>CAXKVX010000419.1:0-108795 GCA_964058865.1 Eleocharis quinqueflora
AAATTGGAAAAAGAAAAAGAGTTTACTGCAATTTACTGGACCCACAAACAATAATGTGGATCATCTGGTTTCAGTTGCTTTGATTTAACCAAAGATGGATAACAGTACTGTCTCGGTCCTCTAATTATTTTGGTCCAAATTAATTAGTGTAAAAGTTCTTCAAACTGTTCAAAGTAAAAATTAAATTCTCTCTTTTCTCTTTTCATTCATACCTACAGATTCTTCCAATATCATGCTACACGTCAGATGAATGTTATTAGTCTTCTGATTCAAAAGTTAAAATCAAAAGACTGGTATTGAGTTTAAATTTGAATGGGTGATTAGAGGAGATGTTATTGGCAGTAGAAGGAGGAGGTTTTTTCGCTTCATCAGCCTCTGGCTATAGTCACGGTCTTGCTCTTTTGCTCCTTGGTCGTAAAAATGAAGAGAAGCCCGTTAAAGTTTCACTCTGGAATCAGTACTGCTTGGTAGAGAGAGAAGAGAAAGAAACCCACCAGCTGGCTTCTAGTAAAGACCAGGTATCTTGTAAATGCACTGCCTTTGGATGTTTTGGTTGCATGCCTGCTACACTTGATGGCCCGTTAAATGCAAGACAAAGCCCTGCATGTCAATCTGAGAAGAATTCAAGAGGCACAAAGGCAGTGTACAGGAGTAATGGTGCCAGTGACAAGAGGGGATGCTTGAAGAGCAATCCTAAAAGAGATTCATCGGATCAGTGTTTGGTGTTCAATGACAGTGCTGTTGATGCAAGAGAATCAGTTGATGAGGGGCAAAATGGTAACGGTATTGAGAGGAGAAAGGTACAGTGGACAGATACATGTGGAAAGGAGCTTGTAGAGATCAGAGAATTTGAAGCCAGGTAAAATAACGAGTTCTTATAACATTCTCTTCCTTAAAATGACAGTACTTCTAGAATGCATTATTGAGTATTGGTTACTGAATTGTGAGTGTAGTGTGGGTCTTTTTCTTTACCTATTGTGAGAGGAGACTACTTTTGAAATTAGCCACTTTTTACTCTAGCTTGTTTTTATAATATAATATAATATATAAGAACAAAATAAGTGTTTGCTTCTTGTATACCTTGCCGTTGACCAGTTTGTGTATTGGCTGGTGTTGTACTTATTTTTAAGAAACTTGCTGTACTTGGCAATTGCAAATCCATGCAGCTTCCTGCAAGAGAACATCTTCAGCAACAGTTGAAATTTTCTGGACGTTTTAGTTGAAACTTGCTAGTAGTGAATATATAGGCAAAGTCGTAATTTTGAAGCTCATTGTTGCACAAGATGAAGAGGTCAAAAATTAGTAGTATTATTTAATTAGTAGTCTGTTGATTTTCTTTTTGACCTTTTGATCTTGCACAAAACGAACTGTAAACTTAATGAGTCTTGTTGTGCATATACTGTTTATTGCAGAACAAGATCAATGATTTACATGTGTTCTTTGTAATGCGGATTTTGAATGTATTGATGCCCATGGAAATTGGACAGGATATGACACCAAAATTTCAAAGTATTTGATCCCTCAAAAAAAAATTCGGACCTCCTGCAATCTTAATTGAGGATGAAACTCACCATAACAAGGTGATTTCAGTTTGTAGGAGTCAGGTGTGCTGATACATTCGTTGTTCCTGGTTCATAGCCTAACTGGTTTAACAGAACCGATAATATCAGAAAAAAAATTTGGATATCTACCAGAGATTCTGATTATGTTGTTTTCAAGGATAGTAATAGAAAACAGCAGTTCATACATACCGGAGATGCTCTAATTATGCCATCTCCTGGAAGAATTTGGTTATCATCTTTATGTTGGCTCTGTAATGTCAACTTTTTATCATTTCATTTTTGTTATATTTGCATAGTTCTCCATATCATCTCTGACCTAAATAAGTTGATGTTTTATGCAGTGAGAGAGGGGCATCGGATGACAAATTTGAAAATGAAAGCTTCAAGAAATGCGAGTGTACCATCATGTAAATTTTGCCTGTTTATAGCCGAATCTGAACCTGTGCACTACCCAAAATCAGGAAGATGAACACCTTGTCGTCTTGGGTAAATTGCTAGAAGTGATAGAAACAGATGCTGGAATTATAGATGGCGTAGTTAAATTCCTTTGTTTCTTGATTCCTTACACGTTCATCCTGGGTTTGGAATTTTGTCGTTCTGACATAAACTTGTTTTGTGTTCCTTCCTCTCATTTATTTTTTTTTCAATTTTTTTTTGGTTTTTTTTTTGTTTTCTCTTACACTAATTGATTTGCTTTTCTTTGTACTATAAATCATGTTGATTAGGACCTAAATACCTAATCCTCTTCATGGCTCTTTAGCTGCGTTGATTACTTGTAATCTCTGCTGCATTTTAGAAAGAAAAAAAAGGAACTTTTATTTGCTTGTGACTTGCGAGCCATGACTGTAAAAAAGTATGGACAATCATAGCAAAATTGTACTCAAATAAAAGATGCATAGCATGTAAACTGTGTTAACAATGGCCAATGGGTTAAACTGATGATGATTATAAAATTAAAGGGCTTACTGCCTTACTGCCTTACTCTTTGCTGGTGTTGTCCTGCTAGCATTAGCATCAATGAAAGGAATAAGGTCCCGGGGAACATTTTTTTAATCGTACCAAGTTCTAAGCTGGTAACTACCTCGGGCAAATTGAATGGGCCTGATAAACTAGAACACTCCTTGTATCTCACGAATTGGGCTGGGTTCCATGATGCATACTTCCTAGTTCCTACTGCCTGGAGGATCCAAATCCAAATATCCAATGTCTGTAGCAGTAGTACACTTCCAAATCGGATCGGGATCATACATGTCGATTTCAATACGACGGATATCAGATCCACATTCGATCCATTTAGAAGCGACGTGGAACGTCCGCTTGCAACTTGTCCACGTGTACTTCTCGCGCTCCCGAGTCGAAGGAAACACAAACACAGCAACTAGTTGGCCACTCACTTATCCACACACCCTTCCTTCAAACTCATCCGCTTCTCTCTTTCTCTCTTCCTCTCTCTCTCTCTCGAAGAAATACTTAGCACTGAGATAATATCATAATACCAAATCGTATCAATGTCTCTGGCATCCTCTTTCCCTTCTATCAAGCTGAAACCCTCCCGTATTTCCCATCCCTATAGATCCCCCTCCAGGCAACTCACAATTGTCAGAAATTCCAAAGCCGATGGTCCCTTGAGGCGACCCTCTGCTCCTTCTCTCTCTCCTCCCCCTTCTCTCTCTACCCCACCTTCTCTCTCTCCGCCTCCTTCCATAACTGCGCCAGTGAAACCCGCTGCTCCGGCGGCGGATCCAGCGCCTACGATACCGACACCGACACCTGCTCCGGCGCAGGCTGCGTTGGCTGACGGAGATTTGAGAGGGGTGGTTACGTTGGAGTATCAGAGGAAGGTTGCCAAGGAATTGCAAGAGTATTTTAAACAGAAGAAATTGGAGGCTGCTAGTCAAGGTCCCTTTTTCGGTTTCGTGGGGAAGAATGAAATTTCTAATGGAAGGTAATTAACCCATGTATTTGGAACTTTTTGGCCAATTGAAAATTGTTTTATGGTATCAAATATCTTTTTCCAATGTTAGCCCCCTAGATGAATTCGACTGTTATTTTCAGAGAAGTAAGACAGTTCCAGCTAATGATATCATAAGTAAATTGGAAAATTAGGAGTTAAAACTAGGTGATACATAATTACCAACAATTCAAAATAGGCTGCATTGGGTTCTCTTGTAATGTAGAGTTATCTTGTAAAAATGCCAATAGAAAAGGAGCTTTTGCAAATTTACATAGGTTATTTCAAAAGAAGCAGTAAATTAAAATTACTTGCTTGCTATTATCTTTAGTTTTCATATGATAATAGTAATTGGATATGCAGATGGGCAATGTTTGGATTTGCTGTGGGGATGCTAACAGAGTATGCCACTGGCTCGGATTTTGTGCAGCAAGTAAAGATTCTCTTCTCCAATTTTGGAATCATCGATTTAGATTGATTGGTACCTGGCTCGATGTTTGTATGTAATAGTTTCTCTTGTACTACTGATTTGAGTGATAGAAAAGATTAAGATGGTTGTTGGTCATCTAGCATATAATTACATATTTTATTGCTTTGTTATATATGTAAAGTTCTAAGGCCTTTTTTAACTCTTTTTTTTTTCTGAATACAAGGAATAGTTTGCGGCAAAAAATTAGGTACACCACCATTCTAGGTGCTCTCTAGGTACTCTAATTAATCTGTACCATTCAAATGCATAAAGATTCGCACCATACATTCCAATCAAATGGTATGAATTGATTGGAGTATCTAGAGAGCACTTAGAATGGTGTACCTAAATTTTTGTCATAGTTTGCTCCTAAGAATTCTATTGTCTTCCTTGGTTAAAGCTGTAGTGAGATCCTCAACTTCTTGCTATATTTCTCTTACAATTATACCAGCTTCTTGCAGTTGATTTTAATTTTCAAGTAAAATGAAGTAGTTACTAAATCACGTATGGCAGTTCCACATTTGTAATAGGTGCAAGTCCAGAGGGGAGCATGTAGTTCGTTTTTCTTCGGCTTGTTTATTTGTTTCAAAATGTTTAATCTAATCGGTTTGCTAAGGATATGTTGGAAAGAACTCGAAAATAAACTGAACTCTACTTGAAAATAAACTGAACTCAACTCATATTCTTCAACTTGTCCATAACAAGTACATTATATAGTGTTCATGATGGAGCATTTTTTCCTAATTTAGCACTCACTAATCCTATCACACCTCTAATTATGCTACCATCATGTCTCTATCTGTCATCACTATTTTTGACAACCTCGAAATAGATTTGATACTAAATTAAGCTCTAAACCTCATCTATGCCTTCTTGCTGCTGACTTGGATTATGTTCAACACTCCCCCTTAATCCAAAGTCATCTACATCCATTGACCTTCGACACCAAATAAACTTCTCTCTTGGAAGAGCCTTGGTCATGACATCTGCAAATTGCTCTTCTGAATTAACATACTCCAATTCGATCTTCTTTTGCTCAACCAATTCTCGAATGAAATGTTGCCTTGTATCAATGTGCTTCGTACGACTGTGAAATACAGGATTTTTGCTCATTGCTATGGTTGATTGAATTGCCACACAGTATCTTCGTTGCTTCTTGTTGCTTGAAGTTTAATTCTTCTAGTATACGTCTAAGCCATACACCTTGACAGGCAGCTGAAGTCACGGCATTGTATTCAGCTTCTGCTGTGGAGAGTGCAACAGTTGATTGCTTCTTCGAATTCCAACAAATTGCATTATCACCATATAAAAATACTTGTCCTGATGTACTCCTTCTATCATCTAGGCTCCCTGCCCAATCACTGTCATTGTAACCAATTAGACTTGGATTTTCCACAGACTTGTACCACAGACCATAGCTCACTGTACCAGCAATGTATCTCAATATTCTTCTTGCTGCTCCCATATGCTGTTTAGTTGGTGTTTGCATGAATCTCGAGATGACCCCAACTGATTGTGAGATGTCGGGGCGTGTATGAGTTAAGTACATTAAACCACCAACCAAGCTTCTGAATCGTGTTGCATATGTATGGCCTGTGCCGTCCTCTGTTGTGAATTTTTCATTGACATTAGATGGTGTGTGTACTGGATTACATTCTTTCATTCCGAACTTCTCTACTAAGTCCTTGGCATACTTCCTCTGAGAGATAAACAGACACCCCATTCCTTGTTCGATTTCTAACCCCAGAAAATAGTGCATTCTACCCAAATCTGTCATCTCAAACATATGCATCATTTGTTCTTTAAACGACTGCACAATTCCTTGGTCTGTACCGAAATAGATCATATCATCAACATATAGACAAACAACTAACAAACTTTGGTTGTGTCTAATGTAGAGATTGGGCTCATTCTTACTTCTTGTGAACCCCAAATTCTGAAAATAGTCATCTACCTTGCTATACCATGCTCGTGGGGCCTGCTTTAAGCCATACAGTGCTTTGTGGAGCCGATACACCCAACTTTCTTTACCTTTGATTTTGAAACCTTCGGGCTGCTCAACATATACCTCTTCCATTAGTTCTCCATTCAAGAAAGCAGACTTAACATCGAGTTGAAAGATAGGTTGCTTTAATTGAACAGCTAGTGCTAATAAGAGTCGAACAATTTCAAACCTTGCAACAAGGGAGAATGTTTCGTTGTAGTCAATTCCTTGCTTTTGTGCATAGCCTTTCACGACTAATCTTGCCTTGTATTTGAGCACCTTCCCGTCAGGACCAAGCTTGATTTTGTACACCCATTTGACTCCAATTCATTTGTGATCTTTTGGCAGCTCAACTAATTCCCAAGTGTTATTATCCTCAATTGCTTGTATTTCTTCTTTCATTATTGTAACCCATTCTGCCTTTTCAATAGCTTCTTCAAAACATTCAGGATCAGTCACTAAAAGTGCTTGTGTTGATAAATATAATTCCTGCAAGGTTCTGGTCTTTTGTTGGGATGGTTGATTCCTTCTTCTTTCATAGACTTGCAATGGTCTCGGGATGTCATCGTTCGGTTCTGGTTGAAGTTGCTAATTGTCTTCATCCTTCTCGTATTGTAAAGGGGTCGATGTTTCAGCACCTTCCGAGTTCCAGCTCCAACTTGTATTTTCATCAAACATCACATTACGACTAACAATTGTCTTCTTTGTTTCAGGATTGTAAAGTCGGTATCCTTTTGATTGAATACAGTATCCAATGAATATACACTTTTCAGATTTAGCATCCAGCTTCTTTGGGTTATGTGAATTAATGAGTGTGTAGGCAACACATCCAAAGACTCGCAAGTGACGTACTACAAGTTTTCTGTTGAACCATGTCTCATAAGGTGTTTTGTCCATAACTGCCTTTGTTGGTGAGAGATTGAGAATGTAGACTGTCGTGGCGACAGCTTCTTCCCAAAAAGAATTCGGCATGTTTTTGGATTTCAGCATGCTTCTTGCCAACTCGACAACAGTTCGGTTCTTACGCTCAGCTACCCCGTTTTGCTCAAGAGTATATGGTGTGGTTAGTTGCTGCAAGATACCTTCTTGTTCACAAAATTGTTTGAATTCAGTTGATTGATACTCACCTCCTCGATCCGACCTTACCATTTTCAATTTCATGCCAGTTTGTGTTTCAGTCATAGCTTTAAACTTTTTGAACATCTTGAATGCTTCACTTTTATAGGTAAGAAAGAATACCCATGTCATTCGACTGAAATCGTCAATGAACAACATAAAGTATTTGCTTCCTCCTAATGAGCTCTCCATGGGACCACACAAATCAGTATGTACCAATTCAAGTATTCTAGTTGCACGAAGAGATTGATCCTTAGGAAATGGTAATTTTGATTGTTTGCCAAGAGCACATCCTTCACATAATCCCACATCATTTATCTCTGGTAAGCCTATCACCAAACCTTTTTGGTTTAGCAATTTCAGTCCACCAATATTCAAATGCCCATACCTTAGATGCCATAATTTGCTTAAATTTGGTTCCATGGTGATGAGTGCATTATCATCAATCTATGTGATCTTCAAAGGGAACAAGTTATTCTCTGTTTTTTGAATAATTGTCATCACATGCTTTGTTGATAATTCCTCAATTTTGCAAGTGTTGCCTTCGAACTTGATTGCATAGCCATTGTTCATCATTTGGCCAATACTCAGGAGGTTTTGAGACAGTTGAGGAATAAAATATACATTGTGTATATACCTTGTATTGTTTGCAGTAGGTACAGCCACTTTGCCAATGCCTTCAACACGAATTTCTTTGTCGTCACCAAGTCTCACAGACTTCTTGTATGACTCATCCAGTTCTTTAAAGAGATGCTTATATCCAAACATATGGTTGGAACAGCCGCTGTCCAGAAACCAAACTTGACTCACTTCAGATTTTTCATCGGTTTTTGCCATGAATAGCATTGTCTCAGTGTCTTTCTTGCTGTCATTCTCCTCTACTACATTTGCTTGCCTTTCTTCACGTTTTTTCTTGTAACAATCAGCCTGCAGATGGCCAATTCAATGACAATAGTAGCATTTGATGGCTTGCTTGCCTTGTTTGTCTTCCCTTTTCTTCTTATAGCAGTCTGCCATGATGTGACCGACTTTATGACAATAATAGCACTTTATATCTTTCTTAGTCGTTTGATGTTGTGGTTGACCATTAACTCTGTAGCTCATGCTTCCTTCACAACACAACCTCTTCCTTTGGTGACAAATGCCTTAGAGTCATCCTTTTCTTCGGTTCTGAGAAGCCTAACTTCATGAGCTTGCAACGAACCCATCAGTTCATCAAAAGTGTATCTCGACAGATCCTTGGATTCTTCGATTGCTGCTACAACATGATCAAACTTTGCAGTAAGACTGCGGAGCACCTTCATGACTACAATTTTTTCTGTAAGATCCTCGCCACAACTCTTGATTTGATTGACTATGGATGAAACTCTTGTAAGAAACTCTTGAACAGATTCACTTTGATTCATATTCAAAGTCTCAAAATCTCTTCTTAAACCTTGTAATTTGATCTCAAGAACTTTAGCATTTCCTCGGAAAGCTGTTTTTAGAGTAGTCCATGCCTCATTTGCTGATGTTGCTGAGGCGATCTTTATAAACACCATGTCACCAACGGCTTGTTGAATAAAGAACAACGCCTTTGCATCACGCTTCAATGTTTCTGCTGGTGTAGGATCCGACCCAGGAACTCCCTTCTCCACCAATTTCCATAGACCTTGTGATTTGAGCAGAGTACGTAGTTTGATACTCCAAAATTCATATTTATCTCCCTTGAATAACGGAATTGATGGAACTAATTCGAGCGAATTCAACTAAATCCATATAAAAACTTGCTAATATAGTCGTATGCTTGGAGCTCCTGTAGTTGCGCATGTTCGTCGTTGCAGAATTGCTGCGAGCGGCCGAAAATGGAGAAATTACGTGAAATTTCGAAGAAGAAAAAATAAAAACGAAAAAGGAATGCAACACAGGGACTTCCCAGGAGGTCACCCATCCTAGTACAACTTCTGCCCAAGCACGCTTAACTGCGGAGTTCTGATGGGATCCGGTGCTTTAGTGCTAGTATGATCGCATTCGATATAACAGAGTTGTGCGCGCCACTTAAGGGCACGTGACGGGTATAATGGAACTAATTCGAGCGAATTCAACTAAATCCATATAAAAACTTGCTAATATAGTCGTATGCTTAGAGCTCCTGTAGTTGCGCATGTTCGCCGTTGCAGAATTGCTGCGAGCGGCCGAAAAATGGAGAAATTACGTGAAATTTCGAAGAAGAAAAAATAAAAACGAAAAAGGAATGCAACACAGGGACTTCCCAGGAGGTCATCCATCCTAGTACTACTACTGCCCAAGCACGCTTAACTGCGGAGTTCTGATGGGATCCGATGCTTTAGTGCTGGTATGATCGCATTCGATATAACAGTGTTGTGCGCGCCACTTAAGGGCACGTGACGGGTATAATGGAACTAATTCGAGCGAATTCAACTAAATCCATATAAAAACTTGCTAATATAGTCGTAAGCTTAGATCTCCTGTAGTTGCGCATGTTCGCCGTTGCAGAATTGCTGCGAGCGGCCGAAAAATGGAGAAATTACGTGAAATTTCGAAGAAGAAAAAAATAAAAACGAAAAAGGAATGCAACACAGGGACTTCCCAGGAAATACTACACCTGCCCAAGCACGCTTACCTGCGGAGTTCTGATGGGATCCGGTGATTTAGTGCTGGTATGATCGCATTCGATATAACAGAGTTGCGCGCGCCACTTAAGGGCACGTGACGGGTATAATGGAACTAATTCGAGCGAATTCAACTAAATCCATATAAAAACTTGCTAATATAGTCGTATGCGTAGAGCTCCTGTAGTTGCGCATGTTCGCCGTTGCAGAATTGCTGCAAGCGGCCGAAAAATGGAGAAATTACGTGAAATTTCGAAGAAGAAAAAATAAAAAACGAAAAAGGAATGCAACACAGGGACTTCCAAGGAGGTCACCCATCCTAGTACTACTCCTGCCCAAGCACGCTTAACTGCGGAGTTCTGATGGGATCCGGTGCTTTTGTGCTGGTATGATCGCATTCGATATAACAGAGTTGCGCGCGCCACTTAAGGGCACGTGACGGGTATAATGGAACTAATTCGAGCGAATTCAACTAAATCCATATAAAAACTTGCTAATATAGTCGTATGCTTAGAGCTCCTGTAGTTGCGCATGTTCGCCGTTGCAGAATTGCTGCGAGCGGC
The DNA here is from genome assembly GCA_964058865.1 of Eleocharis quinqueflora. NCBI lineage: Eukaryota > Viridiplantae > Streptophyta > Magnoliopsida > Poales > Cyperaceae > Eleocharis > Eleocharis quinqueflora. Next base: position 10,258 of record CAXKVX010000419.1, read on the forward strand.
CGAAAAATGGAGAAATTACGTGAAATTTCGAAGAAGAAAAAATAAAAACGAAAAAGGAATGCAACACAGGGACTTTCCAGGAGGTCACCCATCCTAGTACTACTCCTGCCCAAGCACGCTTAACTGCGGAGTTCTGATGGGATCCGGTGCTTTAGTGCTGGTATGATCGCATTCGATATAACAGAGTTGCGCGCGCCACATAAGGGCACGTGACGGGTATAATGGAACTAATTCGAGCGAATTCAACTAAATCCATATAAAAACTTGCTAATATAGTCGTATGCTTAGAGCTCCTGTAGTTGCGCATGTTCGCCGTTGCTGAATTGCTGCGAGCGGCCGAAAAATGGAGAAATTACGTGAAATTTCGAAGAAGAAAAAATAAAAACGAAAAAGGAATGCAACACAGGGACTTCCCAGGAGGTCATCCATCCTAGTACTACTACTGCCCAAGCACGCTTAACTGCGGAGTTCTGATGGGATCCGATGCTTTAGTGCTGGTATGATCGCATTCGATATAACAGTGTTGTGCGCGCCACTTAAGGGCACGTGACGGGTATAATGGAACTAATTCGAGCGAATTCAACTAAATCCATATAAAAACTTGCTAACATAGTCGTAAGCTTAGATCTCCTGTAGTTGCGCATGTTCGCCGTTGCAGAATTGCTGCGAGCGGCCGAAAAATGGAGAAATTACGTGAAATTTCGAAGAAGAAAAAAATAAAAACGAAAAAGGAATGCAACACAGGGACTACCCAGGAGGTCACCCATCCTAGTACTACTCCTGCCCAAGCACGCTTAACTGCGGAGTTCTGATGGGATCCGGTGCTTTAGTGCTGGTATGATCACATTCGATATAACAGAGTTGCGCGCGCCACTTAAGGGCACGTGACGGGTATAATGGAACTAATTCGAGCGAATTCAACTAAATCCATATAAAAACTTGCTAATATAGTCGTATGCTTGGAGCTCCTGTAGTTGCGCATGTTCGTCGTTGCAGAATTGCTGCGAGCGGCCGAAAAGTGGAGAAATTACGTGAAATTTCGAAGAAGAAAAAATAAAAACGAAAAAGGAATGCAACACAGGGACTTCCCAGGAGGTCACCCATCCTAGTACAACTTCTGCCCAAGCACGCTTAACTGCGGAGTTCTGATGGGATCCGGTGCTTTAGTGCTAGTATGATCGCATTCGATATAACAGAGTTGCGCGCGCCACTTAAGGGCACGTGACGGGTATAATGGAACTAATTCGAGCGAATTCAACTAAATCCATATAAAAACTTGCTAATATAGTCGTATGCTTAGAGCTCCTGTAGTTTCGCATGTTCGCCGTTGCAGAATTGCTGCGAGCGGCCGAAAAATGGAGAAATTACGTGAAATTTCGAAGAAGAAAAAATAAAAACGAAAAAGGAATGCAACACAGGGACTTCCCAGGAGGTCATCCATCCTAGTACTACTACTGCCCAAGCACGCTTAACTGCGGAGTTCTGATGGGATCCGATTCTTTAGTGCTGGTATGATCGCATTCGATATAACAGTGTTGTGCGCGCCACTTAAGGGCACGTGACGGGTATAATGGAACTAATTCGAGCGAATTCAACTAAATCCATATAAAAACTTGCTAATATAGTCGTAAACTTAGATCTCCTGTAGTTGCGCATGTTCGCCGTTGCAGAATTGCTGCGAGCGGCCGAAAAATGGAGAAATTACGTGAAATTTCGAAGAAGAAAAAAATAAAAACGAAAAAGGAATGCAACACAGGGACTTCCCAGGAAATACTACTCCTGCCCAAGCACGCTTACCTGCGGAACGGGTATAATGGAACTAATTCGAGCGAATTCAACTAAATCCATATAAAAACTTGCTAATATAGTCGTATGCGTAGAGCTCCTGTAGTTGCGCATGTTCGCCGTTGCAGAATTGCTGCAAGCGGCCGAAAAATGGAGAAATTACGTGAAATTTCGAAGAAGAAAAAATAAAAACGAAAAAGGAATGCAACACAGGGACTTCCAAGGAGGTCACCCATCCTAGTACTACTCCTGCCCAAGCACGCTTAACTGCGGAGTTCTGATGGGATCCGGTGCTTTTGTGCTGGTATGATCGCATTCGATATAACAGTGTTGTGCGCGCCACTTAAGGGCACGTGACGGGTATAATGGAACTAATTCGAGCGAATTCAACTAAATCCATATAAAAACTTGCTAATATAGTCGTATGCTTAGAGCTCCTGTAGTTGCGCATGTTCGCCGTTGCAGAATTGCTGCGAGCGGCCGAAAAATGGAGAAATTACGTGAAATTTCGAAGAAGAAAAAATAAAAACGAAAAAGGAATGCAACACAAGGACTTCCCAGGAGGTCATCCATCCTAGTACTACTACTGCCCAAGCACGCTTAACTGCGGAGTTCTGATGGGATCCGATGCTTTAGTGCTGGTATGATCGCATTCGATATAACAGTGTTGTGCGCGCCACTTAAGGGCACGTGACGGGTATAATGGAACTAATTCGAGCGAATTCAACTAAATCCATATAAAAACTTGCTAATATAGTCGTAAGCTTAGATCTCCTGTAGTTGCGCATTTTCGCCGTTGCAGAATTGCTGCGAGCGGCCGAAAAATGGAGAAATTACGTGAAATTTCGAAGAAGAAAAAAATAAAAACGAAAAAGGAATGCAACACAGGGACTTCCCAGGAGGTCACCCATCCTAGTACTACTCCTGCCCAAGCACGCTTAACTGCGGAGTTCTGATGGGATCCGGTGATTTAGTGCTGGTATGATCGCATTCGATATAACAGAGTTGCACGCGCCACTTAAGGGCACGTGACGGGTATAATGGAACTAATTCGAGCGAATTCAACTAAATCCATATAAAAACTTGCTAATATAGTCGTATGCTTAGAGCTCCTGTAGTTGCGCATGTTCGCCGTTGCAGAATTGCTGCAAGCGGCCGAAAAATGGAGAAATTACGTGAAATTTCGAAGATGAAAAAATAAAAACGAAAAAGGAATGCAACACAGGGACTTCCAAGGAGGTCACCCATCCTAGTACTACTCCTGCCCAAGCACGCTTAACTGCGGAGTTCTGATGGGATCCGGTGCTTTAGTGCTGGTATGATCGCATTCGATATAACAGAGTTGCGCGCGCCACTTAAGGGCAGGCTGCGAGCGGCCGAAAAATGGAGAAATTACGTGAAATTTCGAAGAAGAAAAAATAAAAACGAAAAAGGAATGCAAGACTGGGACTTCCCAGGAGGTGACCCATCCTAGTACTACTCCTGCCCAAGCACGCTTAACAGCGGAGTTCTGATGGGATCCGGTGCTTTAGTGCTGGTATGATCGCATTCGATATAAAAGAGTTGCGCGTGCCACTTAAGGGCACGTGACGGGTATAATGGAACTAATTCGAGCGAATTCAACTAAATCCATATAAAAACTTGCTAATATAGTCGTATGCTTGGAGCTCCTGTAGTTGCGCATGTTCGTCGTTGCAGAATTACTGCGAGCGGCCGAAAAGTGGAGAAATTACGTGAAATTTCGAAGAAGAAAAAATAAAAACGAAAAAGGAATGCAACACAGGAACTTCCCAGGAGGTCACCCATCCTAGTACTACTTCTGCCCAAGCACGCTTAACTACGAAGTTCTGATGGGATCCGGTGCTTTAGTGCTGGTATGATCGCATTCGATATAACAGAGTTGCGCGCGCCACTTAAGGGCACGTGACGGGTATAATGGAACTAATTCGAGCGAATTCAACTAAATCCATATAAAAACTTGCTAATATAGTCGTATGCTTAGAGCTCCTGTAGTTGCGCATGTTCGCCGTTGCAGAATTGCTGCAAGCGGCCGAAAAATGGAGAAATTACGTGAAATTTCGAAGAAGAAAAAATAAAAACGAAAAAGGAATGCAACACAGGGACTTCCCAGGAGGTCATCCATCCTAGTACTACTACTGCCCAAGCACGCTTAACTGCGGAGTTCTGATGGGATCCGATGCTTTAGTGCTGGTATGATCGCATTCGATATAACAGTGTTGTGCGCGCCACTTAAGGGCACGTGACGGGTATAATGGAACTAATTCGAGCGAATTCAACTAAATCCATATAAAAACTTGCTAATATAGTCGTAAGCTTAGATCTCCTGTAGTTGCGCATGTTCGCCGTTGCAGAATTGCTGCGAGCGGCCGAAAAATGGAGAAATTACGTGAAATTTCGAAGAAGAAAAAAATAAAAACGAAAAAGGAATGCAACACAAGGACTTCCCAGGAGGTCACCCATCCTAGTACTACTCCTGCCCAAGCACGCTTAACTGCAGAGTTCTGATGGGATCCGGTGCTTTAGTGCTGGTATGATCGCATTCGATATAACAGAGTTGCGCGCGCCACTTAAGGGCACGTGACGGGTATAATGGAACTAATTCGAGCGAATTCAACTAAATCCATATAAAAACTTGCTAATATAGTCGTATGCTTAGAGCTCCTGTAGTTGCGCATGTTCGCCGTTGCAGAATTGCTGCGAGCGGCCGAAAAATGGAGAAATTACGTGAAATTTCGAAGAAGAAAAAATAAAAACGAAAAAGGAATGCAACACAGGGACTTCCCAGGAGGTACCCATCCTAGTACTACTCCTGCCCAAGCACGCTTAACTGCGAAGTTCTGATGGGATCCGGTGCTTTAGTGCTGGTATGATCGCATTCGATATAACAGAGTTGCGCGCGCCACTTAAGGGCACGTGATGGGTATAATGGAACTAATTCGAGCGAATTCAACTAAATCCATATAAAAACTTGCTAATATAGTCGTATGCTTAGAGCTCCTGTAGTTGCGCATGTTCGCCGTTGCAGAATTGCTGCGAGCGGCCGAAAAATGGAGAAATTACGTGAAATTTCGAAGAAGAAAAAATAAAAACGAAAAAGGAATGCAACACAGGGACTTCCCAGGAGGTCACCCATCCTAGTACTACTCCTGCCCAAGCACGCTTAACTGCGGAGTTCTGATGGGATCCGGTGCTTTAGTGCTGGTATGATCGCATTCGATATAACAGAGTTGCGCGCGCCACTTAAGGGCACGTGACGGGTATAATGGAACTAATTCGAGCGAATTCAACTAAATCCATATAAAAACTTGCTAATATAGTCGTATGCTTAGAGCTCATGTAGTTGCGCATGTTCGCCGTTGCTGAATTGCTGCGAGCGGCCGAAAAATGGAGAAATTACGTGAAATTTCGAAGAAGAAAAAATAAAAACGAAAAAGGAATGCAACACAGGGACTTCCCAGGAGGTCATCCATCCTAGTACTACTACTGCCCAAGCACGCTTAACTGCGGATTTCTGATGGGATCCGATGCTTTAGTGCTGGTATGATCGCATTCGATATAACAGTGTTGTGCGCGCCACTTAAGGGCACGTGACGGGTATAATGGAACTAATTCGAGCGAATTCAACTAAATCCATATAAAAACTTGCTAATATAGTCGTAAGCTTAGATCTCCTGTAGTTGCGCATGTTCGCCGTTGCAGAATTGCTGCGAGCGGCCGAAAAATGGAGAAATTACGTGAAATTTCGAAGAAGAAAAAAATAAAAACGAAAAAGGAATGCAACACAGGGACTTCCCAGGAGGTCACCCATCCTAGTACTACTCCTGCCCAAGCACGCTTAACTGCGGAGTTCTGATGGGATCCGGTGCTTTAGTGCTGGTATGATCCCATTCGATATAACAGAGTTGCGCGCGCCACTTAAGGGCACGTGACGGGTATAATGGAACTAATTCGAGCGAATTCAACTAAATCCATATAAAAACTTGCTAATATAGTCGTATGCTTAGAGCTCCTGTAGTTGCGCATGTTCGCCGTTGCAGAATTGCTGCAAGCGGCCGAAAAATGGAGAAATTACGTGAAATTTCGAAGAAGAAAAAATAAAAACGAAAAAGGAATGCAACACAGGGACTTTCCAGGAGGTACCCATCCTAGTACTACTCCTGCCCAAGCACGCTTAACTGCGAAGTTCTGATGGGATCCGGTGCTTTAGTGCTGGTATGATCGCATTCGATATAACAGAGTTGCGCGCGCCACTTAAGGGCACGTGATGGGTATAATGGAACTAATTCGAGCGAATTCAACTAAATCCATATAAAAACTTGCTAATATAGTCGTATGCTTAGAGCTCCTGTAGTTGCGCATGTTCGCCGTTGCAGAATTGCTGCGAGCGGCCGAAAAATGGAGAAATTACGTGAAATTTCGAAGAAGAAAAAATAAAAACGAAAAAGAAATGCAACACAGGGACTTCCCCGGAGGTCACCCATCCTAGTACTACTCCTGCCCAAGCACGCTTAACTGCGGAGTTCTGATGGGATCCGGTGCTTTAGTGCTGGTATGATCGCATTCGATATAACAGAGTTGCGCGCGCCACTTAAGGGCACGTGACGGGTATAATGGAACTAATTCGAGCGAATTCAACTAAATCCATATAAAAACTTGCTAATATAGTCGTATGCTTAGAGCTCATGTAGTTGCGCATGTTCGCCGTTGCTGAATTGCTGCGAGCGGCCGAAAAATGGAGAAATTACGTGAAATTTCGAAGAAGAAAAAATAAAAACGAAAAAGGAATGCAACACAGGGACTTCCCAGGAGGTCATCCATCCTAGTACTACTACTGCCCAAGCACGCTTAACTGCGGATTTCTGATGGGATCCGATGCTTTAGTGCTGGTATGATCGCATTCGATATAACAGTGTTGTGCGCGCCACTTAAGGGCACGTGACGGGTATAATGGAACTAATTCGAGCGAATTCAACTAAATCCATATAAAAACTTGCTAATATAGTCGTAAGCTTAGATCTCCTGTAGTTGCGCATGTTCGCCGTTGCAGAATTGCTGCGAGCGGCCGAAAAATGGAGAAATTACGTGAAATTTCGAAGAAGAAAAAAATAAAAACGAAAAAGGAATGCAACACAGGGACTTCCCAGGAGGTCACCCATCCTAGTACTACTCCTGCCCAAGCACGCTTAACTGCGGAGTTCTGATGGGATCCGGTGCTTTAGTGCTGGTATGATCGCATTCGATATAACAGAGTTGCGCGCGCCACTTAAGGGCACGTGACGGGTATAATGGAACTAATTCGAGCGAATTCAACTAAATCCATATAAAAACTTGCTAATATAGTCGTATGCTTGGAGCTCCTGCAGTTGCGCATGTTCGTCGTTGCAGAATTGCTGCGAGCGGCCGAAAAGTGGAGAAATTACGTGAAATTTCGAAGAAGAAAAAATAAAAACGAAAAAGGAATGCAACACAGGGACTTCCCAGGAGGTCACCCATCCTAGTACAACTTCTGCCCAAGCACGCTTAACTGCGGAGTTCTGATGGGATCCGGTGCTTTAGTGCTAGTATGATCGCATTCGATATAACAGAGTTGCGCGCGCCACTTAAGGGCACGTGACGGGTATAATGGAACTAATTCGAGCGAATTCAACTAAATCCATATAAAAACTTGCTAATATAGTCGTATGCTTAGAGCTCCTGTAGTTGCGCATGTTCGCCGTTGCAGAATTGCTGCGAGCGGCCGAAAAATGGAGAAATTACGTGAAATTTCGAAGAAGAAAAAATAAAAAGGAAAAAGGAATGCAACACAGGGACTTCCCAGGAGGTCATCCATCCTAGTACTACTACTGCCCAAGCACGCTTAACTGCGGAGTTCTGATGGGATCCGATGCTTTAGTGCTGGTATGATCGCATTCGATATAACAGTGTTGTGCGCGCCACTTAAGGGCACGTGACGGGTATAATGGAACTAATTCGAGCGAATTCAACTAAATCCATATAAAAACTTGCTAATATAGTCGTAAGCTTAGATCTCCTGTAGTTGCGCATGTTCGCCGTTGCAGAATTGCTGCGAGCGGCCGAAAAATGGAGAAATTACGTGAAATTTCGAAGAAGAAAAAAATAAAAACGAAAAAGGAATGCAACACAGGGACTTCCCAGGAGGTCACCCATCCTAGTACTACTCCTGCCCAAGCACGCTTAACTGCGGAGTTCTGATGGGATCCGGTGATTTAGTGCTGGTATGATCGCATTCGATATAACAGAGTTGCGCGCGCCACTTAAGGGCACGTGACGGGTATAATGGAACTAATTCGAGCGAATTCAACTAAATCCATATAAAAACTTGCTAATATAGTCGTATGCTTAGAGCTCCTGTAGTTGCGCATGTTCGCCGTTGCAGAATTGCTGCAAGCGGCCGAAAAATAGAGAAATTACGTGAAATTTCGAAGAAGAAAAAATAAAAACGAAAAAGGAATGCAACACAGGGACTTCCAAGGAGGTCACCCATCCTAGTACTACTCCTGCCCAAGCACGCTTAACTGCAGAGTTCTGATGGGATCCGGTGCTTTAGTGCTGGTATGATCGCATTCGATATAACAGTGTTGTGCGCGCCACTTAAGGGCACGTGACGGGTATAATGGAACTAATTCGAGCGAATTCAACTAAATCCATATAAAAACTTGCTAATATAGTCGTATGCTTCGATCTCCTGTAGTTGCGCATGTTCGCCGTTGTAGAATTGCTGCGAGCGGCCGAAAAATGGAGAAATTACGTGAAATTTCGAAGAAGAAAAAATAAAAACGAAAAAGGAATGCAACACAGGCACTTCGCAAGAGGTCACCCATCCTAGTACTACTCCTACCCAAGCACGCTTAACTGCGGAGTTCTGATGGGATCCGGTGCTTTAGTGCTTGTATGATCGCATTCGATATAACAGAGTTGCGCGCGCCACTTAAGGGCACGTGACGGGTATAATGGAACTAATTCGAGCGAATTCAACTAAATCCATATAAAAACTTGCTAATATAGTCGTATGCTTAGAGCTCCTGTAGTTGCGCATGTTCGACGTTGCAGAATTGCTGCGAGCGGCCGAAAAATGGAGAAATTACGTGAAATTTCGAAGAAGAAAAAATAAAAACGAAAAAAGAATGCAACACAGGGACTTCCCAGGAGGTCACCCATCCTAGTACTACTACCGCCCAAGCACGCTTTACTGCGGAGTTCTGATGGGATCCGGTGCTTTAGTGCTTGTATGATCGCATTCGATATAACTGAGTTGCGCGCGCCACTTGAGGGCACGTGACGGGTATAATGGAACTAATTCGAGCGAATTCAACTAAATCCATATAAAAACTTGCTAATATAGTCGTATGCTTAGAGCTCCTGTAGTTGCGCATGTTCGCCGTTGCAGAATTGCTGCGAGCGGCCGAAAAATGGAGAAATTACGTGAAATTTCGAAGAAGAAAAAATAAAAACGAAAAAAGAATGCAACACATGGACTTCCCAAGAGGTCACCCATCCTAGTACTACTCCTGCCCAAGCACGCTTAACTACGGAGTTCTGATGGGATCCGGTGCTTTAGTGCTGGTATGATCGCAATCAATATAATAGAGTTGCGCGCGCCACTTAAGGGCACGTGACGGGTATAATGGAACTAATTAGAGCGAATTCAACTAAATCCATATAAAAACTTGCTAAAATAGTCGTATGCTTAGAGCTCCTGTAGTTGCGCATGATCGCCGTTGTAGAATTGCTGCGAGCGGCCGAAAAATGGAGAAATTACGTGAAATTTCGAAGAAGAAAAAATAAAAACGAAAAAGGAATGCAACACAGGGACTTCCCAAGAGGTCACCCATCCTAGTACTACTCCTACCCAAGCACGCTTAACTGCGGAGTTCTGATGGGATCCGGTGCTTTAATGCTGGTATGATCGCATTCGATATAACAGAGTTGCGCGCGCCACTTAAGGGCACGTGACGGGTATAATGGAACGAATTCGAGCGAATTCAACTAAATCCATATAAAAACTTGCTAATATAGTCGTATGCTTAGATCTCCTGTTGTTGCGCATGTTCGCCGTTGCAGAATTGCTGCGAGCGGCCGAAAAATGGAGAAATTACGTGAAATTTCGAAGAAGAAAAAATAAAAACGAAAAAGAAATGCAACACAGGGAATTCCCAGGAGGTCACCCATCCTAGTACTACTCCTGCCCAAGCACGCTTAACTGCGGAGTTCTGATGGGATCCGGTGCTTTAGTGCTGGTATGATCGCATTCGATATAACATAGTTGCGCGCGACACTTAAGGGCACGTGACGGGTATAATGGAACTAATTCGAGCGAATTCAACTAAATCCATATAAAAACTTGCTAATATAGTCGTATGCTTAGAGCTCCTGTAGTTGCGCATGTTCGCCGTTGCAGAATTCCTGCGAGCGGCCGAAAAATGGAGAAATTACGTGAAATTTCGAAGAAGAAAAAATAAAAACGAAAAAGGAATGCAACACAAGGACTTCCCAGGAGGTCATCCATCCTAGTACTACTACTGCCCAAGCACGCTTAACTGCGGAGTTCTGATGGGATCCGGTGCTTTAGTGCTGGTATGATCACATTCGATATAACAGAGTTGCGCGCGCCACTTAAGGGCACGTGACGGGTATAATGGAACTAATTCGAGCGAATTCAACTAAATCCATATAAAAACTTGCTAATATAGTCGTATGCTTAGAGCTCCTGTAGTTGCGCATGTTTGCCGTTGCAGAATTGCTGCGAGCGGCCGAAAAATGGAGAAATTACGTGAAATTTCGAAGAAGAAAAAATAAAAACGAAAAAAGAAGGCAACACATGGACTTCCCAAGAGGTCACCCATCCTAGTACTACTCCTGCCCAAGCACGCTTAACTACGGAGTTCTGATGGGATCCGGTGCTTTAGTGCTGGTATGATCGCATTCAATATAATAGAGTTGCGCGCGCCACTTAAGGGCACGTGACGGGTATAATGGAACTAATTAGAGCGAATTCAACTAAATCCATATAAAAACTTGCTAAAATAGTCGTATGCTTAGAGCTCCTGTAGTTGCGCATGATCGCCGTTGTAGAATTGCTGCGAGCGGCCGAAAAATGGAGAAATTACGTGAAATTTCGAAGAAGAAAAAATAAAAACGAAAAAGGAATGCAACACAGGGACTTCCCAAGAGGTCACCCATCCTAGTACTACTCCTACCCAAGCACGCTTAACTGCGGAGTTCTGATGGGATCCGGTGCTTTAGTGCTGGTATGATCGCATTCGATATAACAGAGTTGCGCGCGCCACTTAAGGGCACGTGACGGGTATAATGGAACGAATTCGAGCGAATTCAACTAAATCCATATAAAAACTTGCTAATATAGTCGTATGCTTAGATCTCCTGTTGTTGCGCATGTTCGCCGTTGCAGAATTGCTGCGAGCGGCCGAAAAATGGAGAAATTACGTGAAATTTCGAAGAAGAAAAAATAAAAACGAAAAAGGAATGCAACACAGGGAATTCCCAGGAGGTCACCCATCCTAGTACTACTCCTGCCCAAGCACGCTTAACTGCGAAGTTCTGATGGGATCCGGTGCTTTAGTGCTGGTATGATCGCATTCGATATAACATAGTTGCGCGCGACACTTAAGGGCACGTGACGGGTATAATGGAACTAATTCGAGCGAATTCAACTAAATCCATATAAAAACTTGCTAATATAGTCGTATGCTTAGAGCTCCTGTAGTTGCGCATGTTCGCCGTTGCAGAATTCCTGCGAGCGGCCGAAAAATGGAGAAATTACGTGAAATTTCGAAGAAGAAAAAATAAAAACGAAAAAAGAATGCAACACAGGGACTTCCCAGGAGGTCACCCATCCTAGTACTACTCCCGCCCAAGCACGCTTAACTGCGGAGTTCTGATGGGATCCGGTGCTTTAGTGCTGGTATGATCGAATTCGATATAACAGTGTTGCGCGCGCCACTTAAGGGCACGTGACGGGTATAATGGAACTAATTCGAGCGAATTCAACTAAATCCATATAAAAACTTGCTAATATAGTCGTATGCTTGGAGCTCCTGTAGTTGCGCATGTTCGTCGTTGCAGAATTGCTGCGAGCGGCCGAAAAGTGGAGAAATTACGTGAAATTTCGAAGAAGAAAAAATAAAAACGAAAAAGGAATGCAACACAGGGACTTCCCAGGAGGTCACCCATCCTAGTACAACTTCTGCCCAAGCACGCTTAACTGCGGAGTTCTGATGGGATCCGGTGCTTTAGTGCTAGTATGATCGCATTCGATATAACAGAGTTGCGCGCGCCACTTAAGGGCACGTGACGGGTATAATGGAACTAATTCGAGCGAATTCAACTAAATCCATATAAAAACTTGCTAATATAGTCGTATGCTTGGAGCTCCTGTAGTTGCGCATGTTCGCCGTTGCAGAATTGCTGCGAGCGGCCGAAAAATGGAGAAATTACGTGAAATTTCGAAGAAGAAAAAATAAAAACGAAAAAAGAATGCAACACATTGACTTCCCAGGAGGTCACCCATCCTAGTACTACTCCTGCCCAAGCACGCTTGACTGCGGAGTTCTGATGGGATCCGGTGCTTAGTGCTGGTATGATCGCATTCGATATAACAGAGTTGCGCGCGCCACTTAAGGGCACGTGACGGGTATAATGGAACTAATTCGAGCGAATTCAACTAAATCCATATAAAAACTTGCTATAGTCGTATGCTTAGAGCTCCTGTAGTTGCGCATGTTTGCCGTTGCAGAATTGCTGCGAGCGGCCGAAAAATGGAGAAATTACGTGAAATTTCGAAGAAGAAAAAATAAAAACGAAAAAAGAATGCAACACATGGACTTCCCAAGAGGTCACCCATCCAAGTACTACTCCTGCCCAAGCACGCTTAACTACGGAGTTCTGATGGGATCCGGTGCTTTAGTGCTGGTATGATCGCATTCAATATAATAGAGTTGCGCGCGCCACTTAAGGGCACGTGACGGGTATAATGGAACTAATTAGAGCGAATTCAACTAAATCCATATAAAAACTTGCTAAAATAGTCGTATGCTTAGAGCTCCTGTAGTTGCGCATGATCGCCGTTGTAGAATTGCTGCGAGCGGCCGAAAAATGGAGAAATTACGTGAAATTTCGAAGAAGAAAAAATAAAAACGAAAAAGGAATGCAACACAGGGACTTCCCAAGAGGTCACCCATCCTAGTACTACTCCTACCCAAGCACGCTTAACTGCGGAGTTCTGATGGGATCCGGTGCTTTAGTGCTGGTATGATCGCATTCGATATAACAGAGTTGCGCGCGCCACTTAAGGGCACGTGACGGGTATAATGGAACTAATTCGAGCGAATTCAACTAAATCCATATAAAAACTTGCTAATATAGTCGTATGCTTAGAGCTCCTGTAGTTGCGCATTTTCGACGTTGCAGAATTGCTGCGAGCGGCCGAAAAATGGAGAAATTACGTGAAATTTCGAAGAAGAAAAAATAAAAACGAAAAAGGAATGCAACACAGGGACTTCCCAGGAGGTCACCCATCCTAGTACTACTCCTGCCCAAGCACGCTTCACTGTGGAGTTCTGATGGGATCCGGTGCTTTAGTGCTGGTATGATCGCATTCGATATAACAGAGTTGCGCGCGCCACTTAAGGGCACGTGACGGGTATAATGGAACTAATTCGTGCGAATTGAACTAAATCCATATAAAAACTTGCTAATATAGTCGTATGCTTAGAGCTCCTGTTGTTGCGCATGTTCGCCGTTGCAGAATTGCTGCGAGCGGCCGAAAAATGGAGAAATTACGTGAAATTTCGAAGAAGAAAAAATAAAAACGAAAAAAGAATGCAACACAGGGACTTCCCAGGAGGTCACCCATCCTAGTACTACTCCCGCCCAAGCACGCTTAACTGCGGAGTTCTGATGGGATCCGGTGCTTTAGTGCTGGTATGATCGAATTCGATATAACAGTGTTGCGCGCGCCACTTAAGGGCACGTGACGGGTATAATGGAACTAATTCGAGCGAATTCAACTAAATCCATATAAAAACTTGCTAATATAGTCGTATGCTTGGAGCTCCTGTAGTTGCGCATGTTCGTCGTTGCAGAATTGCTGCGAGCGGCCGAAAAGTGGAGAAATTACGTGAAATTTCGAAGAAGAAAAAATAAAAACGAAAAAGGAATGCAACACAGGGACTTCCCAGGAGGTCACCCATCCTAGTACAACTTCTGCCCAAGCACGCTTAACTGCGGAGTTCTGATGGGATCCGGTGCTTTAGTGCTAGTATGATCGCATTCGATATAACAGAGTTGCGCGCGCCACTTAAGGGCACGTGACGGGTATAATGGAACTAATTCGAGCGAATTCAACTAAATCCATATAAAAACTTGCTAATATAGTCGTATGCTTGGAGCTCCTGTAGTTGCGCATGTTCGCCGTTGCAGAATTGCTGCGAGCGGCCGAAAAATGGAGAAATTACGTGAAATTTCGAAGAAGAAAAAATAAAAACGAAAAAAGAATGCAACACATTGACTTCCCAGGAGGTCACCCATCCTAGTACTACTCCTGCCCAAGCACGCTTGACTGCGGAGTTCTGATGGGATCCGGTGCTTAGTGCTGGTATGATCGCATTCGATATAACAGAGTTGCGCGCGCCACTTAAGGGCACGTGACGGGTATAATGGAACTAATTCGAGCGAATTCAACTAAATCCATATAAAAACTTGCTAATATAGTCGTATGCTTAGAGCTCCTGTAGTTGCGCATGTTTGCCGTTGCAGAATTGCTGCGAGCGGCCGAAAAATGGAGAAATTACGTGAAATTTCGAAGAAGAAAAAATAAAAACGAAAAAAGAATGCAACACATGGACTTCCCAAGAGGTCACCCATCCTAGTACTACTCCTGCCCAAGCACGCTTAACTACGGAGTTCTGATGGGATCCGGTGCTTTAGTGCTGGTATGATCGCATTCGATATAACAGAGTTGCGCGCGCCACTTAAGGGCACGTGACGGGTATAATGGAACTAATTCGTGCGAATTGAACTAAATCCATATAAAAACTTGCTAATATAGTCGTATGCTTAGAGCTCCTGTTGTTGCGCATGTTCGCCGTTGCAGAATTGCTGCGAGCGGCCGAAAAATGGAGAAATTGCGTGAAATTTCGAAGAAGAAAAAATAAAAACGAAAAAGGAATGCAACACAGGGACTTCCCAGGAGGTCACCCATCCTAGTACTACTACCGCCCAAGCACGCTTAACTGCGGAGTTCTGATGGGATCCGGTGCTTTAGTGCTGGTATGATCGAATTCGATATAACAGAGTTGCGCGCGCCACTTAAGGGCACGTGACGGGTATAATGGAACTAATTCGAGCGAATTCAACTAAATCCATATAAAAACTTGCTAATATAGTCGTATGCTTAGAGCTCCTGTAGTTGCGCATGTTCGACGTTGCAGAATTGCTGCGAGCGGCCGAAAAATGGAGAAATTACGTGAAATTTCGAAGAAGAAAAAATAAAAACGAAAAAGGAATGCAACACAGGGACTTCCCAGGAGGTCACCCATCCTAGTACTACTCCTGCCCAAGCACGCTTCACTGCGGAGTTCTGATGGGATCCGGTGCTTTAGTGCTGGTATGATCGCATTCGATATAACAGAGTTGCGCGCGCCACTTAAGGGCACGTGACGGGTATAATGGAACTAATTAGAGCAAATTCAACTAAATCCATATAAAAACTTGCTAAAATAGTCGTATGCTTAGAGCTCGTGTAGTTGCGCATGATCGCCGTTGTAGAATTGCTGCGAGCGGCCGAAAAATGGAGAAATTACGTGAAATTTCGAAGAAGAAAAAATAAAAACGAAAAAGGAATGCAACACAGGGACTTCCCAAGAGGTCACCCATCCTAGTACTACTCCTACCCAAGCACGCTTAACTGCGGAGTTCTGATGGGATCCGGTGCTTTAGTGCTGGTATGATCGCATTCGATATAACAGAGTTGCGCGCGCCACTTAAGGGCACATGACGGGTATAATGGAACGAATTCGAGCGAATTCAACTAAATCCATATAAAAACTTGCTAATATAGTCGTATGCTTAGAGCTCCTGTTGTTGCGCATGTTCGCCGTTGCAGAATTGCTGCGAGCGGCCGAAAAATGGAGAAATTACGTGAAATTTCGAAGAAGAAAAAATAAAAACGAAAAAGGAATGCAACAAAGGGAATTCCCAGGAGGTCACCCATCCTAGTACTACTCCTGCCCAAGCACGCTTAACTGCAGAGTTCTGATGGGATCCGGTGCTTTAGTGCTGGTATGATCGCATTCGATATAACATAGTTGCGCGCGACACTTAAGGGAACGTGACGGGTATAATGAAACTAATTCGAGCGAATTCAACTAAATCCATATAAAAACTTGCTAATATAGTCGTATGCTTAGAGCTCCTGTAGTTGCGCATGTTCGCCGTTGCAGAATTGCTGCGAGCGGCCGAAAAATGGAGAAATTACGTGAAATTTGGAAGAAGAAAAAATAAAAACGAAAAAAGAATGCAACACAGGGACTTCCCAGGAGGTCACCCATCCTAGTACTACTCCCGCCCAAGCACGCTTAACTGCGGAGTTCTGATGGGATCCAGTGCTTTAGTGCTGGTATGATCGAATTCGATATAACAGAGTTGCGCGAGCCACTTAAGGGCACGTGACGGGTATAATGGAACTAATTCGAGCGAATTCAACTAAATCCATATAAAAACTTGCTAATATAGTAGTATGCTTAGAGCTCCTGTAGTTGCGCATGTTCGCCATTGCAGAATTGCTGCGAGCGGCCGAAAAATGGAGAAATTGCGTGAAATTTCGAAGAAGAAAAAATAAAAACGAAAAAGGAATGCAACACAGGGACTTCCCAGGAGGTCACCCATCCTAGTACTACTCCTGCCCAAGCACGCTTAACTGCGGAGTTCTGATGGGATCCGGTGCTTTAGTGCTGGTATGATCGCATTCGATATAACAAAGTTGCGCGCGCCATTGAAGGGCACGTGACGGGTATAATGGAACTAATTCGAGCGAATTCAACTAAATCCATATAAAAACTTGCTAATATAGTCGTATGCTTAGAGCTCCTATAGTTGCGCATGTTCGCCGTTGCAGAATTGCTGCGAGCGGCCGAAAAATGGAGAAATTGCGTGAAATTTCGAAGAAGAAAAAATAAAAACAAAAGAGGAATGCAACACAGGGACTTCCCAGGAGGTCACCCATCCTAGTACTACTCCTGCCCAAGCACATGATCGCATTCGATATAACAGAGTTGTGTGCGCCACTTAAGGGCACGTGACGGGTATAATGGAACTAATTCGAGCGAATTCAACTAAATCCATATAAAAACTTGCTAATATAGTCATATGCTTAGAGCTCCTGTTGTTGCGCATGTTCGCCGTTGCAGAATTGCTGCGAGCGGCCGAAAAATGGAGAAATTACGTGAAATTTCGAAGAAGAAAAAATAAAAACGAAAAAGGAATGCAACACAGGGACTTCCCAGGAGGTCACCCATCCTAGTACTACTCCTGCCCAATCACGCTTAACTGCGGAGTTCTGATGGGATCCGGTGCTTTAGTGCTGGTATGATCGCATCCGATATAACAGAGTTGCGCGCGCCACTTAAGGGCACGTGACGGGTATAATGGAACTAATTCGAGCGAATTCAACTAAATCCATATAAAAACTTGCTAATATAGTCGTATGCTTAGAGCTCCTGTAGTTGCGCATGTTCGCCGTTGTAGAATTGCTGCGAGCGGCCGAAAAATGGAGAAATTGCGTGAAATTTCGAAGAAGAAAAAATAAAAACGGAAAAGGAATGCAACACAGGGACTTCCCAGGAGGTCACCCATCCTAATACTACTCCTGCCCAAGCACGCTTAACTGCGGAGTTCTGATGGGATCCGGTGCTTTAGTGCTGGTATGATCGCATTCGATATAACAGAGTTGCGCGCGCCATTGAAGGGCACGTGACGGGTATAATGGAACTAATTCGAGCGAATTCAACTAAATCCATATAAAAACTTGCTAATATAGTCGTATGCATAGAGCTCCTGTAGTTGCGCATGTTCGCCGTTGCAGAATTGCTGCGAGCGGCCGAAAAATGGAGAAATTGCGTGAAATTTCGAAGAAGAAAAAATAAAAACAAAAGAGGAATGCAACACAGGGACTTCCCAGGAGGTCACCCATCCTAGTACTACTCCTGCCCAAGCACATGATCGCATTCGATATAACAGAGTTGTGTGCGCCACTTAAGGGCACGTGACGGGTATAATGGAACTAATTCGAGCGAATTCTACTACATCCATATAAAAACTTGCTAATATAGTCATATGCTTAGAGCTCCTGTAGTTGCGCATGTTCGCCGTTGCAGAATTCCTGCGAGCGGCCGAAAAATGGAGAAATTACGTGAAATTTCGAAGAAGAAAAAATAAAAACGAAAAAAGAATGCAACACAGGGACTTCCCAGGAGGTCACCCATCCTAGTACTACTCCCGCCCAAGCACGCTTAACTGCGGAGTTCTGATGGGATCCGGTGCTTTAGTGCTGGTATGATCGAATTCGATATAACAGTGTTGCGCGCGCCACTTAAGGGCACGTGACGGGTATAATGGAACTAATTCGAGCGAATTCAACTAAATCCATATAAAAACTTGCTAATATAGTCGTATGCTTGGAGCTCCTGTAGTTGCGCATGTTCGTCGTTGCAGAATTGCTGCGAGCGGCCGAAAAGTGGAGAAATTACGTGAAATTTCGAAGAAGAAAAAATAAAAACGAAAAAAGAAGGCAACACATGGACTTCCCAAGAGGTCACCCATCCTAGTACTACTCCTGCCCAAGCACGCTTAACTACGGAGTTCTGATGGGATCCGGTGCTTTAGTGCTGGTATGATCGCATTCAATATAATAGAGTTGCGCGCGCCACTTAAGGGCACGTGACGGGTATAATGGAACTAATTAGAGCGAATTCAACTAAATCCATATAAAAACTTGCTAAAATAGTCGTATGCTTAGAGCTCCTGTAGTTGCGCATGATCGCCGTTGTAGAATTGCTGCGAGCGGCCGAAAAATGGAGAAATTACGTGAAATTTCGAAGAAGAAAAAATAAAAACGAAAAAGGAATGCAACACAGGGACTTCCCAAGAGGTCACCCATCCTAGTACTACTCCTACCCAAGCACGCTTAACTGCGGAGTTCTGATGGGATCCGGTGCTTTAGTGCTGGTATGATCGCATTCGATATAACAGAGTTGCGCGCGCCACTTAAGGGCACGTGACGGGTATAATGGAACGAATTCGAGCGAATTCAACTAAATCCATATAAAAAATTGCTAATATAGTCGTATGCTTAGATCTCCTGTTGTTGCGCATGTTCGCCGTTGCAGAATTGCTGCGAGCGGCCGAAAAATGGAGAAATTACGTGAAATTTCGAAGAAGAAAAAATAAAAACGAAAAAGGAATGCAACACAGGGAATTCCCAGGAGGTCACACATCCTAGTACTACTCCTGCCCAAGCACGCTTAACTGCGGAGTTCTGATGGGATCCGGTGCTTTAGTGCTGGTATGATCGCATTCGATATAACATAGTTGCGCGCGACACTTAAGGGCACGTGACGGGTATAATGGAACTAATTCGAGCGAATTCAACTAAATCCATATAAAAACTTGCTAATATAGTCGTATGCTTAGAGCTCCTGTAGTTGCGCATGTTCGCCGTTGCAGAATTCCTGCGAGCGGCCGAAAAATGGAGAAATTACGTGAAATTTCGAAGAAGAAAAAATAAAAACGAAAAAAGAATGCAACACAGGGACTTCCCAGGAGGTCACCCATCCTAGTACTACTCCCGCCCAAGCACACTTAACTGCGGAGTTCTGATGGGATCCGGTGCTTTAGTGCTGGTATGATCGAATTCTATATAACAGTGTTGCGCGCGCCACTTAAGGGCACGTGACGGGTATAATGGAACTAATTCGAGCGAATTCAACTAAATCCATATAAAAACTTGCTAATATAGTCGTATGCTTGGAGCTCCTGTAGTTGCGCATGTTCGTCGTTGCAGAATTGCTGCGAGCGGCCGAAAAGTGGAGAAATTACGTGAAATTTCGAAGAAGAAAAAATAAAAACGAAAAAGGAATGCAACACAGGGACTTCCCAGGAGGTCACCCATCCTAGTACAACTTCTGCCCAAGCACGCTTAACTGCGGAGTTCTGATGGGATCCGGTGCTTTAGTGCTAGTATGATCGCATTCGATATAACAGAGTTGCGCGCGCCACTTAAGGGCACGTGACGGGTATAATGGAACTAATTCGAGCGAATTCAACTAAATCCATATAAAAACTTGCTAATATAGTCGTATGCTTGGAGCTCCTGTAGTTGCGCATGTTCGCCGTTGCAGAATTGCTGCGAGCGGCCGAAAAATGGAGAAATTACGTGAAATTTCGAAGAAGAAAAAATAAAAACGAAAAAAGAATGCAACACATTGACTTCCCAGGAGGTCACCCATCCTAGTACTACTCCTGCCCAAGCACGCTTGACTGCGGAGTTCTGATGGGATCCGGTGCTTAGTGCTGGTATGATCGCATTCGATATAACAGAGTTGCGCGCGCCACTTAAGGGCACGTGACGGGTATAATGGAACTAATTCGAGCGAATTCAACTAAATCCATATAAAAACTTGCTAATATAGTCGTATGCTTAGAGCTCCTGTAGTTGCGCATGTTTGCCGTTGCAGAATTGCTGCGAGCGGCCGAAAAATGGAGAAATTACGTGAAATTTCGAAGAAGAAAAAATAAAAACGAAAAAAGAATGCAACACATGGACTTCCCAAGAGGTCACCCATCCTAGTACTACTCCTGCCCAAGCACGCTTAACTACGGAGTTCTGATGGGATCCGGTGCTTTAGTGCTGGTATGATCGCATTCAATATAATAGAGTTGCGCGCGCCACTTAAGGACACGTGACGGGTATAATGGAACTAATTAGAGCAAATTCAACTAAATCCATATAAAAACTTGCTAAAATAGTCGTATGCTTAGAGCTCCTGTAGTTGCGCATGATCGCCGTTGTAGAATTGCTGCGAGCGGCCGAAAAATGGAGAAATTACGTGAAATTTCGAAGAAGAAAAAATAAAAACGAAAAAGGAATGCAACACAGGGACTTCCCAAGAGGTCACCCATCCTAGTACTACTCCTACCCAAGCACGCTTAACTGCGGAGTTCTGATGGGATCCGGTGCTTTAGTGCTCGTATGATCGCATTCGATATAACAGAGTTGCGCGCGCCACTTAAGGGCACATGACGGTTATAATGGAACGAATTCGAGCGAATTCAACTAAATCCATATAAAAACTTGCTAATATAGTCGTATGCTTAGAGCTCCTGTTGTTGCGCATGTTCGCCGTTGCAGAATTGCTGCGAGCGGCCGAAAAATGGAGAAATTACGTGAAATTTCGAAGAAGAAAAAATAAAAACGAAAAAGGAATGCAACACAGGGAATTCCCAGGAGGTCACCCATCCTAGTACTACTCCTGCCCAAGCACGCTTAACTGCAGAGTTCTGATGGGATCCGGTGCTTTAGTGCTGGTATGATCGCATTCGATATAACATAGTTGCGCGCGACACTTAAGGGCACGTGACGGGTATAATGGAACTAATTCGAGCGAATTCAACTAAATCCATATAAAAACTTGCTAATATAGTCATATGCTTAGAGCTCCTGTTGTTGCGCATGTTCGCCGTTGCAGAATTGCTGCGAGCGGCCGAAAAATGGAGAAATTACGTGAAATTTCGAAGAAGAAAAAATAAAAACGAAAAAGGAATGCAACACAGGGACTTCCCAGGAGGTCACCCATCCTAGTACTACTCCTGCCCAATCACGCTTAACTGCGGAGTTCTGATGGGATCCGGTGCTTTAGTGCTGGTATGATCGCATCCGATATAACAGAGTTGCGCGCGCCACTTAAGGGCACGTGACGGGTATAATGGAACTAATTCGAGCGAATTCAACTAAATCCATATAAAAACTTGCTAATATAGTCGTATGCTTAGAGCTCCTGTAGTTGCGCATGTTCGCCGTTGTAGAATTGCTGCGAGCGGCCGAAAAATGGAGAAATTGCGTGAAATTTCGAAGAAGAAAAAATAAAAACGAAAAAGGAATGCAACACAGGGACTTCCCAGGAGGTCACCCATCCTAGTACTACTCCTGCCCAAGCACGCTTAACTGCGGAGTTCTGATGGGATCCGGTGCTTTAGTGCTGGTATGATCGCATTCGATATAACAGAGTTGCGCGCGCCATTGAAGGGCACGTGACGGGTATAATGGAACTAATTCGAGCGAATTCAACTAAATCCATATAAAAACTTGCTAATATAGTCGTATGCTTAGAGCTCCTGTAGTTGCGCATGTTCGCCGTTGCAGAATTGCTGCGAGCGGCCGAAAAATGGAGAAATTGCGTGAAATTTCGAAGAAGAAAAAATAAAAACAAAAGAGGAATGCAACACAGGGACTTCCCAGGAGGTCACCCATCCTAGTACTACTCCTGCCAAGGCACATGATCGCATTCGATATAACAGAGTTGTGTGCGCCACTTAAGGGCACGTGACGGGTATAATGGAACTAATTCGAGCGAATTCAACTAAATCCATATAAAAACTTGCTAATATAGTCATATGCTTAGAGCTCATGTTGTTGCGCATGTTCGCCGTTGCAGAATTGCTGCGAGCGGCCGAAAAATGGAGAAATTACGTGAAATTTCGAAGAAGAAAAAATAAAAACGAAAAAGGAATGCAACACAGGGACTTCCCAGGAGGTCACCCATCCTAGTACTACTCCTGTCCAATCACGCTTAACTGCGGAGTTCTGATGGGATCCGGTGCTTTAGTGCTGGTATGATCGAATTCGATATAACAGAGTTGCGCGAGCCACTTAAGGGCACGTGACGGGTATAATGGAACTAATTCGAGCGAATTCAACTAAATCCATATAAAAACTTGCTAATATAGTAGTATGCTTAGAGCTCCTGTAGTTGCGCATGTTCGCCGTTGCAGAATTGCTGCGAGCGGCCGAAAAATGGAGAAATTACGTGAAATTTGGAAGAAGAAAAAATAAAAACGAAAAAAGAATGCAACACAGGGACTTCCCAGGAGGTCACCCATCCTAGTACTACTCCCGCCCAAGCACGCTTAACTGCGGAGTTCTGATGGGATCCGGTGCTTTAGTGCTGGTATGATCGAATTCGATATAACAGAGTTGCGCGAGCCACTTAAGGGCACGTGACGGGTATAATGGAACTAATTCGAGCGAATTCAACTAAATCCATATAAAAACTTGCTAATATAGTCGTATGCTTGGAGCTCCTGTAGTTGCGCATGTTCGCCGTTGCAGAATTGCTGCGAGCGGCCGAAAAATGGAGAAATTACGTGAAATTTCGAAGAAGAAAAAATAAAAACGAAAAAAGAATGCAACACATTGACTTCCCAGGAGGTCACCCATCCTAGTACTACTCCTGCCCAAGCACGCTTGACTGCGGAGTTCTGATGGGATCCGGTGCTTAGTGCTGGTATGATCGCATTCGATATAACAGAGTTGCGCGCGCCACTTAAGGGCACGTGACGGGTATAATGGAACTAATTCGAGCGAATTCAACTAAATCCATATAAAAACTTGCTAATATAGTCGTATGCTTAGAGCTCCTGTAGTTGCGCATGTTTGCCGTTGCAGAATTGCTGCGAGCGGCCGAAAAATGGAGAAATTACGTGAAATTTCGAAGAAGAAAAAATAAAAACGAAAAAAGAATGCAACACATGGACTTCCCAAGAGGTCACCCATCCTAGTACTACTCCTGCCCAAGCACGCTTAACTACGGAGTTCTGATGGGATCCGGTGCTTTAGTGCTGGTATGATCGCATTCAATATAATAGAGTTGCGCGCGCCACTTAAGGACACGTGACGGGTATAATGGAACTAATTAGAGCAAATTCAACTAAATCCATATAAAAACTTGCTAAAATAGTCGTATGCTTAGAGCTCCTGTAGTTGCGCATGATCGCCGTTGTAGAATTGCTGCGAGCGGCCGAAAAATGGAGAAATTACGTGAAATTTCGAAGAAGAAAAAATAAAAACGAAAAAGGAATGCAACACAGGGACTTCCCAAGAGGTCACCCATCCTAGTACTACTCCTACCCAAGCACGCTTAACTGCGGAGTTCTGATGGGATCCGGTGCTTTAGTGCTGGTATGATCGCATTCAATATAATAGAGTTGCGCGCGCCACTTAAGGGCACGTGACGGGTATAATGGAACTAATTCGAGCGAATTCAACTAAATCCATATAAAAACTTGCTAATATAGTCGTATGCTTAGAGCTCCTGTAGTTGCGCATGTTCGCCGTTGCAGAATTGCTGCGAGCGGCCGAAAAATGGAGAAATTGCGTGAAATTTCGAAGAAGAAAAAATAAAAACAAAAGAGGAATGCAACACAGGGACTTCCCAGGAGGTCACCCATCCTAGTACTACTCCTGCCAAGGCACATGATCGCATTCGATATAACAGAGTTGTGTGCGCCACTTAAGGGCACGTGACGGGTATAATGGAACTAATTCGAGCGAATTCAACTAAATCCATATAAAAACTTGCTAATATAGTAGTATGCTTAGAGCTCCTGTAGTTGCGCATGTTCGCCGTTGCAGAATTGCTGCGAGCGGCCGAAAAATGGAGAAATTGCGTGAAATTTCGAAGAAGAAAAAATAAAAACGAAAAAGGAATGCAACACAGGGACTTCCCAGGAGGTCACCCATCCTAGTACTACTCCTGCCCAAGCACGCTTAACTGCGGAGTTCTGATGGGATCCGGTGCTTTAGTGCTGGTATGATCGCATTCGATATAACAGAGTTGCGCGCGCCATTGAAGGGCACGTGACGGGTATAATGGAACTAATTCGAGCGAATTCAACTAAATCCATATAAAAACTTGCTAATATAGTCGTATGCATAGAGCTCCTGTAGTTGCGCATGTTCGCCGTTGCAGAATTGCTGCGAGCGGCCGAAAAATGGAGAAATTGCGTGAAATTTCGAAGAAGAAAAAATAAAAACAAAAGAGGAATGCAACACAGGGACTTCCCAGGAGGTCACCCATCCTAGTACTACTCCTGCCCAAGCACATGATCGCATTCGATATAACAGAGTTGTGTGCGCCACTTAAGGGCACGTGACGGGTATAATGGAACTAATTCGAGCGAATTCAACTAAATCCATATAAAAACTTGCTAATATAGTCATATGCTTAGAGCTCCTGTTGTTGCGCATGTTCGCTGTTGCAGAATTGCTGCGAGCGGCCGAAAAATGGAGAAATTACGTGAAATTTCGAAGAAGAAAAAATAAAAACGAAAAAGGAATGCAACACAGGGACTTCCCAGGAGGTCACCCATCCTAGTACTACTCCTGCTCAATCACGCTTAACTGCGGAGTTCTGATGGGATCCGGTGCTTTAGTGCTGGTATGATCGCATCCGATATAACAGAGTTGCGCGCGCCACTTAAGGGCACGTGACGGGTATAATGGAACTAATTCGAGCGAATTCAACTAAATCCATATAAAAACTTGCTAATATAGTCGTATGCTTAGAGCTCCTGTAGTTGCGCATGTTCGCCGTTGTAGAATTGCTGCGAGCGGCCGAAAATTGGAGAAATTGCGTGAAATTTCGAAGAAGAAAAAATAAAAACGGAAAAGGAATGCAACACAGGGACTTCCCAGGAGGTCACCCATCCTAATACTACACCTGCCCAAGCACGCTTAACTGCGGAGTTCTGATGGGATCCGTTGCTTTAGTGCTGGTATGATCGCATTCGATATAACAGAGTTGCGCGCGCCATTGAAGGGCACGTGACGGGTATAATGGAACTAATTCGAGCGAATTCAACTAAATCCATATAAAAACTTGCTAATATAGTCGTATGCTTAGAGCTCCTGTAGTTGCGCATGTTCGCCGTTGCAGAATTGCTGCGAGCGGCCGAAAATTGGAGAAATTGCGTGAAATTTCGAAGAAGAAAAAATAAAAACGAAAAAGGAATGCAACACAGGGACTTCCCAGGAGGTCACCCATCCTAGTACTACTCCTGCCCAAACACGCTTAACTGCGGAGTTCTGATGGGATCCGGTGCTTTAGTGCTGGTATGATCGCATCCGATATAACAGAGTTGCGCGCGCCACTTAAGGGCACGTGACGGGTATAATGGAACTAATTCGAGCGAATTCAACTAAATCCATATAAAAACTTGCTAATATAGTCGTATGCTTAGAGCTCCTGTAGTTGCGCATGTTCGCCGTTGTAGAATTGCTGCGAGCGGCCGAAAATTGGAGAAATTGCGTGAAATTTCGAAGAAGAAAAAATAAAAACGAAAAAGGAATGCAACACAGGGACTTCCCAGGAGGTCACCCATCCTAGTACTACTCCTGCCCAAGCACGCATAACTGCGGAGTTCTGATGGGATCCGGTGCTTTAGTGCTGGTATGATCGCATTCGATATAACAGAGTTGCGCGCGCCACTTAAGGGCACGTGACGGGTATAATGGAACTAATTCGAGCGAATTCAACTAAATCCACATAAAAACTTGCTAATATAGTAGTATGCTTAGAGCTCCTGTAGTTGCGCATGTTCGCCGTTGCAGAATTGCTGCGAGCGGCCGAAAAATGGAGAAATTGCGTGAAATTTCGAAGAAGAAAAAATAAAAACGAAAAAGGAATGCAACACAGGGACTTCCCAGGAGGTCACCCATCCTAGTACTACTCCTACCCAAACACGCTTAACTGCGGAGTTCTGATGGGATCCGGTGCTTTAGTGCTGGTATGATCGCATCCGATATAACAGAGTTGCGCGCGCCACTTAAGGGCACGTGACGGGTATAATGGAACTAATTCGAGCGAATTCAACTAAATCCATATAAAAACTTGCTAATATAGTCGTATGCTTAGAGCTCCTGTAGTTGCGCATGTTCGCCGTTGTAGAATTGCTGCGAGCGGCCGAAAATTGGAGAAATTGCGTGAAATTTCGAAGAAGAAAAAATAAAAACGAAAAAGGAATGCTACACAGGGACTTCCCAGGAGGTCACCCATCCTAGTACTACTCCTGCCCAAGCACGCATAACTGCGGAGTTCTGATGGGATCCGGTGCTTTAGTGCTGGTATGATCGCATTCGATATAACAGAGTTGCGCGCGCCATTGAAGGGCACGTGACGGGTATAATGGAACTAATTCGAGCGAATTCAACTAAATCCATATAAAAACTTGCTAATATAGTCGTATGCTTAGAGCTCCTGTAGTTGCGCATGTTCGCCGTTGCAGAATTGCTGCGAGCGGCCGAAAAATGGAGAAATTGCGTGAAATTTCGAAGAAGAAAAAATAAAAACAAAAGAGGAATGCAACACAGGGACTTCCCAGGAGGTCACCCATCCTAGTACTACTCCTGCCCAAGCACATGATCGCATTCGATATAACAGAGTTGTGCGCGCCATTTAAGGGCACGTGACGGGTATAATGGAACTAATTCGAGCGAATTCAACTAAATCCATATAAAAACTTGTTAATATAGTCATATGCTTAGAGCTCCTGTTGTTGCGCATGTTCGCCGTTGCAGAATTGCTGCGAGCGGCCGAAAAATGGAGAAATTACGTGAAATTTCGAAGAAGAAAAAATAAAAACGAAAAAGGAATACAACACAGGGACTTCCCAGGAGGTCACCCATCCTAGTACTACTCCTGCCCAAGCACCTTAACTGCGGAGTTCTGATGGGATCCGGTGCTTTAGTGCTGGTATGATCGCATCCGATATAACAGAGTTGCGCGCGCCACTTAAGGGCACGTGACGGGTATAATGGAACTAATTCGAGCGAATTCAACTAAATCCATATAAAAACTTGCTAATATAGTAGTATGCTTAGAGCTCCTGTAGTTGCGCATGTTCGCCGTTGCAGAATTGCTGCGAGCGGCCGAAAAATGGAGAAATTGCGTGAAATTTCGAAGAAGAAAAAATAAAAACGAAAAAGGAATGCAACACAGGGACTTCCCAGGAGGTCACCCATCCTAGTACTACTACCGCCCAAGCACGCTTAACTGCGGAGTTCTGATGGGATCCGGTGCTTTAGTGCTGGTATGATCGAATTCGATATAACAGAGTTGCGCGCGCCACTTAAGGGCACGTGACGGGTATAATGGAACTAATTCGAGCGAATTCAACTAAATCCATATAAAAACTTGCTAATATAGTCGTATGCTTAGAGCTCCTGTAGTTGCGCATGTTCGACGATGCAGAATTGCTGCGAGCGGCCGAAAAATGGAGAAATTACGTGAAATTTCGAAGAAGAAAAAATAAAAACGAAAAAGGAATGCAACACAGGGACTTCCCAGGAGGTCACCCATCCTAGTACTACTCCTGCCCAAGCACGCTTCACTGCGGAGTTCTGATGGGATCCGGTGCTTTAGTGGTGGTATGATCGCATTCGATATAACAGAGTTGCGCGCGCCACTTAAGGGCACGTGACTGGTATAATGGAACTAATTCGTGCGAATTGAACTAAATCCATATAAAAACTTGCTAATATAGTCGTATGCTTAGAGCTCCTGTTGTTGCGCATGTTCGCCGTTGCAGGATTGCTGCGAGCGGCCGAAAAATGGAGATATTACGTGAAATTTCGAAGAAGAAAAAATAAAAACGAAAAAGGAATGCAAAACAGGGACTTCCCAGGAGGTCACCCATCCTAGTACTACTCCTGCCCAAGCACCTTAACTGCGGAGTTCTGATGGGATCCGGTGCTTTAGTGCTGGTATGATCGCATCCGATATAATACAGTTGCGCGCGCCACTTAAGGGCACGTGACGGGTATAATGGAACTAATTCGAGCGAATTCAACTAAATCCATATAAAAACTTGTTAATATAGTCATATGCTTAGAGCTCCTGTTGTTGCGCATGTTCGCCGTTGCAGAATTGCTGCGAGCGGCCGAAAATTGGAGAAATTGCGTGAAATTTCGAAGAAGAAAAAATAAAAACGAAAAAGGAATGCAACACAGGGACTTCCCAGGAGGTCACCCATCCTAGTACTACTCGTGCCCAAGCACGCATAACTGCGGAGTTCTGATGGGATCCGGTGCTTTAGTGCTGGTATGATCGCATTCGATATAACAGAGTTGTGCGCGCCATTGAAGGGCACGTGACGGGTATAATGGAACTAATTCGAGCGAATTCAACTAAATCCATATAAAAACTTGTTAATATAGTCATATGCTTAGAGCTCCTGTTGTTGCGCATGTTCGCCGTTGCAGAATTGCTGCGAGCGGCCGAAAAATGGAGAAATTACGTGAAATTTCGAAGAAGAAAAAATAAAAACGAAAAAGGAATGCAATACAGGGACTTCCCAGGAGGTCACCCATCCTAGTACTACTCCTGCCCAAGCACACTTAACTGCGGAGTTCTGATGGGATCCGGTGCTTTAGTGCTAGTATGATCGCATCCGATATAACAGAGTTGCGCGCGCCACTTAAGGGCACGTGACGGGTATAATGGAACTAATTCGAGCGAATTCAACTAAATCCATATAAAAACTTGCTAATATAGTAGTATGCTTAGAGCTCCTGTAGTTGCGCATGTTCGCCGTTGCAGAATTGCTGCGAGCGGCCGAAAAATGGAGAAATTGCGTGAAATTTCGAAGAAGAAAAAATAAAAACGAAAAAGGAATGCAACACAGGGACTTCCCAGGAGGTCACCCATCCTAGTACTACTCCTGCCCAAACACGCTTAACTGCGGAGTTCTGATGGGATCCGGTGCTTTAGTGCTGGTATGATCGCATCCGATATAACAGAGTTGCGCGCGCCACTTAAGGGCACGTGACGGGTATAATGGAACTAATTCGAGCGAATTCAACTAAATCCATATAAAAACTTGTTAATATAGTCATATGCTTAGAGCTCCTGTTGTTGCGCATGTTCGCCGTTGCAGAATTGCTGCGAGCGGCCGAAAAATGGAGAAATTACGTGAAATTTCGAAGAAGAAAAAATAAAAACGAAAAAGGAATGCAACACAGGGACTTCCCAGGAGGTCACCCATCCTAGTACTACTCCTGCCCAAGCACCTTAACTGCGGAGTTCTGATGGGATCCGGTGCTTTAGTGCTGGTATGATCGCATCCGATATAACAGAGTTGCGCGCGCCACTTAAGGGCACGTGACGGGTATAATGGAACTAATTCGAGCGAATTCAACTAAATCCATATAAAAACTTGCTAATATAGTAGTATGCTTAGAGCTCCTGTAGTTGCGCATGTTCGCCGTTGGAGAATTGCTGCGAGCGGCCGAAAAATGGAGAAATTGCGTGAAATTTCGAAGAAGAAAAAATAAAAACGAAAAAGGAATGCAACACAGGGACTTCCCAGGAGGTCACCCATCCTAGTACTACTACCGCCCAAGCACGCTTAACTGCGGAGTTCTGATGGGATCCGGTGCTTTAGTGCTGGTATGATCGAATTCGATATAACAGAGTTGCGCGCGCCACTTAAGGGCACGTGACGGGTATAATGGAACTAATTCGAGCGAATTCAACTAAATCCATATAAAAACTTGCTAATATAGTCGTATGCTTAGAGCTCCTGTAGTTGCGCATGTTCGACGTTGCAGAATTGCTGCGAGCGGCCGAAAAATGGAGAAATTACGTGAAATTTCGAAGAAGAAAAAATAAAAACGAAAAAGGAATGCAACACAGGGACTTCCCAGGAGGTCACCCATCCTAGTACTACTCCTGCCCAAGCACGCTTCACTGCGGAGTTCTGATGGGATCCGGTGCTTTAGTGGTGGTATGATCGCATTCGATATAACAGAGTTGCGCGCGCCACTTAAGGGCACGTGACGGGTATAATGGAACTAATTCGTGCGAATTGAACTAAATCCATATAAAAACTTGCTAATATAGTCGTATGCTTAGAGCTCCTGTTGTTGCGCATGTTCGCCGTTGCAGAATTGCTGCGAGCGGCCGAAAAATGGAGATATTACGTGAAATTTCGAAGAAGAAAAAATAAAAACGAAAAAGGAATGCAAAACAGGGACTTCCCAGGAGGTCACCCATCCTAGTACTACTCCTGCCGAAGCACTCTTAACTGCGGAGTTCTGATGGGATCCGGTGCTTTAGTGCTGGTATGATCGCATCCGATATAACAGAGTTGCGCGCGACACTTAAGGGCACGTGACGGGTATAATGGAACTAATTCGAGCGAATTCAACTAAATCCATATAAAAACTTGCTAATATAGTCATATGCTTAGAGCTCCTGTTGTTGCGCATGTTCGCCGTTGCAGAATTGCTGCGAGCGGCCGAAAAATGGAGAAATTACGTGAAATTTCGAAGAAGAAAAAATAAAAACGAAAAAGGAATGCAACACAGGGACTTCCCAGGAGGTCACCCATCCTAGTACTACTCCTGCCCAAGCACCTTAACTGCGGAGTTCTGATGGGATCCGGTGCTTTAGTGCTGGTATGATCGCATCCGATATAACAGTTGCGCGCGCCACTTAAGGGCACGTGACGGGTATAATGGAACTAATTCGAGCGAATTCAACTAAATCCATATAAAAACTTGCTAATATAGTAGTATGCTTAGAGCTCCTGTAGTTGCGCATGTTCGCCGTTGCAGAATTGCTGCGAGCGGCTGAAAAATGGAGAAATTGCGTGAAATTTCGAAGAAGAAAAAATAAAAACGAAAAAGGAATGCAACACAGGGACTTCCCAGGAGGTCACCCATCCTAGTACTAATACCGCCCAAGCACGCTTAACTGCGGAGTTCTGATGGGATCCGGTGCTTTAGTGCTGGTATGATCGAATTCGATATAACAGAGTTGCGCGCGCCACTTAAGGGCACGTGACGGGTATAATGGAACTAATTCGAGCGAATTCAACTAAATCCATATAAAAACTTGCTAATATAGTCGTATGCTTAGAGCTCCTGTAGTTGCGCATGTTCGACGTTGCAGAATTGCTGCGAGCGGCCGAAAAATGGAGAAATTACGTGAAATTTCGAAGAAGAAAAAATAAAAACGAAAAATAAATGCAACACAGGGACTTCCCAGGAGGTCACCCATCCTAGTACTACTCCTGCCCAAGCACGCTTCACTGCGGAGTTCTGTTGGGATCCGGTGCTTTAGTGCTGGTATGATCGCATTCGATATAACAGAGTTGCGCGCGCCACTTAAGGGCACGTGACGGGTATAATGGAACTAATTCGTGCGAATTGAACTAAATCCATATAAAAACTTGCTAATATAGTCGTATGCTTAGAGCTCCTGTTGTTGCGCATGTTCGCCGTTCCAGAATTGCTGCGAGCGGCCGAAAAATGGAGATATTACGTGAAATTTCGAAGAAGAAAAAATAAAAACGAAAAAGGAATGCAAAACAGGGACTTCCCAGGAGGTCACCCATCCTAGTACTACTCCTGCCAAAGCACTCTTAACTGCGGAGTTCTGATGGGATCCGGTGCTTTAGTGCTGGTATGATCGCATTCGATATAACATAGTTGCGCGCGACACTTAAGGGCACGTGACGGGTATAATGGAACTAATTCGAGCGAATTCAACTAAATCCATATAAAAACTTGCTAATATAGTCATATGCTTAGAGCTCCTGTTGTTGCGCATGTTCGCCGTTGCAGAATTGCTGCGAGCGGCCGAAAAATGGAGAAATTACGTGAAATTTCGAAGAAGAAAAAATAAAAACGAAAAAGGAATGCAACACAGGGACTTCCCAGGAGGTCACCCATCCTAGTACTACTCCTGCCCAAGCACCTTAACTGCGGAGTTCTGATGGGATCCGGTGCTTTAGTGCTGGTATGATCGCATCCGATATAACAGAGTTGCGCGCGCCACTTAAGGGCACGTGACGGGTATAATGGAACTAATTCGAGCGAATTCAACTAAATCCATATAAAAACTTGCTAATATAGTAGTATGCTTAGAGCTCCTGTAGTTGCGCATGTTCGCCGTTGCAGAATTGCTGCGAGCGGCTGAAAAATGGAGAAATTGCGTGAAATTTCGAAGAAGAAAAAATAAAAACGAAAAAGGAATGCAACACAGGGACTTCCCAGGAGGTCACCCATCCTAGTACTAATACCGCCCAAGCACGATTAACTGCGGAGTTCTGATGGGATCCGGTGCTTTAGTGCTGGTATGATCGAATTCGATATAACAGAGTTGCGCGCGCCACTTAAGGGCACGTGACGGGTATAATGGAACTAATTCGAGCGAATTCAACTAAATCCATATAAAAACTTGCTAATATAGTCGTATGCTTAGAGCTCCTGTAGTTGCGCATGTTCGACGTTGCAGAATTGCTGCGAGCGGCCGAAAAATGGAGAAATTACGTGAAATTTCGAAGAAGAAAAAATAAAAACGAAAAAGGAATGCAACACAGGGACTTCCCAGGAGGTCACCCATCCTAGTACTACTCCTGCCCAAGCACGCTTCACTGCGGAGTTCTGATGGGATCCGGTGCTTTAGTGCTGGTATGATCGCATTCGATATAACAGAGTTGCGCGCGCCACTTAAGGGCACGTGACGGGTATAATGGAACTAATTCGTGCGAATTGAACTAAATCCATATAAAAACTTGCTAATATAGTCGTATGCTTAGAGCTCCTGTAGTTGCGCATGTTCGCCGTTGCAGAATTGCTGCGAGCGGCCGAAAAATGGAGAAATTACGTGAAATTTCGAAGAAGAAAAAATAAAAACGAAAAAAGAATGCAACACAGGGACTTCCCAGGAGGTCACCCATCCTAGTACTACTACCGCCCAAGCACGCTTAACTGCGGAGTTCTGATGGGATCCGGTGCTTTAGTGCTGGTATGATCGAATTCGATATAACAGAGTTGCGCGCGCCACTTAAGGGCACGTGACGGGTATAATGGAACTAATTCGAGCGAATTCAACTAAATCCATATAAAAACTTGCTAATATAGTCGTATGCTTAGAGCTCCTGTAGTTGCGCATGTTCGACGTTGCAGAATTGCTGCGAGCGGCCGAAAAATGGAGAAATTACGTGAAATTTCGAAGAAGAAAAAATAAAAACGAAAAATGAATGCAACACAGGGACTTCCCAGGAGGTCACCCATCCTAGTACTACTCCTGCCCAAGCACGCTTCACTGCGGAGTTCTGTTGGGATCCGGTGCTTTAGTGCTGGTATGATCGCATTCGATATAACAGAGTTGCGCGCGCCACTTAAGGGCACGTGACGGGTATAATGGAACTAATTCGTGCGAATTGAACTAAATCCATATAAAAACTTGCTAATATAGTCGTATGCTTAGAGCTCCTGTTGTTGCGCATGTTCGCCGTTCCAGAATTGCTGCGAGCGGCCGAAAAATGGAGATATTACGTGAAATTTCGAAGAAGAAAAAATAAAAACGAAAAAGGAATGCAAAACAGGGACTTCCCAGGAGGTCACCCATCCTAGTACTACTCCTGCCAAAGCACTCTTAACTGCGGAGTTCTGATGGGATCCGGTGCTTTAGTGCTGGTATGATCGAATTCGATATAACAGAGTTGCGCGCGCCACTTAAGGGCACGTGACGGGTATAATGGAACTAATTCGAGCGAATTCAACTAAATCCATATAAAAACTTGCTAATATAGTAGTATGCTTAGAGCTCCTGTAGTTGCGCATGATCGCCGTTGTAGAATTGCTGCGAGCGGCCGAAAAATGGAGAAATTACGTGAAATTTCGAAGAAGAAAAAATAAAAACGAAAAAGGAATGCAACACAGGGACTTCACAAGAGGTCACCCATCCTAGTACTACTCCTACACAAGCACGCTTAACTGCGGAGTTCTGATGGGATCCGATGCTTTAGTGCTGGTATGATCGCATTCGATATAACAGAGTTGCGCGCGCCACTTAAGGGAACGTGACGGGTATAAGGGAACGAATTCGAGCGAATTCAACTAAATCCATATAAAAACTTGCTAATATAGTCGTATGCTTAGAGCTCCTGTTGTTGCGCATGTTCGCCGTTGCAGAATTGCTGCGAGCGGCCGAAAAATGGAGAAATTACGTGAAATTTCGAAGAAGAAAAAATAAAAACGAAAAAGGAATGCAACACAGGGAATTCCCAGGTGGTCACCCATCCTAGTACTACTCCTGCCCAAGCACGCTTCACTGCGGAGTTCTGATGGGATCCGGTGCTTTAGTGCTGGTATGATCGCATTCGATATAACAGAGTTGCGCGCGCCACTTAAGGGCACGTGACGGGTATAATGGAACTAATTCGAGCGAATTCAACTAAATCCATATAAAAACTTGCTAATATAGTCGTATGCTTAGAGCTCCTGTAGTTGCGCATGTTCGCCGTTGCAGAATTGCTGCGAGCGGCCGAAAATTGGAGAAATTGCGTGAAATTTCGAAGAAGAAAAAATAAAAACGAAAAAGGAATGCAACCCAGGGACTTCCCAGGAGGTCACCCATCCTAGTACTGCTCCTGCCCAAGCACGCATAACTGCGGATTTCTGATGGGATCCGGTGCTTTAGTGCTGGTATGATCGCATTCGATATAACAGAGTTGCGCGCGCCATTGAAGGGCACGTGACGGGTATAATGGAACTAATTCGAGCGAATTCAACTAAATCCATATAAAAACTTGCTAATATAGTCGTATGCTTAGAGCTCCTGTAGTTGCGCATGTTCGCCGTTGCAGAATTGCTGCGAGCGGCCGAAAAATGGAGAAATTGCGTGAAATTTCGAAGAAGAAAAAATAAAAACAAAAGAGGAATGCAACACAGGGACTTCCCAGGAGGTCACCCATCCTAGTACTACTCCTGCCCAAGCACATGATCGCATTCGATATAACAGAGTTGTGCGCGCCACTTAAGGGCACGTGACGGGTATAATGGAACTAATTCGAGCGAATTCAACTAAATCCATATAAAAACTTGTTAATATAGTCATATGCTTAGAGCTCCTGTTGTTGCGCATGTTCGCCGTTGCAGAATTGCTGCGAGCGACCGAAAAATGGAGAAATTACGTGAAATTTCGAAGAAGAAAAAATAAAAACGAAAAAGGAATGCAATACAGGGACTTCCCAGGAGGTCACCCATCCTAGTACTACTCCTGCCCAAGCACACTTAACTGCGGAGTTCTGATGGGATCCGGTGCTTTAGTGTTAGTATGATCGCATCCGATATAACAGAGTTGCGCGCGCCACTTAAGGGCACGTGACGGGTATAATGGAACGAATTCGAGCGAATTCAACTAAATCCATATAAAAACTTGTTAATATAGTCATATGCTTAGAGCTCCTGTTGTTGCGCATGTTCGCCGTTGCAGAATTGCTGCGAGCGGCCGAAAAATGGAGAAATTACGTGAAATTTCGAAGAAGAAAAAATAAAAACGAAAAAGGAATGCAACACAGGGACTTCCCAGGAGGTCACCCATCCTAGTACTACTCCTGCCCAAGCACTCTTCACTGCGGAGTTCTGATGGGATCCGGTGCTTTAGTGCTGGTATGATCGCATTCGATATAACAGAGTTGCGCGCGCCACTTAAGGGCACGTGACGGGTATAATGGAACTAATTCGTGCGAATTGAACTAAATCCATATAAAAACTTGCTAATATAGTCGTATGCTTAGAGCTCCTGTTGTTGCGCATGTTCGCCGTTGCAGAATTGCTGCGAGCGGCCGAAAAATGGAGATATTACGTGAAATTTCGAAGAAGAAAAAATAAAAACGAAAAAGGAATGCAAAACAGGGACTTCCCAGGAGGTCACCCATCCTAGTACTACTCCTGCCAAAGCACGCTTAACTGCGGAGTTCTGATGGGATCCAGTGCTTTAGTGCTGGTATGATCGCATTCGATATAACATAGTTGCGCGCGACACTTTAGGGCACGTGACGGGTATAATGGAACTAATTCGAGCGAATTCAACTAAATCCATATAAAAACTTGCTAATATAGTCGTATGCTTAGAGCTCCTGTAGTTGCGCATGTTCGCCATTGCAGAATTGCTGCGAGCGGCCGAAAAATGGAGAAATTACGTGAAATTTCGAAGAAGAAAAAATAAAAACGAAAAAAGAATGCAACACAGGGACTTCCCAGGAGGTCACCCATCCTAGTACTACTACCGCCCAAGCACGCTTAACTGCGGAGTTCTGATGGGATCCGGTGCTTTAGTGCTGGTATGATCGAATTCGATATAACAGAGTTGCGCGCGCCACTTATGGGCACGTGACGGGTATAATGGAACTAATTCGAGCGAATTCAACTAAATCCATATAAAAACTTGCTAATATAGTAGTATGCTTAGAGCTCCTGTAGTTGCGCATGATCGCCGTTGTAGAATTGCTGCGAGCGGCCGAAAAATGGAGAAATTACGTAAAATTTCGAAGAAGAAAAAATAAAAACGAAAAAAGAATGCAACACATGGACTTCCCAGGAGGTCACCCATCCTAGTACTACTCCTGCCCAAGCACGCTTAACTACGGAGTTCTGATGGGATCCGGTGCTTTAGTGCTGGTATGATCGCATTCAATATAATAGAGTTGCGCGCGCCACTTAAGGGCACGTGACGGGTATAATGAAACTAATTAGAGCGAATTCAACTAAATCCATATAAAAACTTGCTAAAATAGTCGTATGCTTAGAGCTCCTGTAGTTGCGCATGATCGCCGTTGTAGAATTGCTGCGAGCGGCCGAAAAATGGAGACATTACGTGAAATTTCGAAGAAGAAAAAATAAAAACGAAAAAGGAATGCAACACAGGGACTTCCCAAGAGGTCACCCATCCTAGTAATACTCCTCCCCAAGCACGCTTAACTGCGGAGTTCTGATGGGATCCGGTGCTTTAGTGCTGGTATGATCGCATTCGATATAACAGAGTTGCGCGCGCCACTTAAGGGCACGTGACGGGTATAATGGAACGAATTCGAGCGAATTCAACTAAATCCATATAAAAACTTGCTAATATAGTCGTATGCTTAGAGCTCCTGTTGTTGCGCATGTTCGCCGTTGCAGAATTGCTGCGAGCGGCCGAAAAATGGAGAAATTACGTGAAATTTCGAAGAAGAAAAAATAAAAACGAAAAAGGAATGCAACACAGGGAATTCCCAGGAGGTCACCCATCCTAGTACTACTCCTGCCTAAGCACGCTTAACTGCAGAGTTCTGATGGGATCCGGTGCTTTAGTGCTGGTATGATCGCATTCGATATAA
Organism: Eleocharis quinqueflora; assembly: GCA_964058865.1. NCBI lineage: Eukaryota > Viridiplantae > Streptophyta > Magnoliopsida > Poales > Cyperaceae > Eleocharis > Eleocharis quinqueflora. Next base: position 48,322 of record CAXKVX010000419.1, read on the forward strand.
CATAGTTGCGCGCGACACTTAAGGGCACGTGACGGGTATAATGGAACTAATTCGAGCGAATTCAACTAAATCCATATAAAAACTTGCTAATATAGTAGTATGCTTAGAGCTCCTGTAGTTGCGCATGTTCGCCGTTGCAGAATTGCTGCGAGCGGCCGAAAAATGGAGAAATTACGTGAAATTTCGAAGAAGAAAAAATAAAAACGAAAAAAGAATGCAACAAATGGACTTCCCAGGAGGTCACCCATCCTAGTACTACTCCTGCCCAAGCACGCTTAACTACGGAGTTCTGATGGGATCCGGTGCTTTAGTGCTGGTATGATCGCATTCAATATAATAGAGTTGCGCGCGCCACTTAAGGGCACGTGACGGGTATAATGAAACTAATTAGAGCGAATTCAACTAAATCCATATAAAAACTTGCTAAAATAGTCGTATCCTTAGAGCTCCTGTAGTTGCGCATGATCGCCGTTGTAGAATTGCTGCGAGCGGCCGAAAAATGGAGAAATTACGTGAAATTTCGAAGAAGAAAAAATAAAAACGAAAAAGGAATGCAACACAGGGACTTCCCAAGAGGTCACCCATCCTAGTAATACTCCTCCCCAAGCACGCTTAACTGCGGAGTTCTGATGGGATCCGGTGCTTTAGTGCTGGTATGATCGCATTCGATATAACAGAGTTGTGTGCGCCACTTAAGGGCACGTGACGGGTATAATGGAACTAATTCGAGCGAATTCAACTAAATCCATATAAAAACTTGCTAATATAGTCATATGCTTAGAGCTCCTGTTGTTGCGCATGTTCGCCGTTGCAGAATTGCTGCGAGCGGCCGAAAAATGGAGAAATTACGTGAAATTTCGAAGAAGAAAAAATAAAAACGAAAAAGGAATGCAACACAGGGACTTCCAAGGAGGTCACCCATCCTAGTACTACTCCTGCCCAAGCACACTTAACTGCGGAGTTCTGATGGGATCCGGTGCTTTAGTGCTGGTATGATCGCATCCGATATAACAGAGTTGCGCGCGCCACTTAAGGGCACGTGACGGGTATAATGGAACTAATTAGAGCGAATTCAACTAAATCCATATAAAAACTTGCTAAAATAGTCGTATGCTTAAAGCTCCTGTAGTTGCGCATGATCGCCGTTGTAGAATTGCTGCGAGCGGCCGAAAAATGGAGAAATTACGTGAAATTTCGAAGAAGAAAAAATAAAAACGAAAAAGGAATGCAACACAGGGACTTCCCAAGAGGTCACCCATCCTAGTACTACTCCTACCCAAGCACGCTTAACTGCGGAGTTCTGATGGGATCCGGTGCTTTAGTGCTGGTATGATCGCATTCGATATAACAGAGTTGCGCGCGCCACTTAAGGGCACGTGACGGTTATAATGGAACGAATTCGAGCGAATTCAACTAAATCCATATAAAAACTTGCTAATATAGTCGTATGCTTTGAGCTCCTGTTGTTGCGCATGTTCGCCGTTGCAGAATTGCTGCGAGCGGCCGAAAAATGGAGAAATTACGTGAAATTTCGAAGAAGAAAAAATAAAAACGAAAAAGGAATGCAACACAGGGAATTCCCAGGAGGTCACCCATCCTAGTACTACTCCTGCACAAGCACGCTTAACTGCGGAGTTCTGATGGGATCCGGTGCTTTAGTGCTCGTATGATCGCATTCGATATAACATAGTTGCGCGCGACACTTAAGGGCACGTGACAGGTATAATGGAACTAATTCGAGCGAATTCAACTAAATCCATATAAAAACTTGCTAATATAGTCGTATGCTTAGAGCTCCTGTAGTTGCGCATGTTCGCCGTTGCAGAATTGCTGCGAGCGGCCGAAAAATGGAGAAATTACGTGAAATTTCGAAGAAGAAAAAATAAAAACGAAAAAAGAATGCAACACAGGGACTTCCCAGGAGGTCACCCATCCTAGTACTACTCCCGCCCAAGCACGCTTAACTGCGGAGTTCTGATGGGATCCGGTGCTTTAATGCTGGTATGATCGAATTCGATATAACAGAGTTGCGCGCGCCACTTAAGGGCACGTGACGGGTATAATGGAACTAATTCGAGCGAATTCAACTAAATCCATATAAAAACTTGCTAATATAGTAGTATGCTTAGAGCTCCTGTAGTTGCGCATGTTCGCCGTTGCAGAATTGCTGCGAGCGGCCGAAAAATGGAGAAATTGCGTGAAATTTCGAAGAAGAAAAAATAAAAACGAAAAAGGAATGCAACACAGGGACTTCCCAGGAGGTCACCCATCCTAGTACTACTCCTGCCCAAGCACGCTTAACTGCGGAGTTCTGATGGGATCCGTTGCTTTAGTGCTGGTATGATCGCATTCGATATAACAGAGTTGCGCGCGCCATTGAAGGGCACGTGACGGGTATAATGGAACTAATTCGAGCGAATTCAACTAAATCCATATAAAAACTTGCTAATATAGTCGTATGCTTAGAGCTCCTGTAGTTGCGCATGTTCGCCGTTGCAGAATTGCTGCGAGCGGCCGAAAAATGGAGAAATTGCGTGAAATTTCGTAGAAGAAAAAATAAAAACAAAAGAGGAATGCAACACAGGGACATCCCAGGAGGTCACCCATCCTAGTACTACTCCTGCCCAAGCACGCTTAACTGCGGAGTTCTGATGGGATCCGGTGCTTTAGTGCTGGTATGATCGCATTCGATATAACATAGTTGCGCGCGACACTTAAGGCCACGTGACGGGTATAATGGAACTAATTCGAGCGAATTCAACTAAATCCATATAAAAACTTGCTAATATAGTCGTATGCTTAGAGCTCCTGTAGTTGCGCATGTTCGCCGTTGCAGAATTGCTGCGAGCGGCCGAAAAATGGAGAAATTACGTGAAATTTCGAAGAAGAAAAAATAAAAACGAAAAAAGAATGCAACACAGGGACTTCCCAGGAGGTCACCCATCCTAGTACTACTCCCGCCCAAGCACGCTTAACTGCAGAGTTCTGATGGGATCCGGTGCTTTAGTGCTGGTATGATCGAATTCGATATAACAGAGTTGCGCGCGCCACTTAAGGGCACGTGACGGGTATAATGGAACTAATTCGAGCGAATTCAACTAAATCCATATAAAAACTTGCTAATATAGTCATATGCTTAGAGCTCCTGTTGTTGCGCATGTTCGCCGTTGCAGAATTGCTGCGAGCGGCCGAAAAATGGAGAAATTACGTGAAATTTCGAAGAAGAAAAAATAAAAACGAAAAAGGAATGCAACACAGGGACTTCCCAGGAGGTCACCCATCCTAGTACTACTCCTGCCCAATCACGCTTAACTGCGGAGTTCTGATGGGATCCGTTGCTTTAGTGCTGGTATGATCGCATCCGATATAACAGAGTTGCGCGCGCCACTTAAGGGCACGTGACGGGTATAATGGAACTAATTCGAGCGAATTCAACTAAATCCATATAAAAACTTGCTAATATAGTCGTATGCTTAGAGCTCCTGTAGTTGCGCATGTTCGCCATTGCAGAATTGCTGCGAGCGGCCGAAAAATGGAGAAATTACGTGAAATTTCGAAGAAGAAAAAATAAAAACGAAAAAAGAATGCAACACAGGGACTTCCCAGGAGGTCACCCATCCTAGTACTACTCCCGCCCAAGCACGCTTAACTGCGGAGTTCTGATGGGATCCGGTGCTTTAGTGCTGGTATGATCGAATTCGATATAACAGAGTTGCGCGCGCCACTTAAGGGCACGTGACGGGTATAATGGAACTAATTCGAGCGAATTCAACTAAATCCATATAAAAACTTGCTAATATAGTCATATGCTTAGAGCTCCTGTTGTTGCGCATGTTCGCCGTTGCAGAATTGCTGCGAGCGGCCGAAAAATGGAGAAATTACGTGAAATTTCGAAGAAGAAAAAATAAAAACGAAAAAGGAATGCAACACAGGGACTTCCCAGGAGGTCACCCATCCTAGTACTACTCCTGCCCAAGCACGCTTAACTGCGGAGTTCTGATGGGATCCGGTGCTTTAGTGCTGGTATGATCGCATTCGATATAACAGAGTTGCGCGCGCCATTGAAGGGCACGTGACGGGTATAATGGAACTAATTCGAGCGAATTCAACTAAATCCATATAAAAACTTGCTAATATAGTCGTATGCTTAGAGCTCCTGTAGTTGCGCATGTTCGCCGTTGCAGAATTGCTGCGAGCGGCCGAAAAATGGAGAAATTGCGTGAAATTTCGAAGAAGAAAAAATAAAAACAAAAGAGGAATGCAACACAGGGACTTCCCAGGAGGTCACCCATCCTAGTACTACTCCTGCCCAAGCACATGATCGCATTCGATATAACAGAGTTGTGGGCGCCACTTAAGGGCACGTGACGGGTATAATGGAACTAATTCGAGCGAATTCAACTAAATCCATATAAAAACTTGCTAATATAGTCATATGCTTAGAGCTCCTGTTGTTGCGCATGTTCGCCGTTGCAGAATTGCTGCGAGCGGCCGAAAAATGGAGAAATTACGTGAAATTTCGAAGAAGAAAAAATAAAAACGAAAAAGGAATGCAACACAGGGACTTCCCAGGAAGTCACCCATCCTAGTACTACTCCTGCCCAATCACGCTTAACTGCGGAGTTCTGATGGGATCCGTTGCTTTAGTGCTGGTATGATCGCATCCGATATAACAGAGTTGCGCGCGCCACTTAAGGGCACCTGACGGGTATAATGGAACTAATTCGAGCGAATTCAACTAAATCCATATAAAAACTTGCTAATATAGTCGTATGCTTAGAGCTCCTGTAGTTGCGCATGTTCGCCGTTGCAGAATTGCTGCGAGCGGCCGAAAAATGGAGAAATTACGTGAAATTTCGAAGAAGAAAAAATAAAAACGAAAAAAGAATGCAACACAGGGACTTCCCAGGAGGTCACCCATCCTAGTACTACTCCCGCCCAAGCACGCTTAACTGCGGAGTTCTGATGGGATCCGGTGCTTTAATGCTGGTATGATCGAATTCGATATAACAGAGTTGCGCGCGCCACTTAAGGGCACGTGACGGGTATAATGGAACTAATTCGAGCGAATTCAACTAAATCCATATAAAAACTTGCTAATATAGTAGTATGCTTAGAGCTCCTGTAGTTGCGCATGTTCGCCGTTGCAGAATTGCTGCGAGCGGCCGAAAAATGGAGAAATTGCGTGAAATTTCGAAGAAGAAAAAATAAAAACGAAAAAGGAATGCAACACAGGGACTTCCCAGGAGGTCACCCATCCTAGTACTACTCCTGCCCAAGCACGCTTAACTGCGGAGTTCTGATGGGATCCGGTGCTTTAGTGCTGGTATGATCGCATTCGATATAACAGAGTTGCGCGCGCCATTGAAGGGCACGTGACGGGTATAATGGAACTAATTCGAGCGAATTCAACTAAATCCATATAAAAACTTGCTAATATAGTCGTATGCTTAGAGCTCCTGTAGTTGCGCATGTTCGCCGTTGCAGAATTGCTGCGAGCGGCCGAAAAATGGAGAAATTGCGTGAAATTTCGAAGAAGAAAAAATAAAAACAAAAGAGGTATGCAACACAGGGACTTCCCAGAAGGTCACCCATCCTAGTACTACTCCTGCCCAAGCACGCTTAACTGCGAAGTTCTGATGGGATCCGGTGCTTTAGTGCTGGTATGATCGCATTCGATATAACAGAGTTGCGCGCGCCATTGAAGGGCACGTGACGGGTATAATGGAACTAATTCGAGCGAATTCAACTAAATCCATATAAAAACTTGCTAATATAGTCGTATGCTTAGAGCTCCTGTAGTTGCGCATGTTCGCCGTTGCAGAATTGCTGCGAGCGGCCGAAAAATGGAGAAATTACGTGAAATTTCGAAGAAGAAAAAATAAAAACGAAAAAAGAATGCAACACAGGGACTTCCCAGGAGGTCACCCATCCTAGTACTACTCCCGCCCAAGCACGCTTAACTGCGGAGTTCGGATGGGATCCGGTGCTTTAGTGCTGGTATGATCGAATTCGATATAACAGAGTTGCGCGCGCCACTTAAGGGCACGTGACGGGTATAATGGAACTAATTCGAGCGAATTCAACTAAATCCATATAAAAACTTGCTAATATAGTCATATGCTTAGAGCTCCTGTTGTTGCGCATGTTCGCCGTTGCAGAATTGTTGCGAGCGGCCGAAAAATGGAGAAATTACGTGAAATTTCGAAGAAGAAAAAATAAAAACGAAAAAGGAATGCAACACAGGGACTTCCCAGGAGGTCACCCATCCTAGTACTACTCCTGCCCAATCACGCTTAACTGCGGAGTTCTGATGGGATCCGTTGCTTTAGTGCTGGTATGATCGCATCGGATATAACAGAGTTGCGCGCGCCACTTAAGGGCACGTGACGGGTATAATGGAACTAATTCGAGCGAATTCAACTAAATACATATAAAAACTTGCTAATATAGTCGTATGCTTAGAGCTCCTGTAGTTGCGCATGTTCGCCGTTGTAGAATTGCTGCGAGCGGCCGAAAAATGGAGAAATTGCGTGAAATTTCGAAGAAGAAAAAATAAAAACGGAAAAGGAATGCAACACAGGGACTTCCCAGGAGGTCACCCATCCTAATACTACTCCTGCCCAAGCACGCTTAACTGCGGAGTTCTGATGGGATCCGTTGCTTTAGTGCTGGTATGATCGCATTCGATATAACAGAGTTGCGCGCGCCATTGAAGGGCACGTGACGGGTATAATGGAACTAATTCGAGCGAATTCAACTAAATCCATATAAAAACTTGCTAATATAGTCGTATGCTTAGAGCTCCTGTAGTTGCGCATGTTCGCCGTTGCAGAATTGCTGCGAGCGGCCGAAAATTGGAGAAATTGCGTGAAATTTCGAAGAAGAAAAAATAAAAACGAAAAAGGAATGCAACACAGGGACTTCCCAGGAGGTCACCCATCCTAGTACTACTCCTGCCCAAGCACGCATAACTGCGGAGTTCTGATGGGATCCGGTGCTTTAGTGCTGGTATGATCGCATTCGATATAACAGAGTTGCGCGCGCCATTGAAGGGCACGTGACGGGTATAATGGAACTAATTCGAGCGAATTCAACTAAATCCATATAAAAACTTGCTAATATAGTCGTATGCTTAGAGCTCCTGTAGTTGCGCATGTTCGCCGTTGCAGAATTGCTGCGAGCGGCCGAAAAATGGAGAAATTGCGTGAAATTTCGAAGAAGAAAAAATAAAAACAAAAGAGGAATGCAACACAGGGACTTCCCAGGAGGTCACCCATCCTAGTACTACTCCTGCCCAAGCACATGATCGCATTCGATATAACAGAGTTGTGCGCGCCACTTAAGGGCACGTGACGGGTATAATGGAACTAATTCGAGCGAATTCAACTAAATCCATATAAAAACTTGTTAATATAGTCATATGCTTAGAGCTCCTGTTGTTGCGCATGTTCGCCGTTGCAGAATTGCTGCGAGCGGCCGAAAAATGGAGAAATTACGTGAAATTTCGAAGAAGAAAAAATAAAAACGAAAAAGGAATGCAACACAGGGACTTCCAAGGAAGTCACCCATCCTAGTACTACTCCTGCCCAAGCACACTTAACTGCGGAGTTCTGATGGGATCCGGTGCTTTAGTGCTGGTATGATCGCATCCGATATAACAGAGTTGCGCGCGCCACTTAAGGGCACGTGACGGGTATAATGGAACTAATTCGAGCGAATTCAACTAAATCCATATAAAAACTTGCTAATATAGTAGTATGCTTAGAGCTCCTGTAGTTGCGCATGTTCGCCGTTGCAGAATTGCTGCGAGCGGCCGAAAAATGGAGAAATTGCGTGAAATTTCGAAGAAGAAAAAATAAAAACGGAAAAGGAATGCAACACAGGGACTTCCCAGGAGGTCACCCATCCTAATACTACTCCTGCCCAAGCACGCTTAACTGCGGAGTTCTGATGGGATCCGTTGCTTTAGTGCTGGTATGATCGCATTCGATATAACAGAGTTGCGCGCGCCATTGAAGGGCACGTGACGGGTATAATGGAACTAATTCGAGCGAATTCAACTAAATCCATATAAAAACTTGCTAATATAGTCGTATGCTTAGAGCTCCTGTAGTTGCGCATGTTCGCCGTTGCAGAATTGCTGCGAGCGGCCGAAAATTGGAGAAATTGCGTGAAATTTCGAATAAGAAAAAATAAAAACGAAAAAGGAATGCAACACAGGGACTTCCCAGGAGGTCACCCATCCTAGTACTACTCCTGCCCAAGCACGCATAACTGCGGAGTTCTGATGGGATCCGGTGCTTTAGTGCTGGTATGATCGCATTCGATATAACAGAGTTGCGCGCGCCATTGAAGGGCACGTGACGGGTATAATGGAACTAATTCGAGCGAATTCAACTAAATCCATATAAAAACTTGCTAATATAGTCGTATGCTTAGAGCTCCTGTAGTTGCGCATGTTCGCCGTTGCAGAATTGCTGCGAGCGGCCGAAAAATGGAGAAATTGCGTGAAATTTCGAAGAAGAAAAAATAAAAACAAAAGAGGAATGCAACACAGGACCTTCCCAGGAGGTCACCCATCCTAGTACTACTCCTGCCCAAGCACATGATCGCATTCGATATAACAGAGTTGTGCGCGCCACTTAAGGGCACGTGACGGGTATAATGGAACTAATTCGAGCGAATTCAACTAAATCCATATAAAAACTTGTTAATATAGTCATATGCTTAGAGCTCCTGTTGTTGCGCATGTTCGCCGTTGCAGAATTGCTGCGAGCGGCCGAAAAATGGAGAAATTACGTGAAATTTCGAAGAAGAAAAAATAAAAACGAAAAAGGAATGCAACACAGGGACTTCCAAGGAGGTCACCCATCCTAGTACTACTCCTGCCCAAGCACACTTAACTGCGGAGTTCTGATGGGATCCGGTGCTTTAGTGCTGGTATGATCACATCCGATATAACAGAGTTGCGCGCGCCACTTAAGGGCACGTGACGGGTATAATGGAACTAATTCGAGCGAATTCAACTAAATCCATATAAAAACTTGCTAATATAGTCGTATGCTTAGAGCTCCTGTAGTTGCGCATGTTCGCCGTTGTAGAATTGCTGCGAGCGGCCGAAAAATGGAGAAATTGCGTGAAATTTCGAAGAAGAAAAAATAAAAACGAAAAAGGAATGCAACACAGGGACTTCCCAGGAGGTCACCCATCCTAGTACTACTCCTGCCCAAGCACGCTTAACTGCGGAGTTCTGATGGGATCCGGTGCTTTAGTGCTGGTATGATCGCATTCGATATAACAGAGTTGCGCGCGCCATTGAAGGGCACGTGACGGGTATAATGGAACTAATTCGAGCGAATTCAACTAAATCCATATAAAAACTTGCTAATATAGTCGTATGCTTAGAGCTCCTGTAGTTGCGCATGTTCGCCGTTGCAGAATTGCTGCGAGCGGCCGAAAAATGGAGAAATTGCGTGAAATTTCGAAGAAGAAAAAATAAAAACAAAAGAGGAATGCAACACAGGGACTTCCCAGGAGGTCACCCATCCTAGTACTACTCCTGCCCAAGCACATGATCGCATTCGATATAACAGAGTTGTGTGCGCCACTTAAGGGCACGTGACGGGTATAATGGAACTAATTCGAGCGAATTCAACTAAATCCATATAAAAACTTGCTAATATAGTCATATGCTTAGAGCTCCTGTTGTTGCGCATGTTCGCCGTTGCAGAATTGCTGCGAGCGGCCGAAAAATGGAGAAATTACGTGAAATTTCGAAGAAGAAAAAATAAAAACGAAAAAGGAATGCAACACAGGGACTTCCCAGGAAGTCACCCATCCTAGTACTACTCCTGCCCAATCACGCTTAACTGCGGAGTTCTGATGGGATCCGTTGCTTTAGTGCTGGTATGATCGCATCCGATATAACAGAGTTGCGCGCGCCACTTAAGGGCACCTGACGGGTATAATGGAACTAATTCGAGCGAATTCAACTAAATCCATATAAAAACTTGCTAATATAGTCGTATGCTTAGAGCTCCTGTAGTTGCGCATGTTCGCCGTTGCAGAATTGCTGCGAGCGGCCGAAAAATGGAGAAATTACGTGAAATTTCGAAGAAGAAAAAATAAAAACGAAAAAAGAATGCAACACAGGGACTTCCCAGGAGGTCACCCATCCTAGTACTACTCCCGCCCAAGCACGCTTAACTGCGGAGTTCTGATGGGATCCGGTGCTTTAATGCTGGTATGATCGAATTCGATATAACAGAGTTGCGCGCGCCACTTAAGGGCACGTGACGGGTATAATGGAACTAATTCGAGCGAATTCAACTAAATCCATATAAAAACTTGCTAATATAGTAGTATGCTTAGAGCTCCTGTAGTTGCGCATGTTCGCCGTTGCAGAATTGCTGCGAGCGGCCGAAAAATGGAGAAATTGCGTGAAATTTCGAAGAAGAAAAAATAAAAACGAAAAAGGAATGCAACACAGGGACTTCCCAGGAGGTCACCCATCCTAGTACTACTCCTGCCCAAGCACGCTTAACTGCGGAGTTCTGATGGGATCCGGTGCTTTAGTGCTGGTATGATCGCATTCGATATAACAGAGTTGCGCGCGCCATTGAAGGGCACGTGACGGGTATAATGGAACTAATTCGAGCGAATTCAACTAAATCCATATAAAAACTTGCTAATATAGTCGTATGCTTAGAGCTCCTGTAGTTGCGCATGTTCGCCGTTGCAGAATTGCTGCGAGCGGCCGAAAAATGGAGAAATTGCGTGAAATTTCGAAGAAGAAAAAATAAAAACAAAAGAGGTATGCAACACAGGGACTTCCCAGAAGGTCACCCATCCTAGTACTACTCCTGCCCAAGCACGCTTAACTGCGAAGTTCTGATGGGATCCGGTGCTTTAGTGCTGGTATGATCGCATTCGATATAACATAGTTGCGCGCGACACTTAAGGGCACGTGACGGGTATAATGGAACTAATTCGAGCGAATTCAACTAAATCCATATAAAAACTTGCTAATATAGTCGTATGCTTAGAGCTCCTGTAGTTGCGCATGTTCGCCGTTGCAGAATTGCTGCGAGCGGCCGAAAAATGGAGAAATTACGTGAAATTTCGAAGAAGAAAAAATAAAAACGAAAAAAGAATGCAACACAGGGACTTCCCAGGAGGTCACCCATCCTAGTACTACTCCCGCCCAAGCACGCTTAACTGCGGAGTTCGGATGGGATCCGGTGCTTTAGTGCTGGTATGATCGAATTCGATATAACAGAGTTGCGCGCGCCACTTAAGGGCACGTGACGGGTATAATGGAACTAATTCGAGCGAATTCAACTAAATCCATATAAAAACTTGCTAATATAGTCATATGCTTAGAGCTCCTGTTGTTGCGCATGTTCGCCGTTGCAGAATTGCTGCGAGCGGCCGAAAAATGGAGAAATTACGTGAAATTTCGAAGAAGAAAAAATAAAAACGAAAAAGGAATGCAACACAGGGACTTCCCAGGAGGTCACCCATCCTAGTACTACTCCTGCCCAATCACGCTTAACTGCGGAGTTCTGATGGGATCCGTTGCTTTAGTGCTGGTATGATCGCATCCGATATAACAGAGTTGCGCGCGCCACTTAAGGGCACGTGACGGGTATAATGGAACTAATTCGAGCGAATTCAACTAAATACATATAAAAACTTGCTAATATAGTCGTATGCTTAGAGCTCCTGTAGTTGCGCATGTTCGCCGTTGTAGAATTGCTGCGAGCGGCCGAAAAATGGAGAAATTGCGTGAAATTTCGAAGAAGAAAAAATAAAAACGGAAAAGGAATGCAACACAGGGACTTCCCAGGAGGTCACCCATCCTAATACTACTCCTGCCCAAGCACGCTTAACTGCGGAGTTCTGATGGGATCCGTTGCTTTAGTGCTGGTATGATCGCATTCGATATAACAGAGTTGCGCGCGCCATTGAAGGGCACGTGACGGGTATAATGGAACTAATTCGAGCGAATTCAACTAAATCCATATAAAAACTTGCTAATATAGTCGTATGCTTAGAGCTCCTGTAGTTGCGCATGTTCGCCGTTGCAGAATTGCTGCGAGCGGCCGAAAATTGGAGAAATTGCGTGAAATTTCGAAGAAGAAAAAATAAAAACGAAAAAGGAATACAACACAGGGACTTCCCAGGAGGTCACCCATCCTAGTACTACTCCTGCCCAAGCACGCATAACTGCGGAGTTCTGATGGGATCCGGTGCTTTAGTGCTGGTATGATCGCATTCGATATAACAGAGTTGCGCGCGCCATTGAAGGGCACGTGACGGGTATAATGGAACTAATTCGAGCGAATTCAACTAAATCCATATAAAAACTTGCTAATATAGTCGTATGCTTAGAGCTCCTGTAGTTGCGCATGTTCGCCGTTGCAGAATTGCTGCGAGCGGCCGAAAAATGGAGAAATTGCGTGAAATTTCGAAGAAGAAAAAATAAAAACAAAAGAGGAATGCAACACAGGGACTTCCCAGGAGGTCACCCATCCTAGTACTACTCCTGCCCAAGCACATGATCGCATTCGATATAACAGAGTTGTGCGCGCCACTTAAGGGCACGTGACGGGTATAATGGAACTAATTCGAGCGAATTCAACTAAATCCATATAAAAACTTGTTAATATAGTCATATGCTTAGAGCTCCTGTTGTTGCGCATGTTCGCCGTTGCAGAATTGCTGCGAGCGGCCGAAAAATGGAGAAATTACGTGAAATTTCGAAGAAGAAAAAATAAAAACGAAAAAGGAATGCAACACAGGGACTTCCAAGGAAGTCACCCATCCTAGTACTACTCCTGCCCAAGCACACTTAACTGCGAAGTTCTGATGGGATCCGGTGCTTTAGTGCTGGTATGATCGCATCCGATATAACAGAGTTGCGCGCGCCACTTAAGGGCACGTGACGGGTATAATGGAACTAATTCGAGCGAATTCAACTAAATCCATATAAAAACTTGCTAATATAGTAGTATGCTTAGAGCTCCTGTAGTTGCGCATGTTCGCCGTTGCAGAATTGCTGCGAGCGGCCGAAAAATGGAGAAATTGCGTGAAATTTCGAAGAAGAAAAAATAAAAACGGAAAAGGAATGCAACACAGGGACTTCCCAGGAGGTCACCCATCCTAATACTACTCCTGCCCAAGCACGCTTAACTGCGGAGTTCTGATGGGATCCGTTGCTTTAGTGCTGGTATGATCGCATTCGATATAACAGAGTTGCGCGCGCCATTGAAGGGCACGTGACGGGTATAATGGAACTAATTCGAGCGAATTCAACTAAATCCATATAAAAACTTGCTAATATAGTCGTATGCTTAGAGCTCCTGTAGTTGCGCATGTTCGCCGTTGCAGAATTGCTGCGAGCGGCCGAAAATTGGAGAAATTGCGTGAAATTTCGAAGAAGAAAAAATAAAAACGAAAAAGGAATGCAACACAGGGACTTCCCAGGAGGTCACCCATCCTAGTACTACTCCTGCCCAAGCACGCATAACTGCGGAGTTCTGATGGGATCCGGTGCTTTAGTGCTGGTATGATCGCATTCGATATAACAGAGTTGCGCGCGCCATTGAAGGGCACGTGACGGGTATAATGGAACTAATTCGAGCGAATTCAACTAAATCCATATAAAAACTTGCTAATATAGTCGTATGCTTAGAGCTCCTGTAGTTGCGCATGTTCGCCGTTGCAGAATTGCTGCGAGCGGCCGAAAAATGGAGAAATTACGTGAAATTTCGAAGAAGAAAAAATAAAAACGAAAAAGGAATGCAACACAGGGACTTCCAAGGAGGTCACCCATCCTAGTACTACTCCTGCCCAAGCACACTTAACTGCGGAGTTCTGATGGGATCCGGTGCTTTAGTGCTGGTATGATCGCATCCGATATAACAGAGTTGCGCGCGCCACTTAAGGGCACGTGACGGGTATAATGGAACTAATTCGAGCGAATTCAACTAAATCCATATAAAAACTTGCTAATATAGTAGTATGCTTAGAGCTCCTGTAGTTGCGCATGTTCGCCGTTGCAGAATTGCTGCGAGCGGCCGAAAAATGGAGAAATTGCGTGAAATTTCGAAGAAGAAAAAATAAAAAACGAAAAAGGAATGCAACACAGGGACTTCCCAAGAGGTCACCCATCCTAGTACTACTCCTGCCCAAGCACGCTTAACTGCGGAGTTCTGATGGGATCCGGTGCTTTAGTGCTGGTATGATCGCATCCGATATAACAGAGTTGCGCGCGCCACTTAAGGGCACGTGACGGGTATAATGGAACTAATTCGAGCGAATTCAACTAAATCCATATAAAAACTTGCTAATATAGTCGTATGCTTAGAGCTCCTGTAGTTGCGCATGTTCGCCGTTGTAGAATTGCTGCGAGCGGCCGAAAAATGGAGAAATTGCGTGAAATTTCGAAGAAGAAAAAATAAAAACGGAAAAGGAATGCAACACAGGGACTTCCCAGGAGGTCACCCATCCTAATACTACTCCTGCCCAAGCACGCTTAACTGCGGAGTTCTGATGGGATCCGTTGCTTTAGTGCTGGTATGATCGCATTCGATATAACAGAGTTGCGCGCGCCATTGAAGGGCACGTGACGGGTATAATGGAACTAATTCGAGCGAATTCAACTAAATCCATATAAAAACTTGCTAATATAGTCGTATGCTTAGAGCTCCTGTAGTTGCGCATGTTCGCCGTTGCAGAATTGCTGCGAGCGGCCGAAAATTGGAGAAATTGCGTGAAATTTCGAAGAAGAAAAAATAAAAACGAAAAAGGAATGCAACACAGGGACTTCCCAGGAGGTCACCCATCCTAGTACTACTCCTGCCCAAGCACGCATAACTGCGGAGTTCTGATGGGATCCGGTGCTTTAGTGCTGGTATGATCGCATTCGATATAACAGAGTTGCGCGCGCCATTGAAGGGCACGTGACGGGTATAATGGAACTAATTCGAGCGAATTCAACTAAATCCATATAAAAACTTGCTAATATAGTCGTATGCTTAGAGCTCCTGTAGTTGCGCATGTTCGCCGTTGCAGAATTGCTGCGAGCGGCCGAAAAATGGAGAAATTGCGTGAAATTTCGAAGAAGAAAAAATAAAAACAAAAGAGGAATGCAACACAGGGACTTCCCAGGAGGTCACCCATCCTAGTACTACTCCTGCCCAAGCACATGATCGCATTCGATATAACAGAGTTGTGCGCGCCACTTAAGGGCACGTGACGGGTATAATGGAACTAATTCGAGCGAATTCAACTAAATCCATATAAAAACTTGTTAATATAGTCATATGCTTAGAGCTCCTGTTGTTGCGCATGTTCGCCGTTGCAGAATTGCTGCGAGTGGCCGAAAAATGGAGAAATTACGTGAAATTTCGAAGAAGAAAAAATAAAAACGAAAAAGGAATGCAATACAGGGACTTCCCAGGAGGTCACCCATCCTAGTACTACTCCTGCCCAAGCACACTTAACTACGGAGTTCTGATGGAATCCGGTGCTTTAGTGCTAGTATGATCGCATCCGATATAACAGAGTTGCGCGCGCCACTTAAGGGCACGTGACGGGTATAATGGAACTAATTCGAGCGAATTCAACTAAATCCATATAAAAACTTGCTAATATAGTAGTATGCTTAGAGCTCCTGTAGTTGCGCATGTTCGCCGTTGCAGAATTGCTGCGAGCGGCCGAAAAATGGAGAAATTGCGTGAAATTTCGAAGAAGAAAAAATAAAAACGAAAAAGGAATGCAACACAGGGACTTCCCAGGAGGTCACCCATCCTAGTACTACTACTGCCCAAACACGCTTAACTGCAGAGTTCTGATGGGATCCGGTGCTTTAGTGCTGGTATGATCGCATCCGATATAACAGAGTTGCGCGCGCCACTTAAGGGCACGTGACGGGTATAATGGAACTAATTCGAGCGAATTCAACTAAATCCATATAAAAACTTGTTAATATAGTCATATGCTTAGAGCTCCTGTTGTTGCGCATGTTCGCCGTTGCAGAATTGCTGCGAGCGGCCGAAAAATGGAGAAATTACGTGAAATTTCGAAGAAGAAAAAATAAAAACCAAAAAGGAATGCAACACAGGGACTTCCCAGGAGGTCACCCATCCTAGTACTACTCCTGCCCAAGCACCTTAACTGCGGAGTTCTGATGGGATCCGGTGCTTTAGTGCTGGTATGATCGCATCCGATATAGCAGAGTTGCGCGCGCCACTTAAGGGCACGTGACGGGTATAATGGAACTAATTCGAGCGAATTCAACTAAATCCATATAAAAACTTGCTAATATAGTAGTATGCTTAGAGCTCCTGTAGTTGCGCATGTTCGCCGTTGCAGAATTGCTGCGAGCGGCCGAAAAATGGAGAAATTGCGTGAAATTTCGAAGAAGAAAAAATAAAAACGAAAAAGGAATGCAACACAGGGACTTCCCAGGAGGTCACCCATCCTAGTACTACTCCTGCCCAAGCACGCTTAACTGCGGAGTTCTGATGGGATCCGGTGCTTTAGTGCTGGTATGATCGCATTCGATATAACAGAGTTGCGCGCGCCATTGAAGGGCACGTGACGGGTATAATGGAACTAATTCGAGCGAATTCAACTAAATCCATATAAAAACTTGCTAATATAGTCGTATGCTTAGAGCTCCTGTAGTTGCGCATGTTCGCCGTTGCAGAATTGCTGCGAGCGGCCGAAAAATGGAGAAATTACGTGAAATTTCGAAGAAGAAAAAATAAAAACGAAAAAAAAATGCAACACAGGGACTTCCCAGGAGGTCGCCCATCCTAGTATTACTCCTGCCCAAGCACGCTTAACTGCAGAGTTCTGATGGGATCCGGTGCTTTAGTGCTGGTATGATCGCATTCGATATAACAGAGTTGCGCGCGCCACTTAAGGGCACGTGACAGGTATAATGGAACTAATTCGAGCGAATTCAACTAAATCCATATAAAAACTTGCTAATATAGTCGTATGCTTAGAGCTCCTGTAGTTGCGCATGTTCGCCGTTGCAGAATTGCTGCGAGCGGCCGAAAAATGGAGAAATTGCGTGAAATTTCGAAGAAGAAAAAATAAAAACGAAAAAGGAATGCAACACAGGGACTTCCCAGGAGGTCACCCATCCTAGTACTACTCCTGCCCAAGCACGCTTAACTGCGAAGTTCTGATGGGATCCGGTGCTTTAGTGCTGGTATGATCGCATTCGATATAACAGAGTTGCGCGCGCCATTGAAGGGCACGTGACGGGTATAATGGAACTAATTCGAGCGAATTCAACTAAATCCATATAAAAACTTGCTAATATAGTCGTATGCTTAGAGCTCCTGTAGTTGCGCATGTTCGCCGTTGCAGAATTGCTGCGAGCGGCCGAAAAATGGAGAAATTACGTGAAATTTCGAAGAAGAAAAAATAAAAACGAAAAAAGAATGCAACACAGGGACTTCCCAGGAGGTCGCCCATCCTAGTACTACTCCTGCCCAAGCACGCTTAACTGCAAAGTTCTGATGGGATCCGGTGCTTTAGTGCTGGTATGATCGCATTCGATATAACAGAGTTGCGCGCGCCACTTAAGGGCACGTGACAGGTATAATGGAACTAATTCGAGCGAATTCAACTAAATCCATATAAAAACTTGCTAATATAGTCGTATGCTTAGAGCTCCTGTAGTTGCGCATGTTCGCCGTTGCAGAATTGCTGCGAGCGGCCGAAAAATGGAGAAATTGCGTGAAATTTCGAAGAAGAAAAAATAAAAACGAAAAAGGAATGCAACACAGGGACTTCCCAGGAGGTCACCCATCCTAGTACTACTCCTGCCCAAGCACGCTTAACTACGGAGTTCTGATGGGATCCGGTGCTTTAGTGCTGGTATGATCGCATTCGATATAACAGAGTTGCGCGCGCCACTTAAGGGCACGTGACGGGTATAATGAACTAATTCGAGCGAATTCAACTAAATCCATATAAAAACTTGCTAATATAGTCGTATGCTTAGAGCTCCTGTAGTTGCGCATGTTCGCCGTTGCAGAATTGCTGCGAGCGGCCGAAAAATGGAGAAATTACGTGAAATTTCGAAGAAGAAAAAATAAAAACGAAAAAGGAATGCAACACAGGGACTTCCCAGGAGGTCACACATCCTAGTACTACTCCTGCCCAAGCACGCTTAACTGCGGAGTTCTGATGGGATCCGGTGCTTTAGTGCTGGTATGATCGCATTCGATATAACAGAGTTGCGCGCGCCACTTAAGGGCACGTGACGGGTATAATGGAACTAATTCGAGCGAATTCAACTAAATCCATATAAAAACTTGCTAATATAGTCGTATGCTTAGAGCTCCTGTAGTTGCGCATGTTCGCCGTTGCAGAATTGCTGCGAGCGGCCGAAAAATGGAGAAATTACGTGAAATTTCGAAGAAGAAAAAATAAAAACGAAAAAAGAATGCAACACAGGGACTTCCCAGGAGGTCACCCATCCTAGTACTACTCCTGACCAAGCACGCTTAACTGCAGAGTTCTGATGGGATCCGGTGCTTTAGTGCTGGTATGATCGCATTCGATATAACAGAGTTGCGCGTGCCACTTAAGGGCACGTGACGGGTATAATGGAACTAATTCGAGCGAATTCAACTAAATCCATATAAAAACTTGCTAATATAGTAGTATGCTTAGAGCTCCTGTAGTTGCGCATGTTCGCCGTTGCAGAATTGCTGCGAGCGGCCGAAAAATGGAGAAATTGCGTGAAATTTCGAAGAAGAAAAAATAAAAACGAAAAAGGAATGCAACATAGGGACTTCCCAGGAGGTCACCCATCCTAGTACTACTCCTACCCCAGCACGCTTAACTGCGGAGTTCTGATGGGATCCGGTGCTTTAGTGCTGGTATGATCGCATTCGATATAACAGAGTTGCGCGCGCCATTGAAGGGCACGTGACGGGTATAATGGAACTAATTCGAGCGAATTCAACTAAATCCATATAAAAACTTGCTAATATAGTCGTATGCTTAGAGCTCCTGTAGTTGCGCATGTTCGCCGTTGCAGAATTGCTGCGAGCGGCCGAAAAATGGAGAAATTGCGTGAAATTTCGAAGAAGAAAAAATAAAAACGAAAAAGGAATGCAACACAGGGACTTCCCAGGAGGTCACCCATCCTAGTACTACTCCAGCCCAAGCACGCTTAACTGCGGAGTTCTGATGGGATCCGGTGCTTTAATGCTGGTATGATCGCATTCGATATAACAGAGTTGCGCGCGTCATTGAAGGGCACGTGACGGGTATAATGGAACTAATTCGAGCGAATTCAACTAAATCCATATAAAAACTTGCTAATATAGTCGTATGCTTAGAGCTCCTGTAGTTGCGCATGTTCGCCGTTGCAGAATTGCTGCGAGCGGCCGAAAAATGGAGAAATTGCGTGAAATTTCGAAGAAGAAAAAATAAAAACGAAAAAGGAATGCAACACAGGGACTTCCCAGGAGGTCACCCATCCTAGTACTACTCCTGCCCAAGCACGCTTAACTGCGGAGTTCTGATGGGATCCGGTGCTTTAGTGCTGGTATGATCGCATTCGATATAACAGAGTTGCGCGCGCCATTGAAGGGCACGTGACGGGTATAATGGAACTAATTCGAGCGAATTCAACTAAATCCATATAAAAACTTGTTAATATAGTCATATGCTTAGAGCTCCTGTTGTTGGGCATGTTCGCCGTTGCAGAATTGCTGCGAGCGGCCGAAAAATGGAGAAATTGCGTGAAATTTCGAAGAAGAAAAAATAAAAACGAAAAAGGAATGCAACACAGGGACTTCCCAGGAGGTCACCCATCCTAGTACTACTCCTGCCCAAACACGCTTAACTGCGGAGTTCTGATGGGATCCGGTGCTTTAGTGCTGGTATGATCGCATCCGATATAACAGAGTTGCGCGCGCCACTTAAGGGCACGTGACGGGTATAATGGAACTAATTCGAGCGAATTCAACTAAATCCATATAAAAACTTGTTAATATAGTCATATGCTTAGAGCTCCTGTTGTTGCGCATGTTCGCCGTTGCAGAATTGCTGCGAGCGGCCGAAAAATGGAGAAATTACGTGAAATTTCGAAGAAGAAAAAATAAAAACGAAAAAGGAATGCAACACAGGGACTTCCCAGGAGGTCACCCATCCTAGTACTACTCCTGCCCAAGCACCTTAACTGCGGAGTTCTGATGGGATCCGGTGCTTTAGTGCTGGTATGATCGCATCCGATATAACAGAGTTGCGCGCGCCACTTAAGGGCACGTGACGGGTATAATGGAACTAATTCGAGCGAATTCAACTAAATCCATATAAAAACTTGCTAATATAGTAGTATGCTTAGAGCTCCTGTAGTTGCGCATGTTCGCCGTTGCAGAATTGCTGCGAGCGGCCGAAAAATGGAGAAATTGCGTGAAATTTCGAAGAAGAAAAAATAAAAACGAAAAAGGAATGCAACACAGGGACTTCCCAGGAGGTCACCCATCCTAGTACTACTCCTGCCCAAGCACGCTTAACTGCGGAGTTCTGATGGGATCCGGTGCTTTAGTGCTGGTATGATCGCATTCGATATAACAGAGTTGCGCGCGCCATTGAAGGGCACGTGACGGGTATAATGGAACTAATTCGAGCGAATTCAACTAAATCCATATAAAAACTTGTTAATATAGTCATATGCTTAGAGCTCCTGTTGTTGCGCATGTTCGCCGTTGCAGAATTGCTGCGAGCGGCCGAAAAATGGAGAAATTGCGTGAAATTTCGAAGAAGAAAAAATAAAAACGAAAAAGGAATGCAACACAGGGACTTCCCAGGAGGTCACCCATCCTAGTACTACTCCTGCCCAAGCACGCTTAACTGCGGAGTTCTGATGGGATCCGGTGCTTTAGTGCTGGTATGATCGCATTCGATATAACAGAGTTGCGCGCGCCATTGAAGGGCACGTGACGGGTATAATGGAACTAATTCGAGCGAATTCAACTAAATCCATATAAAAACTTGCTAATATAGTCGTATGCTTAGAGCTCCTGTAGTTGCGCATGTTCGCCGTTGCAGAATTGCTGCGAGCGGCCGAAAAATGGAGAAATTACGTGAAATTTCGAAGAAGAAAAAATAAAAACGAAAAAAGAATGCAACACAGCGACTTCCGAGGAGGTCGCCCATCCTAGTACTACTCCTGCCCAAGCACGCTTAACTGCAGAGTTCTGATGGGATCCGGTGCTTTAGTGCTGGTATGATCGCATTCGATATTACAGAGTTGCGCGCGCCACTTAAGGGCACGTGACAGGTATAATGGAACTAATTCGAGCGAATTCAACTAAATCCATATAAAAACTTGCTAATATAGTCGTATGCTTAGAGCTCCTGTAGTTGCGCATGTTCGCCGTTGTAGAATTGCTGCGAGCGGCCGAAAAATGGAGAAATTGCGTGAAATTTCGAAGAAGAAAAAATAAAAACGAAAAAGGAATGCAACACAGGGACTTCCCAAGAGGTCGCCCATCCTAGTACTACTCCTGCCCAAGCACGCTTAACTGCGGAGTTCTGATGGGATCCGGTGCTTTAGTGCTGGTATGATCGCATTCGATATAACAGAGTTGCGCGCGCCATTGAAGGGCACGTGACGGGTATAATGAACTAATTCGAGCGAATTCAACTAAATCCATATAAAAACTTGCTAATATAGTCGTATGCTTAGAGCTCCTGTAGTTGCGCATGTTCGCCGTTGCAGAATTGCTGCGAGCGGCCGAAAAATGGAGAAATTACGTGAAATTTCGAAGAAGAAAAAATAAAAACGAAAAAGGAATGCAACACAGGGACTTCCCAGGAGGTCACACATCCTAGTACTACTCCTGCCCAAGCACGCTTAACTGCAGAGTTCTGATGGGATCCGGTGCTTTAGTGCTGGTATGATAGCATTCGATATAACAGAGTTGCGCGCGCCACTTAAGGGCACGTGACGGGTATAATGGAACTAATTCGAGCGAATTCAACTAAATCCATATAAAAACTTGCTAATATAGTAGTATGCTTAGAGCTCCTGTAGTTGCGCATGTTCGCCGTTGCAGAATTGCTGCGAGCGGCCGAAAAATGGAGAAATTGCGTGAAATTTTGAAGAAGAAAAAATAAAAACGAAAAAAGAATGCAACACAGGGACTTCCGAGGAGGTCGCCCATCCTAGTACTACTCCTGCCCAAGCACGCTTAACTGCAGAGTTCTGATGGGATCCGGTGCTTTAGTGCTGGTATGATCGCATTCGATATAACAGAGTTGCGCGCGCCACTTAAGGGCACGTGACAGGTATAATGGAACTAATTCGAGCGAATTCAACTAAATCCATATAAAAACTTGCTAATATAGTCGTATGCTTAGAGCTCCTGTAGTTGCGCATGTTCGCCGTTGTAGAATTGCTGCGAGCGGCCGAAAAATGGAGAAATTGCGTGAAATTTCGAAGAAGAAAAAATAAAAACGAAAAAGGAATGCAACACAGGGACTTCCCAGGAGGTCACCCATCCTAGTACTACTCCTGCCCAAGCACGCTTAACTGCGGAGTTCTGATGGGATCCGGTGCTTTAGTGCTGGTATGATCGCATTCGATATAACAGAGTTGCGCGCGCCATTGAAGGGCACGTGACGGGTATAATGGAACTAATTCGAGCGAATTCAACTAAATCCATATAAAAACTTGCTAATATAGTCGTATGCTTAGAGCTCCTGTAGTTGCGCATGTTCGCCGTTGCAGAATTGCTGCGAGCGGCCGAAAAATGGAGAAATTACGTGAAATTTCGAAGAAGAAAAAATAAAAACGAAAAAAGAATGCAACACAGGGACTTCCCAGGAGGTCGCCCATCCTAGTACTACTCCTGCCCAAGCACGCTTAACTGCAGAGTTCTGATGGGATCCGGTGCTTTAGTGCTGGTATGATCGCATTCGATATAACAGAGTTGCGCGCGCCACTTAAGGGCACGTGACAGGTATAATGGAACTAATTCGAGCGAATTCAACTAAATCCATATAAAAACTTGCTAATATAGTCGTATGCTTAGAGCTCCTGTAGTTGCGCATGTTCGCCGTTGCAGAATTGCTGCGAGCGGCCGAAAAATGGAGAAATTGCGTGAAATTTCGAAGAAGAAAAAATAAAAACGAAAAAGGAATGCAACACAGGGACTTCCCAGGAGGTCACCCATCCTAGTACTACTCCTGCCCAAGCACGCTTAACTGCGGAGTTCTGATGGGATCCGGTGCTTTAGTGCTGGTATGATCGCATTCGATATAACAGAGTTGCGCGCGCCATTGAAGGGCACGTGACGGGTATAATGAACTAATTCGAGCGAATTCAACTAAATCCATATAAAAACTTGCTAATATAGTCGTATGCTTAGAGCTCCTGTAGTTGCGCATGTTCGCCGTTGCAGAATTGCTGCGAGCGGCCGAAAAATGGAGAAATTACGTGAAATTTCGAAGAAGAAAAAATAAAAACGAAAAAGGAATGCAACACAGGGACTTCCCAGGAGGTCACACATCCTAGTACTACTCCTGCCCAAGCACGCTTAACTGCGGAGTTCTGATGGGATCCGGTGCTTTAGTGCTGGTATGATAGCATTCGATATAACAGAGTTGCGCGCGCCACTTAAGGGCACGTGACGGGTATAATGGAACTAATTCGAGCGAATTCAACTAAATCCATATAAAAACTTGCTAATATAGTAGTATGCTTAGAGCTCCTGTAGTTGCGCATGTTCGCCGTTGCAGAATTGCTGCGAGCGGCCGAAAAATGGAGAAATTGCGTGAAATTTCGAAGAAGAAAAAATAAAAACGAAAAAGGAATGCAACACAGGGACTTCCCAAGAGGTCACCCATCCTAGTACTACTCCTGCCCAAGCACGCTTAACTGCGGAGTTCTGATGGGATCCGGTGCTTTAGTGCTGGTATGATCGCATTCGATATAACAGAGTTGCGCGCGCCATTGAAGGGCACGTGACGGGTATAATGGAACTAATTCGAGCGAATTCAACTAAATCCATATAAAAACTTGCTAATATAGTCGTATGCTTAGAGCTCCTGTAGTTGCGCATGTTCGCCGTTGCAGAATTGCTGCGAGCGGCCGAAAAATGGAGAAATTACGTGAAATTTCGAAGAAGAAAAAATAAAAACGAAAAAGGAATGCAACACAGGGACTTCCCAGGAGGTCACACATCCTAGTACTACTCCTGCCCAAGCACGCTTAACTGCGGAGTTCTGATGGGATCCGGTGCTTTAGTGCTGGTATGATCGCATTCGATATAACAGAGTTGCGCGCGCCACTTAAGGGCACGTGACGGGTATAATGGAACTAATTCGAGCGAATTCAACTAAATCCATATAAAAACTTGCTAATATAGTAGTATGCTTAGAGCTCCTGTAGTTGCGCATGTTCGCCGTTGCAGAATTGCTGCGAGCGGCCGAAAAATGGAGAAATTGCGTGAAATTTCGAAGAAGAAAAAATAAAAACGAAAAAGGAATGCAACACAGGGACTTCCCAGGAGGTCACCCATCCTAGTACTACTCCTGCCCAAGCACGTTTAACTGCGGAGTTCTGATGGGATCCGGTGCTTTAGTGCTGGTATGATCGCATTCGATATAACAGAGTTGCGCGCGCCATTGAAGGGCACGTGACGAGTATAATGGAACTAATTCGAGCGAATTCAACTAAATCCATATAAAAACTTGCTAATATAGTCGTATGCTTAGAGCTCCTGTAGTTGCGCATGTTCGCCGTTGCAGAATTGCTGCGAGCGGCCGAAAAATGGAGAAATTGCGTGAAATTTCGAAGAAGAAAAAATAAAAACAAAAGAGGAATGCAACACAGGGACTTCCCAGGAGGTCACCCATCCTAGTACTACTCCTGCCCAAGCACATGATCGCATTCGATATAACAGAGTTGTGTGCGCCACTTAAGGGCACGTGACGGGTATAATGGAACTAATTCGAGCGAATTCAACTAAATCCATATAAAAACTTGCTAATATAGTCCTATGCTTAGAGCTCCTGTTGTTGCGCATGTTCGCCGTTGCAGAATTGCTGCGAGCGGCCGAAAAATGGAGAAATTTCGTGAAATTTCGAAGAAGAAAAAATAAAAACGAAAAAGGAATGCAACACAGGGACTTCCCAGGAGGTCACCCATCCTAGTACTACTCCTGCCCAATCACGCTTAACTGCGGAGTTCTGATGGGATCCGGTGCTTTAGTGCTGGTATGATCGCATTCGATATAACAGAGTTGCGCGCGCCATTGAAGGGCACGTGACGGGTATAATGGAACTAATTCGAGCGAATTCAAATAAATCCATATAAAAACTTGCTAATATAGTCGTATGCTTAGAGCTCCTGTAGTTGCGCATGTTCGCCGTTGCAGAATTGCTGCGAGCGGCCGAAAAATGGAGAAATTGCGTGAAATTTCGAAGAAGAAAAAATAAAAACAAAAGAGGAATGCAACACAGGGACTTCCCAGGAGGTCACCCATCCTAGTACTACTCCTGCCCTAGCACATGATCGCATTCGATATAACAGAGTTGTGTGCGCCACTTAAGGGCACGTGACGGGTATAATGGAACTAATTCGAGCGAATTCAACTAAATCCATATAAAAACTTGCTAATATAGTCATATGCTTAGAGCTCCTGTTGTTGCGCATGTTCGCCGTTGCAGAATTGCTGCGAGCGGCCGAAAAATGGAGAAATTGCGTGAAATTTCGAAGAAGAAAAAATAAAAACGGAAAAGGAATGCAACACAGGGACTTCCCAGGAGGTCACCCATCCTAGTACTACTCCTGCCCAAGCACGCTTAACTGCGGAGTTCTGATGGGATCCGGTGCTTTAGTGCTGGTATGATCGCATTCGATATAACAGAGTTGCGCGCGCCATTGAAGGGCACGTGACGGGTATAATGGAACTAATTCGAGCGAATTCAACTAAATCCATATAAAAACTTGCTAATATAGTCGTATGCTTAGAGCTCCTGTAGTTGCGCATGTTCGTCGTTGCAGAATTGCTGCGAGCGGCCGAAAAATGGAGAAATTACGTGAAATTTCGAAGAAGAAAAAATAAAAACGAAAAAGGAATGCAACACACGGACTTCCCAGGAGGTCATACATCCTAGTACTACTCCTGCCCAAGCACGCTTAACTGCGGAGTTCTGATGGGATCCGGTGCTTTAGTGCTGGTATGATCGCATTCGATATAACAGAGTTGCGCGCGCCACTTAAGGGCACGTGACGGGTATAATGGAACTAATTCGAGCTAATTCAACTAAATCCATATAAAAACTTGCTAATATAGTAGTATGCTTAGAGCTCCTGTAGTTGCGCATGTTCGCCGTTGCAGAATTGCTGCGAGCGGCCGAAAAATGGAGAAATTGCGTGAAATTTCGAAGAAGAAAAAATAAAAACGAAAAAGGAATGCAACACAGGGACTTCCCAGGAGGTCACCCATCCTAGTACTACTCCTGCCCAAGCACGCTTAACTGCGGAGTTCTGATGGGATCCGGTGCTTTAGTGCTAGTATGATCGCATTCGATATAACAGAGTTGCGCGCGCCATTGAAGGGCACGTGACGGGTATAATGGAACTAATTCGAGCGAATTCAACTAAATCCATATAAAAACTTGCTAATATAGTCGTATGCTTAGAGCTCCTGTAGTTGCGCATGTTCGCCGTTGCAGAATTGCTGCGAGCGGCCGAAAAATGGAGAAATTGCGTGAAATTTCGAAGAAGAAAAAATAAAAACAAAAGAGGAATGCAACACAGGGACTTCCCAGGAGGTCACCCATCCTAGTACTACTCCTGCCCTAGCACATGATCGCATTCGATATAACAGAGTTGTGTGCGCCACTTAAGGGCACGTGACGGGTATAATGGAACTAATTCGAGCGAATTCAACTAAATCCATATAAAAACTTGCTAATATAGTCATATGCTTAGAGCTCCTGTTGTTGCGCATGTTCGCCGTTGCAGAATTGCTGCGAGCGGCCGAAAAATGGAGAAATTACGTGAAATTTCGAAGAAGAAAAAATAAAAACGAAAAAGGAATGCAACACAGGGACTTCCCAGGAGGTCACCCATCCTAGTACTACTCCTGCCCAATCACGCTTAACTGCGGAGTTCTGATGGGATCCGGTGCTATAGTGCTGGTATGATCGCATCCGATATAACAGAGTTGCGCGCGCCACTTAAGGGCACGTGACGGGTATAATGGAACTAATTCGAGCGAATTCAACTAAATCCATATAAAAACTTGCTAATATAGTCGTATGCTTAGAGCTCCTGTAGTTGCGCATGTTCGCCGTTGTAGAATTGCTCTGAGCGGCCGAAAAATGGAGAAATTGCGTGAAATTTCGAAGAAGAAAAAATAAAAACGGAAAAGGAATGCAACACAGGGACTTCCCAGGAGGTCACCCATCCTAATACTACTCCTGCCCAAGCACGCTTAACTGCGGAGTTCTGATGGGATCCGTTGCTATAGTGCTGGTATGATCACATTCGATATAACAGAGTTGCGCGCGCCATTGAAGGGCACGTGACGGGTATAATGGAACTAATTCGAGCGAATTCAACTAAATCCATATAAAAACTTCCTAAAATTAATATAGTCGTATGCTTAGAGCTCCTGTAGTTGCGCATATTCGCCGTTGCAGAATTGCTGCGAGCGGCCGAAAAATGGAGAAATTACGTGAAATTTCGAAGAAGAAAAAATAAAAACGAAAAAAGAATGCAACACAGGGACTTCCCAGGAGGTCACCCATCCTAGTTCTACTCCTGGCCAAGCACGCTTAACTGCGGAGTTCTGATGGGATCCGGTGCTTTAGTGCTGGTATGATCGCATCCGATATAACAGAGTTGCGCGCGCCACTTAAGGGCACGTGACGGGTATAATGGAACTAATTCGAGCGAATTCAACTAAATCCATATAAAAACTTGCTAATATAGTAGTATGCTTAGAGCACCTGTAGTTGCGCATGTTCGCCGTTGCAGAATTGCTGCGAGCGGCCGAAAAATGGAGAAATTGCGTGAAATTTCGAAGAAGAAAAAATAAAAACGAAAAAGGAATGCAACACAGGGACTTACCAGGAGGTCACCCATCCTAGTACTACTCCTGCCCAAGCACGCTTAACTGCGGAGTTCTGATGGGATCCGGTGCTTTAGTGCTGGTATGATCGCATTCGATATACAAGAGTTGCGCGCGCCATTGAAGGGCACGTGACGGGTATAATGGAACTAATTCGAGCGAATTCAACTAAATCCATATAAAAACTTGCTAATATAGTCGTAATGTTAGAGCTCCTGTAGTTGCGCATGTTCGCCGTTGCAGAATTGCTGCGAGCGGCCGAAAAATGGAGAAATTACGTGAAATTTCGAAGAAGAAAAAATAAAAACGAAAAAGGAATGCAACACAGGGAATTCCCAGGAGGTCACCCATCCTAGTACTACTCCTGCCCAAGCACGCTTAACTGCGGAGTTCTGATGGGATCCGGTGCTTTAGTGCTGGTATGATCGCATCCGATATAACAGAGTTGCGCGCGCCACTTAAGGGCACGTGACGGGTATAATGGAACTAATTCGAGCGAATTCAACTAAATCCATATAAAAACTTGCTAATATAGTAGTATGCTTAGAGCACCTGTAGTTGCGCATGTTCGCCGTTGCAGAATTGCTGCGAGCGGCCGAAAAATGGAGAAATTGCGTGAAATTTCGAAGAAGAAAAAATAAAAACGAAAAAGGAATGCAACACAGGGACTTACCAGGAGGTCACCCATCCTAGTACTACTCCTGCCCAAGCACGCTTAACTGCGGAGTTCTGATGGGATCCGGTGCTTTAGTGCTGGTATGATCGCATTCGATATACAAGAGTTGCGCGCGCCATTGAAGGGCACGTGACGGGTATAATGGAACTAATTCGAGCGAATTCAACTAAATCCATATAAAAACTTGCTAATATAGTCGTATGCTTAGAGCTCCTGTAGTTGCGCATGTTCGCCGTTGCAGAATTGCTGCGAGCGGCCGAAAAATGGAGAAATTACGTGAAATTTCGAAGAAGAAAAAATAAAAACGAAAAAGGAATGCAACACAGGGACTTCCCAAGAGGTCACACATCCTAGTACTACTCCTGCCCAAGCACGCTTAACTGCGGAGTTCTGATGGGATCCGGTGCTTTAGTGCTGGTATGATCGCATTCGATATAACAGAGTTGCGCGCGCCACTTAAGGGCACGTGACGGGTATAATGGAACTAATTCGAGCGAATTCAACTAAATCCATATAAAAACTTGCTAATATAGTAGTATGCTTAGAGCTCCTGTTGTTGCGCATGTTCGCCGTTGCAGAATTGCTGCGAGCGGCCGAAAAATGGAGAAATTGCGTGAAATTTCGAAGAAGAAAAAATAAAAACGAAAAAGGAATGCAACACAGGGACTTCCCAGGAGGTCACCCATCCTAGTACTACTCCTGCCCAAGCACGCTTAACTGCGGAGTTCTGATGGGATCCGGTGCTTTAGTGCTGGTATGATCGCATTCGATATAACAGAGTTGCGCGCGCCATTGAAGGGCACGTGACGGGTATAATGGAACTAATTCGAGCGAATTCAACTAAATCCATATAAAAACTTGCTAATATAGTCGTATGCTTTGAGCTCCTGTAGTTGCGCATGTTCGCCGTTGCAGAATTGCTGCGAGCGGCCGAAAAATGGAGAAATTGCGTGAAATTTCGAAGAAGAAAAAATAAAAACAAAAGAGGAATGCAACACAGGGACTTCCCAGGAGGTCACCCATCCTAGTACTACTCCTGCCCAAGCACATGATCGCATTCGATATAACAGAGTTGTGTGCGCCACTTAAGGGCACGTGACGGGTATAATGGAACTAATTCGAGCGAATTCAACTAAATCCATATAAAAACTTGCTAATATAGTCATATGCTTAGAGCTCCTGTTGTTGCGCATGTTCGCCGTTGCAGAATTGCTGCGAGCGGCCGAAAAATGGAGAAATTACGTGAAATTTCGAAGAAGAAAAAATAAAAACGAAAAAGGAATGCAACACAGGGACTTCCCAGGAGGTCACCCATCCTAGTACTACTCCTGCCCAATCACGCTTAACTGCGGAGTTCTGATGGGATCCGGTGATTTAGTGCTGGTATGATCGCATCCGATATAACAGAGTTGCGCGCGCCACTTAAGGGCACGTGACGGGTATAATGGAACTAATTCGAGCGAATTCAACTAAATCCATATAAAAACTTGCTAATATAGTCGTATGCTTAGAGCTCCTGTAGTTGCGCATGTTCGCCGTTGTAGAATTGCTCTGAGCGGCCGAAAAATGGAGAAATTGCGTGAAATTTCGAAGAAGAAAAAATAAAAACGGAAAAGGAATGCAACACAGGGACTTCCCAGGAGGTCACCCATCCTAATACTACTCCTGCCCAAGCACGCTTAACTGCGGAGTTCTGATGGGATCCGTTGCTTTAGTGCTGGTATGATCGCATTCGATATAACAGAGTTGCGCGCGCCATTGAAGGGCACGTGACGGGTATAATGGAACTAATTCGAGCGAATTCAACTAAATCCATATAAAAACTTGCTAATATAGTCGTATGCTTAGAGCTCCTGTAGTTGCGCATGTTCGCCGTTGCAGAATTGCTGCGAGCGGCCGAAAATTGGAGAAATTGCGTGAAATTTCGAAGAAGAAAAAATAAAAACGAAAAAGGAATGCAACACAGGGACTTCCCAGGAGGTCACACATCCTAGTACTACTCCTGCCCAAGCACGCTTAACTGCGGAGTTCTGATGGGATCCGGTGCTTTAGTGCTGGTATGATCGCATTCGATATAACAGAGTTGCGCGCGCCACTTAAGGGCACGTGACGGGTATAATGAACTAATTCGAGCGAATTCAACTAAATCCATATAAAAACTTGCTAATATAGTAGTATGCTTAGAGCTCCTGTTGTTGCGCATGTTCGCCGTTGCAGAATTGCTGCGAGCGGCCGAAAAATGGAGAAATTGCGTGAAATTTCGAAGAAGAAAAAATAAAAACGAAAAAGGAATGCAACACAGGGACTTCCCAGGAGGTCACCCATCCTAGTACTACTCCTGCCCAAGCACGCTTAACTGCGGAGTTCTGATGGGATCCGGTGCTTTAGTGCTGGTATGATCGCATTCGATATAACAGAGTTGCGCGCGCCACTTAAGGGCACGTGACGGGTATAATGGAACTAATTCGAGCGAATTCAACTAAATCCATATAAAAACTTGCTAATATAGTAGTATGCTTAGAGCTCCTGTTGTTGCGCATGTTCGCCGTTGCAGAATTGCTGCGAGCGGCCGAAAAATGGAGAAATTGCGTGAAATTTCGAAGAAGAAAAAATAAAAACGAAAAAGGAATGCAACACAGGGACTTCCCAGGAGGTCACCCATCCTAGTACTACTCCTGCCCAAGCACGCTTAACTGCGGAGTTCTGATGGGATCCGGTGCTTTAGTGCTGGTATGATCGCATTCGATATAACAGAGTTGCGCGCGCCATTGAAGGGCACGTGACGGGTATAATGGAACTAATTCGAGCGAATTCAACTAAATCCATATAAAAACTTGCTAATATAGTCGTATGCTTAGAGCTCCTGTAGTTGCGCATGTTCGCCGTTGCAGAATTGCTGCGAGCGGCCGAAAAATGGAGAAATTGCGTGAAATTTCGAAGAAGAAAAAATAAAAACAAAAGAGGAATGCAACACAGGGACTTCCCAGGAGGTCACCCATCCTAGTACTACTCCTGCCCAAGCACATGATCGCATTCGATATAACAGAGTTGTGTGCGCCACTTAAGGGCACGTGACGGGTATAATGGAACTAATTCGAGCGAATTCAACTAAATCCATATAAAAACTTGCTAAAATAGTCATATGCTTAGAGCTCCTGTTGTTGCGCATGTTCGCCGTTGCAGAATTGCTGCGAGCGGCCGAAAAATGGAGAAATTACGTGAAATTTCGAAGAAGAAAAAATAAAAACGAAAAAGGAATGCAACACAGGGACTTCCCAGGAGGTCACCCATCCTAGTACTACTCCTGCCCAATCACGCTTAACTGCGGAGTTCTGATGGGATCCGGTGCTTTAGTGCTGGTATGATCGCATCCGATATAACAGAGTTGCGCGCGCCACTTAAGGGCACGTGACGGGTATAATGGAACTAATTCGAGCGAATTCAACTAAATCCATATAAAAACTTGCTAATATAGTCGTATGCTTAGAGCTCCTGTAGTTGCGCATGTTCGCCGTTGTAGAATTGCTCTGAGCGGCCGAAAAATGGAGAAATTGCGTGAAATTTCGAAGAAGAAAAAATAAAAACGGAAAAGGAATGCAACACAGGGACTTCCCAGGAGGTCACCCATCCTAATACTACTCCTGCCCAAGCACGCTTAACTGCGGAGTTCTGATGGGATCCGTTGCTTTAGTGCTTGTATGATCGCATTCGATATAACAGAGTTGCGCGCGCCATTGAAGGGCACGTGACGGGTATAATGGAACTAATTCGAGCGAATTCAACTAAATCCATATAAAAACTTGCTAATATAGTCGTATGCTTAGAGCTCCTGTAGTTGCGCATGTTCGCCGTTGCAGAATTGCTGCGAGCGGCCGAAAATTGGAGAAATTGCGTGAAATTTCGAAGAAGAAAAAATAAAAACGAAAAAGGAATGCAACACAGGGACTTCCCAGGAGGTCACACATCCTAGTACTACTCCTGCCCAAGCACGCTTAACTGCGGAGTTCTGATGGGATCCGGTGCTTTAGTGCTGGTATGATCGCATTCGATATAACAGAGTTGCGCGCGCCACTTAAGGGCACGTGACGGGTATAATGAACTAATTCGAGCGAATTCAACTAAATCCATATAAAAACTTGCTAATATAGTAGTATGCTTAGAGCTCCTGTTGTTGCGCATGTTCGCCGTTGCAGAATTGCTGCGAGCGGCCGAAAAATGGAGAAATTGCGTGAAATTTCGAAGAAGAAAAAATAAAAACGAAAAAGGAATGCAACACAGGGACTTCCCAGGAGGTCACCCATCCTAGTACTACTCCTGCCCAAGCACGCTTAACTGCGGAGTTCTGATGGGATCCGGTGCTTTAGTGCTGGTATGATCGCATTCGATATAACAGAGTTGCGCGCGCCACTTAAGGGCACGTGACGGGTATAATGGAACTAATTCGAGCGAATTCAACTAAATCCATATAAAAACTTGCTAATATAGTAGTATGCTTAGAGCTCCTGTTGTTGCGCATGTTCGCCGTTGCAGAATTGCTGCGAGCGGCCGAAAAATGGAGAAATTGCGTGAAATTTCGAAGAAGAAAAAATAAAAACGAAAAAGGAATGCAACACAGGGACTTCCCAGGAGGTCACCCATCCTAGTACTACTCCTGCCCAAGCACGCTTAACTGCGGAGTTCTGATGGGATCCGGTGCTTTAGTGCTGGTATGATCGCATTCGATATAACAGAGTTGCGCGCGCCATTGAAGGGCACGTGACGGGTATAATGGAACTAATTCGAGCGAATTCAACTAAATCCATATAAAAACTTGCTAATATAGTCGTATGCTTAGAGCTCCTGTAGTTGCGCATGTTCGCCGTTGCAGAATTGCTGCGAGCGGCCGAAAAATGGAGAAATTGCGTGAAATTTCGAAGAAGAAAAAATAAAAACAAAAGAGGAATGCAACACAGGGACTTCCCAGGAGGTCACCCATCCTAGTACTACTCCTGCCCAAGCACATGATCGCATTCGATATAACAGAGTTGTGTGCGCCACTTAAGGGCACGTGACGGGTATAATGGAACTAATTCGAGCGAATTCAACTAAATCCATATAAAAACTTGCTAAAATAGTCATATGCTTAGAGCTCCTGTTGTTGCGCATGTTCGCCGTTGCAGAATTGCTGCGAGCGGCCGAAAAATGGAGAAATTACGTGAAATTTCGAAGAAGAAAAAATAAAAACGAAAAAGGAATGCAACACAGGGACTTCCCAGGAGGTCACCCATCCTAGTACTACTCCTGCCCAATCACGCTTAACTGCGGAGTTCTGATGGGATCCGGTGCTTTAGTGCTGGTATGATCGCATCCGATATAACAGAGTTGCGCGCGCCACTTAAGGGCACGTGACGGGTATAATGGAACTAATTCGAGCGAATTCAACTAAATCCATATAAAAACTTGCTAATATAGTCGTATGCTTAGAGCTCCTGTAGTTGCGCATGTTCGCCGTTGTAGAATTGCTCTGAGCGGCCGAAAAATGGAGAAATTGCGTGAAATTTCGAAGAAGAAAAAATAAAAACGGAAAAGGAATGCAACACAGGGACTTCCCAGGAGGTCACCCATCCTAATACTACTCCTGCCCAAGCACGCTTAACTGCGGAGTTCTGATGGGATCCGTTGCTTTAGTGCTGGTATGATCGCATTCGATATAACAGAGTTGCGCGCGCCATTGAAGGGCACGTGACGGGTATAATGGAACTAATTCGAGCGAATTCAACTAAATCCATATAAAAACTTGCTAATATAGTCGTATGCTTAGAGCTCCTGTAGTTGCGCATGTTCGCCGTTGCAGAATTGCTGCGAGCGGCCGAAAATTGGAGAAATTGCGTGAAATTTCGAAGAAGAAAAAATAAAAACGAAAAAGGAATGCAACACAGGGACTTCCCAGGAGGTCACACATCCTAGTACTACTCCTGCCCAAGCACGCTTAACTGCGGAGTTCTGATGGGATCCGGTGCTTTAGTGCTGGTATGATCGCATTCGATATAACAGAGTTGCGCGCGCCACTTAAGGGCACGTGACGGGTATAATGAACTAATTCGAGCGAATTCAACTAAATCCATATAAAAACTTGCTAATATAGTAGTATGCTTAGAGCTCCTGTTGTTGCGCATGTTCGCCGTTGCAGAATTGCTGCGAGCGGCCGAAAAATGGAGAAATTGCGTGAAATTTCGAAGAAGAAAAAATAAAAACGAAAAAGGAATGCAACACAGGGACTTCCCAGGAGGTCACCCATCCTAGTACTACTCCTGCCCAAGCACGCTTAACTGCGGAGTTCTGATGGGATCCGGTGCTTTAGTGCTGGTATGATCGCATTCGATATAACAGAGTTGCGCGCGCCATTGAAGGGCACGTGACGTGTATAATGGAACTAATTCGAGCGAATTCAACTAAATCCATATAAAAACTTGCTAATATAGTCGTATGCTTAGAGCTCCTGTAGTTGCGCATGTTCGCCGTTGCAGAATTGCTGCGAGCGGCCGAAAAATGGAGAAATTGCGTGAAATTTCGAAGAAGAAAAAATAAAAACAAAAGAGGAATGCAACACAGGGACTTCCCAGGAGGTCACCCATCCTAGTACTACTCCTGCCCAAGCACATGATCGCATTCGATATAACAGAGTTGTGTGCGCCACTTAAGGGCACGTGACGGGTATAATGGAACTAATTCGAGCGAATTCAACTAAATCCATATAAAAACTTGCTAAAATAGTCATATGCTTAGAGCTCCTGTTGTTGCGCATGTTCGCCGTTGCAGAATTGCTGCGAGCGGCCGAAAAATGGAGAAATTACGTGAAATTTCGAAGAAGAAAAAATAAAAACGAAAAAGGAATGCAACACAGGGACTTCCCAGGAGGTCACCCATCCTAGTACTACTCCTGCCCAATCACGCTTAACTGCGGAGTTCTGATGGGATCCGGTGCTTTAGTGCTGGTATGATCGCATCCGATATAACAGAGTTGCGCGCGCCACTTAAGGGCACGTGACGGGTATAATGGAACTAATTCGAGCGAATTCAACTAAATCCATATAAAAACTTGCTAATATAGTCGTATGCTTAGAGCTCCTGTAGTTGCGCATGTTCGCCGTTGTAGAATTGCTCTGAGCGGCCGAAAAATGGAGAAATTGCGTGAAATTTCGAAGAAGAAAAAATAAAAACGGAAAAGGAATGCAACACAGGGACTTCCCAGGAGGTCACCCATCCTAATACTACTCCTGCCCAAGCACGCTTAACTGCGGAGTTCTGATGGGATCCGTTGCTTTAGTGCTGGTATGATCGCATTCGATATAACAGAGTTGCGCGCGCCATTGTAGGGCACGTGACGGGTATAATGGAACTAATTCGAGCGAATTCAACTAAATCCATATAAAAACTTGCTAATATAGTCGTATGCTTAGAGCTCCTGTAGTTGCGCATGTTCGCCGTTGTAGAATTGCTCTGAGCGGCCGAAAAATGGAGAAATTGCGTGAAATTTCGAAGAAGAAAAAATAAAAACGGAAAAGGAATGCAACACAGGGACTTCCCAGGAGGTCACCCATCCTAATACTACTCCTGCCCAAGCACGCTTAACTGCGGAGTTCTGATGGGATCCGTTGCTTTAGTGCTGGTATGATCGCATTCGATATAACAGAGTTGCGCGCGCCATTGAAGGGCACGTGACGGGTATAATGGAACTAATTCGAGCGAATTCAACTAAATCCACATAAAAACTTGCTAATATAGTCGTATGCTTAGAGCTCCTGTAGTTGCGCATGTTCGCCGTTGCAGAATTGCTGCGAGCGGCCGAAAATTGGAGAAATTGCGTGAAATTTCGAAGAAGAAAAAATAAAAACGAAAAAGGAATGCAACACAGGGACTTCCCAGGAGGTCACACATCCTAGTACTACTCCTGCCCAAGCACGCTTAACTGCGGAGTTCTGATGGGATACGGTGCTTTAGTGCTGGTATGATCGCATTCGATATAACAGAGTTGCGCGCGCCACTTAAGGGCACGTGACGGGTATAATGGAACTAATTCGAGCGAATTCAACTAAATCCATATAAAAACTTGCTAATATAGTAGTATGCTTAGAGCTCCTGTTGTTGCGCATGTTCGCCGTTGCAGAATTGCTGCGAGCGGCCGAAAAATGGAGAAATTGCGTGAAATTTCGAAGAAGAAAAAATAAAAACGAAAAAGGAATACAACACAGGGACTTCCCAGGAGGTCACCCATCCTAGTACTACTCCTGCCCAAGCACGCTTAACTGCGGAGTTCTGATGGGATCCGGTGCTTTAGTGCTGGTATGATCGCATTCGATATAACAGAGTTGCGCGCGCCATTGAAGGGCACGTGACGGGTATAATGGAACTAATTCGAGCGAATTCAACTAAATCCATATAAAAACTTGCTAATATAGTCGTATGCTTAGAGCTCCTGTAGTTGCGCATGTTCGCCGTTGCAGAATTGCTGCGAGCGGCCGAAAAATGGAGAAATTGCGTGAAATTTCGAAGAAGAAAAAATAAAAACAAAAGAGGAATGCAACACAGGGACTTCCCAGGAGGTCACCCATCCTAGTACTACTCCTGCCCAAGCACATGATCGCATTCGATATAACAGAGTTGTGTGCGCCACTTAAGGGCACGTGACGGGTATAATGGAACTAATTCGAGCGAATTCAACTAAATCCATATAAAAACTTGCTAATATAGTCATATGCTTAGAGCTCCTGTTGTTGCGCATGTTCGCCGTTGCAGAATTGCTGCGAGCGGCCGAAAAATGGAGAAATTACGTGAAATTTCGAAGAAGAAAAAATAAAAACGAAAAAGGAATGCAACACAGGGACTTCCCAGGAGGTCACCCATCCTAGTACTACTCCTGCCCAATCACGCTTAACTGCGGAGTTCTGATGGGATCCGGTGATTTAGTGCTGGTATGATCGCATCCGATATAACAGAGTTGCGCGCGCCACTTAAGGGCACGTGACGGGTATAATGGAACTAATTCGAGCGAATTCAACTAAATCCATATAAAAACTTGCTAATATAGTCGTATGCTTAGAGCTCCTGTAGTTGCGCATGTTCGCCGTTGTAGAATTGCTCTGAGCGGCCGAAAAATGGAGAAATTGCGTGAAATTTCGAAGAAGAAAAAATAAAAACGGAAAAGGAATGCAACACAGGGACTTCCCAGGAGGTCACCCATCCTAATACTACTCTTGCCCAAGCACGCTTAACTGCGGAGTTCTGATGGGATCCGTTGCTTTAGTGCTGGTATGATCGCATTCGATATAACAGAGTTGCGCGCGCCATTGAAGGGCACGTGACGGGTATAATGGAACTAATTCGAGCGAATTCAACTAAATCCATATAAAAACTTGCTAATATAGTCGTATGCTTAGAGCTCCTGTAGTTGCGCATGTTCGCCGTTGCAGAATTGCTGCGAGCGGCCGAAAATTGGAGAAATTGCGTGAAATTTCGAAGAAGAAAAAATAAAAACGAAAAAGGAATGCAACACAGGGACTTCCCAGGAGGTCACACATCCTAGTACTACTCCTGCCCAAGCACGCTTAACTGCGGAGTTCTGATGGGATCCGGTGCTTTAGTGCTGGTATGATCGCATTCGATATAACAGAGTTGCGCGCGCCACTTAAGGGCACGTGACGGGTATAATGGAACTAATTCGAGCGAATTCAACTAAATCCATATAAAAACTTGCTAATATAGTAGTATGCTTAGAGCTCCTGTTGTTGCGCATGTTCGCCGTTGCAGAATTGCTGCGAGCGGCCGAAAAATGGAGAAATTGCGTGAAATTTCGAAGAAGAAAAAATAAAAACGAGAAAGGAATGCAACACAGGGACTTCCCAGGAGGTCACCCATCCTAGTACTACTCCTGCCCAAGCACGCTTAACTGCGGAGTTCTGATGGGATCCGGTGCTTTAGTGCTGGTATGATCGCATTCGATATAACAGAGTTGCGCGCGCCATTGAAGGGCACGTGACGGGTATAATGGAACTAATTCGAGCGAATTCAACTAAATCCATATAAAAACTTGCTAATATAGTCGTATGCTTAGAGCTCCTGTAGTTGCGCATGTTCGCCGTTGCAGAATTGCTGCGAGCGGCCGAAAAATGGAGAAATTGCGTGAAATTTCTAAGAAGAAAAAATAAAAACAAAAGAGGAATGCAACACAGGGACTTCCCAGGAGGTCACCCATCCTAGTACTACTCCTGCCCAAGCACATGATCGCATTCGATATAACAGAGTTGTGTGCGCCACTTAAGGGCACGTGACGGGTATAATGGAACTAATTCGAGCGAATTCAACTAAATCCATATAAAAACTTGCTAAAATAGTCATATGCTTAGAGCTCCTGTTGTTGCGCATGTTCGCCGTTGCAGAATTGCTGCGAGCGGCCGAAAAATGGAGAAATTACGTGAAATTTCGAAGAAGAAAAAATAAAAACGAAAAAGGAATGCAACACAGGGACTTCCCAGGAGGTCACCCATCCTAGTACTACTCCTGCCCAATCACGCTTAACTGCGGAGTTCTGATGGGATCCGGTGCTTTAGTGCTGGTATGATCGCATCCGATATAACAGAGTTGCGCGCGCCACTTAAGGGCACGTGACGGGTATAATGGAACTAATTCGAGCGAATTCAACTAAATCCATATAAAAACTTGCTAATATAGTCGTATGTTTAGAGCTCCTGTAGTTGCGCATGTTCGCCGTTGTAGAATTGCTCTGAGCGGCCGAAAAATGGAGAAATTGCGTGAAATTTCGAAGAAGAAAAAATAAAAACGGAAAAGGAATGCAACACAGGGACTTCCCAGGAGGTCACCCATCCTAATACTACTCCTGCCCAAGCACGCTTAACTGCGGAGTTCTGATGGGATCCGTTGCTTTAGTGCTGGTATGATCGCATTCGATATAACAGAGTTGC
Organism: Eleocharis quinqueflora; assembly: GCA_964058865.1. Taxonomy (NCBI): domain Eukaryota; kingdom Viridiplantae; phylum Streptophyta; class Magnoliopsida; order Poales; family Cyperaceae; genus Eleocharis; species Eleocharis quinqueflora. The sequence continues at coordinate 88,095 of CAXKVX010000419.1, forward strand.
GCGCGCCATTGAAGGGCACGTGACGGGTATAATGGAACTAATTCGAGCGAATTCAACTAAATCCATATAAAAACTTGCTAATATAGTCGTATGCTTAGAGCTCCTGTAGTTGCGCATGTTCGCCGTTGCAGAATTGCTGCGAGCGGCCGAAAATTGGAGAAATTGCGTGAAATTTCGAAGAAGAAAAAATAAAAACGAAAAAGGAATGCAACACAGGGACTTCCCAGGAGGTCACACATCCTAGTACTACTCCTGCCCAAGCACGCTTAACTGCGGAGTTCTGATGGGATCCGGTGCTTTAGTGCTGGTATGATCGCATTCGATATAACAGAGTTGCGCGCGCCACTTAAGGGCACGTGACGGGTATAATGAACTAATTCGAGCGAATTCAACTAAATCCATATAAAAACTTGCTAATATAGTAGTATGCTTAGAGCTCCTGTTGTTGCGCATGTTCGCCGTTGCAGAATTGCTGCGAGCGGCCGAAAAATGGAGAAATTGCGTGAAATTTCGAAGAAGAAAAAATAAAAACGAAAAAGGAATGCAACACAGGGACTTCCCAGGAGGTCACCCATCCTAGTACTACTCCTGCCCAAGCACGCTTAACTGCGGAGTTCTGATGGGATCCGGTGCTTTAGTGCTGGTATGATCGCATTCGATATAACAGAGTTGCGCGCGCCACTTAAGGGCACGTGACGGGTATAATGGAACTAATTCGAGCGAATTCAACTAAATCCATATAAAAACTTGCTAATATAGTAGTATGCTTAGAGCTCCTGTTGTTGCGCATGTTCGCCGTTGCAGAATTGCTGCGAGCGGCCGAAAAATGGAGAAATTGCGTGAAATTTCGAAGAAGAAAAAATAAAAACGAAAAAGGAATGCAACACAGGGACTTCCCAGGAGGTCACCCATCCTAGTACTACTCCTGCCCAAGCACGCTTAACTGCGGAGTTCTGATGGGATCCGGTGCTTTAGTGCTGGTATGATCGCATTCGATATAACAGAGTTGCGCGCGCCATTGAAGGGCACGTGACGGGTATAATGGAACTAATTCGAGCGAATTCAACTAAATCCATATAAAAACTTGCTAATATAGTCGTATGCTTAGAGCTCCTGTAGTTGCGCATGTTCGCCGTTGCAGAATTGCTGCGAGCGGCCGAAAAATGGAGAAATTGCGTGAAATTTCGAAGAAGAAAAAATAAAAACAAAAGAGGAATGCAACACAGGGACTTCCCAGGAGGTCACCCATCCTAGTACTACTCCTGCCCAAGCACATGATCGCATTCGATATAACAGAGTTGTGTGCGCCACTTAAGGGCACGTGACGGGTATAATGGAACTAATTCGAGCGAATTCAACTAAATCCATATAAAAACTTGCTAAAATAGTCATATGCTTAGAGCTCCTGTTGTTGCGCATGTTCGCCGTTGCAGAATTGCTGCGAGCGGCCGAAAAATGGAGAAATTACGTGAAATTTCGAAGAAGAAAAAATAAAAACGAAAAAGGAATGCAACACAGGGACTTCCCAGGAGGTCACCCATCCTAGTACTACTCCTGCCCAATCACGCTTAACTGCGGAGTTCTGATGGGATCCGGTGCTTTAGTGCTGGTATGATCGCATCCGATATAACAGAGTTGCGCGCGCCACTTAAGGGCACGTGACGGGTATAATGGAACTAATTCGAGCGAATTCAACTAAATCCATATAAAAACTTGCTAATATAGTCGTATGCTTAGAGCTCCTGTAGTTGCGCATGTTCGCCGTTGTAGAATTGCTCTGAGCGGCCGAAAAATGGAGAAATTGCGTGAAATTTCGAAGAAGAAAAAATAAAAACGGAAAAGGAATGCAACACAGGGACTTCCCAGGAGGTCACCCATCCTAATACTACTCCTGCCCAAGCACGCTTAACTGCGGAGTTCTGATGGGATCCGTTGCTTTAGTGCTGGTATGATCGCATTCGATATAACAGAGTTGCGCGCGCCATTGAAGGGCACGTGACGGGTATAATGGAACTAATTCGAGCGAATTCAACTAAATCCATATAAAAACTTGCTAATATAGTCGTATGCTTAGAGCTCCTGTAGTTGCGCATGTTCGCCGTTGCAGAATTGCTGCGAGCGGCCGAAAATTGGAGAAATTGCGTGAAATTTCGAAGAAGAAAAAATAAAAACGAAAAAGGAATGCAACACAGGGACTTCCCAGGAGGTCACACATCCTAGTACTACTCCTGCCCAAGCACGCTTAACTGCGGAGTTCTGATGGGATCCGGTGCTTTAGTGCTGGTATGATCGCATTCGATATAACAGAGTTGCGCGCGCCACTTAAGGGCACGTGACGGGTATAATGAACTAATTCGAGCGAATTCAACTAAATCCATATAAAAACTTGCTAATATAGTAGTATGCTTAGAGCTCCTGTTGTTGCGCATGTTCGCCGTTGCAGAATTGCTGCGAGCGGCCGAAAAATGGAGAAATTGCGTGAAATTTCGAAGAAGAAAAAATAAAAACGAAAAAGGAATGCAACACAGGGACTTCCCAGGAGGTCACCCATCCTAGTACTACTCCTGCCCAAGCACGCTTAACTGCGGAGTTCTGATGGGATCCGGTGCTTTAGTGCTGGTATGATCGCATTCGATATAACAGAGTTGCGCGCGCCATTGAAGGGCACGTGACGTGTATAATGGAACTAATTCGAGCGAATTCAACTAAATCCATATAAAAACTTGCTAATATAGTCGTATGCTTAGAGCTCCTGTAGTTGCGCATGTTCGCCGTTGCAGAATTTCTGCGAGCGGCCGAAAAATGGAGAAATTGCGTGAAATTTCGAAGAAGAAAAAATAAAAACAAAAGAGGAATGCAACACAGGGACTTCCCAGGAGGTCACCCATCCTAGTACTACTCCTGCCCAAGCACATGATCGCATTCGATATAACAGAGTTGTGTGCGCCACTTAAGGGCACGTGACGGGTATAATGGAACTAATTCGAGCGAATTCAACTAAATCCATATAAAAACTTGCTAAAATAGTCATATGCTTAGAGCTCCTGTTGTTGCGCATGTTCGCCGTTGCAGAATTGCTGCGAGCGGCCGAAAAATGGAGAAATTACGTGAAATTTCGAAGAAGAAAAAATAAAAACGAAAAAGGAATGCAACACAGGGACTTCCCAGGAGGTCACCCATCCTAGTACTACTCCTGCCCAATCACGCTTAACTGCGGAGTTCTGATGGGATCCGGTGCTTTAGTGCTGGTATGATCGCATCCGATATAACAGAGTTGCGCGCGCCACTTAAGGGCACGTGACGGGTATAATGGAACTAATTCGAGCGAATTCAACTAAATCCATATAAAAACTTGCTAATATAGTCGTATGCTTAGAGCTCCTGTAGTTGCGCATGTTCGCCGTTGTAGAATTGCTCTGAGCGGCCGAAAAATGGAGAAATTGCGTGAAATTTCGAAGAAGAAAAAATAAAAACGGAAAAGGAATGCAACACAGGGACTTCCCAGGAGGTCACCCATCCTAATACTACTCCTGCCCAAGCACGCTTAACTGCGGAGTTCTGATGGGATCCGTTGCTTTAGTGCTGGTATGATCGCATTCGATATAACAGAGTTGCGCGCGCCATTGAAGGGCACGTGACGGGTATAATGGAACTAATTCGAGCGAATTCAACTAAATCCATATAAAAACTTGCTAATATAGTCGTATGCTTAGAGCTCCTGTAGTTGCGCATGTTCGCCGTTGCAGAATTGCTGCGAGCGGCCGAAAATTGGAGAAATTGCGTGAAATTTCGAAGAAGAAAAAATAAAAACGAAAAAGGAATGCAACACAGGGACTTCCCAGGAGGTCACACATCCTAGTACTACTCCTGCCCAAGCACGCTTAACTGCGGAGTTCTGATGGGATCCGGTGCTTTAGTGCTGGTATGATCGCATTCGATATAACAGAGTTGCGCGCGCCACTTAAGGGCACGTGACGGGTATAATGAACTAATTCGAGCGAATTCAACTAAATCCATATAAAAACTTGCTAATATAGTAGTATGCTTAGAGCTCCTGTTGTTGCGCATGTTCGCCGTTGCAGAATTGCTGCGAGCGGCCGAAAAATGGAGAAATTGCGTGAAATTTCGAAGAAGAAAAAATAAAAACGAAAAAGGAATGCAACACAGGGACTTCCCAGGAGGTCACCCATCCTAGTACTACTCCTGCCCAAGCACGCTTAACTGCGGAGTTCTGATGGGATCCGGTGCTTTAGTGCTGGTATGATCGCATTCGATATAACAGAGTTGCGCGCGCCATTGAAGGGCACGTGACGTGTATAATGGAACTAATTCGAGCGAATTCAACTAAATCCATATAAAAACTTGCTAATATAGTCGTATGCTTAGAGCTCCTGTAGTTGCGCATGTTCGCCGTTGCAGAATTGCTGCGAGCGGCCGAAAAATGGAGAAATTGCGTGAAATTTCGAAGAAGAAAAAATAAAAACAAAAGAGGAATGCAACACAGGGACTTCCCAGGAGGTCACCCATCCTAGTACTACTCCTGCCCAAGCACATGATCGCATTCGATATAACAGAGTTGTGTGCGCCACTTAAGGGCACGTGACGGGTATAATGGAACTAATTCGAGCGAATTCAACTAAATCCATATAAAAACTTGCTAAAATAGTCATATGCTTAGAGCTCCTGTTGTTGCGCATGTTCGCCGTTGCAGAATTGCTGCGAGCGGCCGAAAAATGGAGAAATTACGTGAAATTTCGAAGAAGAAAAAATAAAAACGAAAAAGGAATGCAACACAGGGACTTCCCAGGAGGTCACCCATCCTAGTACTACTCCTGCCCAATCACGCTTAACTGCGGAGTTCTGATGGGATCCGGTGCTTTAGTGCTGGTATGATCGCATCCGATATAACAGAGTTGCGCGCGCCACTTAAGGGCACGTGACGGGTATAATGGAACTAATTCGAGCGAATTCAACTAAATCCATATAAAAACTTGCTAATATAGTCGTATGCTTAGAGCTCCTGTAGTTGCGCATGTTCGCCGTTGTAGAATTGCTCTGAGCGGCCGAAAAATGGAGAAATTGCGTGAAATTTCGAAGAAGAAAAAATAAAAACGGAAAAGGAATGCAACACAGGGACTTCCCAGGAGGTCACCCATCCTAATACTACTCCTGCCCAAGCACGCTTAACTGCGGAGTTCTGATGGGATCCGTTGCTTTAGTGCTGGTATGATCGCATTCGATATAACAGAGTTGCGCGCGCCATTGTAGGGCACGTGACGGGTATAATGGAACTAATTCGAGCGAATTCAACTAAATCCATATAAAAACTTGCTAATATAGTCGTATGCTTAGAGCTCATGTAGTTGCGCATGTTCGCCGTTGCAGAATTGCTGCGAGCGGCCGAAAATTGGAGAAATTGCGTGAAATTTCGAAGAAGAAAAAATAAAAACGAAAAAGGAATGCAACACAGGGACTTCCCAGGAGGTCACACATCCTAGTACTACTCCTGCCCAAGCACGCTTAACTGCGGAGTTCTGATGGGATCCGGTGCTTTAGTGCTGGTATGATCGCATTCGATATAACAGAGTTGCGCGCGCCACTTAAGGGCACGTGACGGGTATAATGAACTAATTCGAGCGAATTCAACTAAATCCATATAAAAACTTGCTAATATAGTAGTATGCTTAGAGCTCCTGTTGTTGCGCATGTTCGCCGTTGCAGAATTGCTGCGAGCGGCCGAAAAATGGAGAAATTGCGTGAAATTTCGAAGAAGAAAAAATAAAAACGAAAAAGGAATGCAACACAGGGACTTCCCAGGAGGTCACCCATCCTAGTACTACTCCTGCCCAAGCACGCTTAACTGCGGAGTTCTGATGGGATCCGGTGCTTTAGTGCTGGTATGATCGCATTCGATATAACAGATTTGCGCGCGCCATTGAAGGGCACGTGACGTGTATAATGGAACTAATTCGAGCGAATTCAACTAAATCCATATAAAAACTTGCTAATATAGTCGTATGCTTAGAGCTCCTGTAGTTGCGCATGTTCGCCGTTGCAGAATTGCTGCGAGCGGCCGAAAAATGGAGAAATTGCGTGAAATTTCGAAGAAGAAAAAATAAAAACAAAAGAGGAATGCAACACAGGGACTTCCCAGGAGGTCACCCATCCTAGTACTACTCCTGCCCAAGCACATGATCGCATTCGATATAACAGAGTTGTGTGCGCCACTTAAGGGCACGTGACGGGTATAATGGAACTAATTCGAGCGAATTCAACTAAATCCATATAAAAACTTGCTAAAATAGTCATATGCTTAGAGCTCCTGTTGTTGCGCATGTTCGCCGTTGCAGAATTGCTGCGAGCGGCCGAAAAATGGAGAAATTACGTGAAATTTCGAAGAAGAAAAAATAAAAACGAAAAAGGAATGCAACACAGGGACTTCCCAGGAGGTCACCCATCCTAGTACTACTCCTGCCCAATCACGCTTAACTGCGGAGTTCTGATGGGATCCGGTGCTTTAGTGCTGGTATGATCGCATCCGATATAACAGAGTTGCGCGCGCCACTTAAGGGCACGTGACGGGTATAATGGAACTAATTCGAGCGAATTCAACTAAATCCATATAAAAACTTGCTAATATAGTCGTATGCTTAGAGCTCCTGTAGTTGCGCATGTTCGCCGTTGTAGAATTGCTCTGAGCGGCCGAAAAATGGAGAAATTGCGTGAAATTTCGAAGAAGAAAAAATAAAAACGGAAAAGGAATGCAACACAGGGACTTCCCAGGAGGTCACCCATCCTAATACTACTCCTGCCCAAGCACGCTTAACTGCGGAGTTTTGATGGGATCCGTTGCTTTAGTGCTGGTATGATCGCATTCGATATAACAGAGTTGCGCGCGCCATTGAAGGGCACGTGACGGGTATAATGGAACTAATTCGAGCGAATTCAACTAAATCCATATAAAAACTTGCTAATATAGTCGTATGCTTAGAGCTCCTGTAGTTCCGCATGTTCGCCGTTGCAGAATTGCTGCGAGCGGCCGAAAAATGGAGAAATTGCGTGAAATTTCGAAGAAGAAAAAATAAAAACGAAAAAGGAATGCAACACAGGGACTTCCCAGGAGGTCACCCATCCTAGTACTACTCCTGCCCAAGCACGCATAACTGCGGAGTTCTGATGGGATCCGGTGCTTTAGTGCTGGTATGATCGCATTCGATATAACAGAGTTGCGCGCGCCATTGAAGGGCACGTGACGGGTATAATGGAACTAATTCGAGCGAATTCAACTAAATCCATATAAAAACTTGCTAATATAGTCGTATGCTTAGAGCTCCTGTAGTTGCGCATGTTCGCCGTTGCAGAATTGCTGCGAGCGGCCGAAAAATGGAGAAATTGCGTGAAATTTCGAAGAAGAAAAAATAAAAACAAAAGAGGAATGCAACACAGGGACTTCCCAGGAGGTCACCCATCCTAGTACTACTCCTGCCCAAGCACATTATCGCATTCGATATAAAAGAGTTGTGCGCGCCACTTAAGGGCACGTGACGGGTATAATGGAACTAATTCGAGCGAATTCAACTAAATCCATATAAAAACTTGTTAATATAGTCATATGCTTAGAGCTCCTGTTGTTGCGCATGTTCGCCGTTGCAGAATTGCTGCGAGCGGCCGAAAAATGGAGAAATTGCGTGAAATTTCGAAGAAGAAAAAATAAAAACGAAAAATGAATGCAACACAGGGACTTCCCAGGAGGTCACCCATCCTAGTACTACTCCTGCCCAAGCACCTTAACTGCGGAGTTCTGATGGGATCCGGTGCTTTAGTGCTGGTATGATCGCATCCGATATAACAGAGTTGCGCGCGCCACTTAAGGGCACGTGACGGGTATAATGGAACTAATTCGAGCGAATTCAACTAAATCCATATAAAAACTTGCTAATATAGTAGTATGCTTAGAGCTCCTGTAGTTGCGCATGTTCGCCGTTGCAGAATTGCTGCGAGCGGCCGAAAAATGGAGAAATTGCGTGAAATTTCGAAGAAGAAAAAATAAAAACGAAAAAGGAATGCAACACAGGGACTTCCCAGGAGGTCACCCATCCTAGTACTACTCCTGCCCAAGCACGCTTAACTGCGGAGTTCTGATGGGATCCGGTGCTTTAGTGCTGGTATGATCGCATTGGATATAACAGAGTTGCGCGCGCCATTGAAGGGCACGTGACGGGTATAATGGAACTAATTCGAGCGAATTCAACTAAATCCATATAAAAACTTGCTAATATAGTCGTATGCTTAGAGCTCCTGTAGTTGCGCATGTTCGCCGTTGCAGAATTGCTGCGAGCGGCCGAAAAATGGAGAAATTACGTGAAATTTCGAAGAAGAAAAAATAAAAACGAAAAAAGAATGCAACACAGGGACTTCCCAAGAGGTCGCCCATCCTAGTACTACTCCTGCCCAAGCACGCTTAACTGCAGAGTTCTGATGGGATCCGGTGCTTTAGTATTGGTATGATCGCATTCGATATAAAGAGTTGCGCGCGCCACTTAAGGGCACGTGACCGGTATAATGGAACTAATTCGAGCGAATTCAACTAAATCCATATAAAAACTTGCTAATATAGTCGTATGCTTAGAGCTCCTGTAGTTGCGCATGTTCGCCGTTGCAGAATTGCTGCGAGTGGCCGAAAAATGGAGAAATTGCGTGAAATTTCTAAGAAGAAAAAATAAAAACGAAAAAAGAATGCAACACAGGGACTTCCCAGGAGGTCACCCATCCTAGTACTACTCCTGCCCAAGAACGCTTAACTGCGGAGTTCTGATGGGATCCGGTGCTTTAGTGCTGGTATGATCGCATTCGATATAACAGAGTTGCGCGCGCCATTGAAGGGCACGTGACGGGTATAATGGAACTAATTCGAGCGAATTCAACTAAATCCATATAAAAACTTGCTAATATAGTCGTATGCTTAGAGCTCCTGTAGTTGTGCATGTTCGCCGTTGCAGAATTGCTGCGAGCGGCCGAAAAATGGAGAAATTGCGTGAAATTTCGAAGAAGAAAAAATAAAAACGAAAAAGGAATGCAACACAGGGACTTCCCAGGAGGTCACCCATCCTAGTACTACTCCTGCCCAAGCACGCTTAACTGCGGAGTTCTGATGGGATCCGGTGCTTTAGTGCTGGTATGATCGCATTCGATATAACAGAGTTGCGCGCGCCATTGAAGGGCACGTGACGGGTATAATGAACTAATTCGAGCGAATTCAACTAAATCCATATAAAAACTTGCTAATATAGTCGTATGCTTAGAGCTCCTGTAGTTGCGCATGTTCGCCGTTGCAGAATTGCTGCGAGCGGCCGAAAAATGGAGAAATTACGTGAAATTTCGAAGAAGAAAAAATAAAAACGAAAAAGGAATGCAACACAGGGACTTCCCAGGAGGTCACACATCCTAGTACTACTCCTGCCCAAGCACGCTTAACTGCGGAGTTCTGATGGGATCCGGTGCTTTAGTGCTGGTATGATCGCATTCGATATAACAGAGTTGCGCGCGCCACTTAAGGGCACGTGACGGGTATAATGGAACTAATTCGAGCGAATTCAACTAAATCCATATAAAAACTTGCTAATATAGTCGTATGCTTAGAGCTCCTGTAGTTGCGCATGTTCGCCGTTGCAGAATTGCTGCGAGCGGCCGAAAAATGGAGAAATTGCGTGAAATTTCGAAGAAGAAAAAATAAAAACGAAAAAGGAATGCAACACAGGGACTTCCCAGGAGGTCACACATCCTAGTACTACTCCTGCCCAAGCACGCTTAACTGCGGAGTTCTGATGGGATCCGGTGCTTTAGTGCTGGTATGATCGCATTCGATATAACAGAGTTGCGCGCGCCATTGAAGGGCACGTGACGGGTATAATGGAACTAATTCGAGCGAATTCAACTAAATCCATATAAAAACTTGCTAATATAGTCGTATGCTTAGAGCTCCTGTAGTTGCGCATGTTCGCCGTTGCAGAATTGCTGCGAGCGGCCGAAAAATGGAGAAATTACGTGAAATTTCGAAGAAGAAAAAATAAAAACGAAAAAGGAATGCAACACAGGGACTTCCCAGGAGGTCACACATCCTAGTACTACTCCTGCCCAAGCACGCTTAACTGCGGAGTTCTGATGGGATCCGGTGCTTTAGTGCTGGTATGATCGCATTCGATATAACAGAGTTGCGCGCGCCACTTAAGGGCACGTGACGGGTATAATTGAACTAATTCGAGCGAATTCAACTAAATCCATATAAAAACTTGCTAATATAGTAGTATGCTTAGAGCTCCTGTAGTTGCGCATGTTCGCCGTTGCAGAATTGCTGCGAGCGGCCGAAAAATGGAGAAATTGCGTGAAATTTCGAAGAAGAAAAAATAAAAACGAAAAAGGAATGACACACAGGGACTTCCCAGGAGGTCACCCATCCTAGTACTACTCCTGCCCAAGCACGCTTAACTGCGGAGTTCTGATGGGATCCGGTGCTTTAGTGCTGGTATGATCGCATTCGATATAACAGAGTTGCGCGCGCCATTGAAGGGCACGTGACGGGTATAATGGAACTAATTCGAGCGAATTCAACTAAATCCATATAAAAACTTCCTAATATAGTCGTATGCTTAGAGCTCCTGTAGTTGCGCATGTTCGCCGTTGCAGAATTGCTGCGAGCGGCCGAAAAATGGAGAAATTGCGTGAAATTTCGAAGAAGAAAAAATAAAAACGAAAAAGGAATGCAACACAGGGACTTCCCAGGAGGTCACCCATCCTAGTACTACTCCTGCCCAAGCACGCATAACTGCGGAGTTCTGATGGGATCCGGTGCTTTAGTGCTGGTATGATCGCATTCGATATAACAGAGTTGCGCGCGCCATTGAAGGGCACGTGACGGGTATAATGGAACTAATTCGAGCGAATTCAACTAAATCCATATAAAAACTTGCTAATATAGTCGTATGCTTAGAGCTCCTGTAGTTGCGCATGTTCGCCGTTGCAGAATTGCTGCGAGCGGCCGAAAAATGGAGAAATTGCGTGAAATTTCGAAGAAGAAAAAATAAAAACAAAAGAGGAATGCAACACAGGGACTTCCCAGGAGGTCACCCATCCTAGTACTACTCCTGCCCAAGCACATGATCGCATTCGATATAACAGAGTTGTGCGCGCCACTTAAGGGCACGTGACGGGTATAATGGAACTAATTCGAGCGAATTCAACTAAATCCATATAAAAACTTGTTAATATAGTCATATGCTTAGAGCTCCTGTTGTTGCGCATGTTCGCCGTTGCAGAATTGCTGCGAGCGGCCGAAAAATGGAGAAATTACGTGAAATTTCGAAGAAGAAAAAATAAAAACGAAAAATGAATGCAACACAGGGACTTCCCAGGAGGTCACCCATCCTAGTACTACTCCTGCCCAAGCACCTTAACTGCGGAGTTCTGATGGGATCCGGTGCTTTAGTGCTGGTATGATCGCATCCGATATAACAGAGTTGCGCGCGCCACTTAAGGGCACGTGACGGGTATAATGGAACTAATTCGAGCGAATTCAACTAAATCCATATAAAAACTTGCTAATATAGTAGTATGCTTAGAGCTCCTGTAGTTGCGCATGTTCGCCGTTGCAGAATTGCTGCGAGCGGCCGAAAAATGGAGAAATTGCGTGAAATTTCGAAGAAGAAAAAATAAAAACGAAAAAGGAATGCAACACAGGGACTTCCCAGGAGGTCACCCATCCTAGTACTACTCCTGCCCAAGCACGCTTAACTGCGGAGTTCTGATGGGATCCGGTGCTTTAGTGCTGGTATGATCGCATTCGATATAACAGAGTTGCGCGCGCCATTGAAGGGCACGTGACGGGTATAATGGAACTAATTCGAGCGAATTCAACTAAATCCATATAAAAACTTGCTAATATAGTCGTATGCTTAGAGCTCCTGTAGTTGCGCATGTTCGCCGTTGCAGAATTGCTGCGAGCGGCCGAAAAATGGAGAAATTACGTGAAATTTCGAAGAAGAAAAAATAAAAACGAAAAAAGAATGCAACACAGGGACTTCCCAGGAGGTCGCCCATCCTAGTACTACTCCTGCCCAAGCACGCTTAACTGCAGAGTTCTGATGGGATCCGGTGCTTTAGTACTGGTATGATCGCATTCGATATAAAGAGTTGCGCGCGCCACTTAAGGGCACGTGACAGGTATAATGGAACTAATTCGAGCGAATTCAACTAAATCCATATAAAAACTTGCTAATATAGTCGTATGCTTAGAGCTCCTGTAGTTGCGCATGTTCGCCGTTGCAGAATTGCTGCGAGCGGCCGAAAAATGGAGAAATTGCGTGAAATTTCGAAGAAGAAAAAATAAAAACGAAAAAAGAATGCAACACAGGGACTTCCCAGGAGGTCACCCATCCTAGTACTACTCCTGCCCAAGCACGCTTAACTGCGGAGTTCTGATGGGATCCGGTACTTTAGTGCTGGTATGATCGCATTCGATATAACAGAGTTGCGCGCGCCATTGAAGGGCACGTGACGGGTATAATGGAACTAATTCGAGCGAATTCAACTAAATCCATATAAAAACTTGCTAATATAGTCGTATGCTTAGAGCTCCTGTAGTTGTGCATGTTCGCCGTTGCAGAATTGCTGCGAGCGGCCGAAAAATGGAGAAATTGCGTGAAATTTCGAAGAAGAAAAAATAAAAACGAAAAAGGAATGCAACACAGGGACTTCCCAGGAGGTCACCCATCCTAGTACTACTCCTGCCCAAGCACGCTTAACTGCGGAGTTCTGATGGGATCCGGTGCTTTAGTGCTGGTATGATCGCATTCGATATAACAGAGTTGCGCGCGCCATTGAAGGGCACGTGACGGGTATAATGAACTAATTCGAGCGAATTCAACTAAATCCATATAAAAACTTGCTAATATAGTCGTATGCTTAGAGCTCCTGTAGTTGCGCATGTTCGCCGTTGCAGAATTGTTGCGAGCGGCCGAAAAATGGAGAAATTACGTGAAATTTCGAAGAAGAAAAAATAAAAACGAAAAAGGAATGCAACACAGGGACTTCCCAGGAGGTCACACATCCTAGTACTACTCCTGCCCAAGCACGCTTAACTGCGGAGTTCTGATGGGATCCGGTGCTTTAGTGCTGGTATGATCGCATTCGATATAACAGAGTTGCGCGCGCCACTTAAGGGCACGTGACGGGTATAATGGAACTAATTCGAGCGAATTCAACTAAATCCATATAAAAACTTGCTAATATAGTCGTATGCTTAGAGCTCCTGTAGTTGCGCATGTTCGCCGTTGCAGAATTGCTGCGAGCGGCCGAAAAATGGAGAAATTGCGTAAAATTTCGAAGAAGAAAAAATAAAAACGAAAAAGGAATGCAACACAGGGACTTCCCAGGAGGTCACACATCCTAGTACTACTCCTGCCCAAGCACGCTTAACTGCGGAGTTCTGATGGGATCCGGTGCTTTAGTGCTGGTATGATCGCATTCGATATAACAGAGTTGCGCGCGCCATTGAAGGGCACGTGACGGGTATAATGGAACTAATTCGAGCGAATTCAACTAAATCCATATAAAAACTTGCTAATATAGTCGTATGCTTAGAGCTCCTGTAGTTGCGCATGTTCGCCGTTGCAGAATTGCTGCGAGCGGCCGAAAAATGGAGAAATTACGTGAAATTTCGAAGAAGAAAAAATAAAAACGAAAAAGGAATGCAACACAGGGACTTCCCAGGAGGTCACACATCCTAGTACTACTCCTGCCCAAGCACGCTTAACTGCGGAGTTCTGATGGGATCCGGTGCTTTAGTGCTGGTATGATCGCATTCGATATAACAGAGTTGCGCGCGCCACTTAAGGGCACGTGACGGGTATAATTGAACTAATTCGAGCGAATTCAACTAAATCCATATAAAAACTTGCTAATATAGTAGTATGCTTAGAGCTCCTGTAGTTGCGCATGTTCGCCGTTGCAGAATTGCTGCGAGCGGCCGAAAAATGGAGAAATTGCGTGAAATTTCGAAGAAGAAAAAATAAAAACGAAAAATGAATGACACACAGGGACTTCCCAGGAGGTCACCCATCCTAGTACTACTCCTGCCCAAGCACGCTTAACTGCGGAGTTCTGATGGGATCCGGTGCTTTAGTGCTGGTATGATCGCATTCGATATAACAGAGTTGCGCGCGCCATTGAAGGGCACGTGACGGGTATAATGGAACTAATTCGAGCGAATTCAACTAAATCCATATAAAAACTTGCTAATATAGTCGTATGCTTAGAGCTCCTGTAGTTGCGCATGTTCGCCGTTGCAGAATTGCTGCGAGCGGCCGAAAAATGGAGAAATTGCGTGAAATTTCGAAGAAGAAAAAATAAAAACAAAAGAGGAATGCAACACAGGGACTTCCCAGGAGGTCACCCATCCTAGTACTATTCCTGCCCAAGCACATGATCGCATTCGATATAACAGAGTTGTGCGCGCCACTTAAGGGCACGTGACGGGTATAATGGAACTAATTCGAGCGAATTCAACTAAATCCATATAAAAACTTGTTAATATAGTCATATGCTTAGAGCTCCTGTAGTTGCGCATGTTCGCCGTTGCAGAATTGCTGCGAGCGGCCGAAAAATGGAGAAATTGCGTGAAATTTCGAAGAAGAAAAAATAAAAACGAAAAAGGAATGACACACAGGGACTTCCCAGGAGGTCACCCATCCTAGTACTACTCCTGCCCAAGCACGCTTAACTGCGGAGTTCTGATGGGATCCGGTGCTTTAGTGCTGGTATGATCGCATTCGATATAACAGAGTTGCGCGCGCCATTGAAGGGCACGTGACGGGTATAATGGAACTAATTCGAGCGAATTCAACTAAATCCATATAAAAACTTGCTAATATAGTCGTATGCTTAGAGCTCCTGTAGTTGCGCATGTTCGCCGTTGCAGAATTGCTGCGAGCGGCCGAAAAATGGAGAAATTGCGTGAAATTTCGAAGAAGAAAAAATAAAAACAAAAGAGGAATGCAACACAGGGACTTCCCAGGAGGTCACCCATCCTAGTACTACTCCTGCCCAAGCACATGATCGCATTCGATATAACAGAGTTGCGCGCGCCATTGAAGGGCACGTGACGGGTATAATGGAACTAATTCGAGCGAATTCAACTAAATCCATATAAAAACTTGCTAATATAGTCGTATGCTTAGAGCTCCTGTAGTTGCGCATGTTCGCCGTTGCAGAATTGCTGCGAGCGGCCGAAAAATGGAGAAATTGCGTGAAATTTCGAAGAAGAAAAAATAAAAACAAAAGAGGAATGCAACACAGGGACTTCCCAGGAGGTCACCCATCCTAGTACTACTTCTGCCCAAGCACATGATCGCATTCGATATAACAGAGTTGTGTGCGCCACTTAAGGGCACGTGACGGGTATAATGGAACTAATTCGAGCGAATTCAACTAAATCCATATAAAAACTTGCTAATATAGTCATATGCTTAGAGCTCCTGTTGTTGCGCATGTTCGCCGTTGCAGAATTGCTGCGAGCGGCCGAAAAATGGAGAAATTACGTGAAATTTCGAAGAAGAAAAAATAAAAACGAAAAAGGAATGCAACACAGGGACTTCCCAGGAGGTCACCCATACTAGTACTACTCCTGCCCAATCACGCTTAACTGCGGAGTTCTGATGGGATCCGGTGCTTTAGTGCTGGTATGATCGCATCCGATATAACAGAGTTGCGCGCGCCACTTAAGGGCACGTGACGGGTATAATGGAACTAATTCGAGCGAATTCAACTAAATCCATATAAAAACTTGCTAATATAGTCGTATGCTTAGAGCTCCTGTTGTTGCGCATTTTCGCCGTTGCAGAATTGCTGCGAGCGGCCGAAAAATGGAGAAATTGCGTGAAATTTCGAAGAAGAAAAAATAAAAACGAAAAAGGAATGCAACACAGGGACTTCCCAGGAGGTCACCCATCCTAGTACTACTCCTGCCCAAGCACGCTTAACTGCGGAGTTCTGATGGGATCCGGTGCTTTAGTGCTGGTATGATCGCATTCGATATAACAGAGTTGCGCGCGCCATTGAAGGGCACGTGACGGGTATAATGAACTAATTCGAGCGAATTCAACTAAATCCATATAAAAACTTGCTAATATAGTCGTATGCTTAGAGCTCCTGTAGTTGCGCATGTTCGCCGTTGAAGAATTGCTGCGAGCGGCCGAAAAATGGAGAAATTACGTGAAATTTCGAAGAAGAAAAAATAAAAACGAAAAAGGAATGCAACACAGGGACTTCCCAGGAGGTCACACATCCTAGTACTACTCCTGCCCAAGCACGCTTAACTGCGGAGTTCTGATGGGATCCGGTGCTTTAGTGCTGGTATGATCGCATTCGATATAACAGAGTTGCGCGCGCCACTTAAGGGCACGTGACGGGTATAATTGAACTAATTCGAGCGAATTCAACTAAATCCATATAAAAACTTGCTAATATAGTAGTGTGCTTAGAGCTCCTGTAGTTGCGCATGTTCGCCGTTGCAGAATTGCTGCGAGCGGCCGAAAAATGGAGAAATTGCGTGAAATTTCGAAGAAGAAAAAATAAAAACGAAAAAGGAATGACACACAGGGACTTCCCAGGAGGTCACCCATCCTAGTACTACTCCTGCCCAAGCACGCTTAACTGCGGAGTTCTGATGGGATCCGGTGCTTTAGTGCTGGTATGATCGCATTCGATATAACAGAGTTGCGCGCGCCATTGAAGGGCACGTGACGGGTATAATGGAACTAATTCGAGCGAATTCAACTAAATCCATATAAAAACTTGCTAATATAGTCGTATGCTTAGAGCTCCTGTAGTTGCGCATGTTCGCCGTTGCAGAATTGCTGCGAGCGGCCGAAAAATGGAGAAATTGCGTGAAATTTCGAAGAAGAAAAAATAAAAACGAAAAAGGAATGCAACACAGGGACTTCCCAGGAGGTCACCCATCCTAGTACTACTCCTGCCCAAGCACGCATAACTGCGGAGTTCTGATGGGATCCGGTGCTTTAGTGCTGGTATGATCGCATTCGATATAACAGAGTTGCGCGCGCCATTGAAGGGCACGTGACGGGTATAATGGAACTAATTCGAGCGAATTCAACTAAATCCATATAAAAACTTGCTAATATAGTCGTATGCTTAGAGCTCCTGTAGTTGCGCATGTTCGCCGTTGCAGAATTGCTGCGAGCGGCCGAAAAATGGAGAAATTACGTGAAATTTCGAAGAAGAAAAAATAAAAACGAAAAAAGAATGCAACACAGGGACTTCCCAGGAGGTCGCCCATCCTAGTACTACTCCTGCCCAAGCACGCTTAACTGCAGAGTTCTGATGGGATCCGGTGCTTTAGTACTGGTATGATCGCATTCGATATAAAGAGTTGCGCGCGCCACTTAAGGGCACGTGACAGGTATAATGGAACTAATTCGAGCGAATTCAACTAAATCCATATAAAAACTTGCTAATATAGTCGTATGCTTAGAGCTCCTGTAGTTGCGCATGTTCGCCGTTGCAGAATTGCTGCGAGCGGCCGAAAAATGGAGAAATTGCGTGAAATTTCGAAGAAGAAAAAATAAAAACGAAAAAAGAATGCAACACAGGGACTTCCCAGGAGGTCACCCATCCTAGTACTACTCCTGCCCAAGCACGCTTAACTGCGGAGTTCTGATGGGATCCGGTGCTTTAGTGCAGGTATGATCGCATTCGATATAACAGAGTTGCGCGCGCCATTGAAGGGCACGTGACGGGTATAATGGAACTAATTCGAGCGAATTCAACTAAATCCATATAAAAACTTGCTAATATAGTCGTATGCTTAGAGCTCCTGTAGTTGTGCATGTTCGCCGTTGCAGAATTGCTGCGAGCGGCCGAAAAATGGAGAAATTGCGTGAAATTTCGAAGAAGAAAAAATAAAAACGAAAAAGGAATGCAACACAGGGACTTCCCAGGAGGTCACACATCCTAGTACTACTCCTGCCCAAGCACGCTTAACTGCGGAGTTCTGATGGGATCCGGTGCTTTAGTGCTGGTATGATCGCATTCGATATAACAGAGTTGCGCGCGCCACTTAAGGGCACGTGACGGGTATAATGGAACTAATTCGAGCGAATTCAACTAAATCCATATAAAAACTTGCTAATATAGTCGTATGCTTAGAGCTCCTGTAGTTGCGCATGTTCGCCGTTGCAGAATTGCTGCGAGCGGCCGAAAAATGGAGAAATTGCGTAAAATTTCGAAGAAGAAAAAATAAAAACGAAAAAGGAATGCAACACAGGGACTTCCCAGGAGGTCACACATCCTAGTACTACTCCTGCCCAAGCACGCTTAACTGCGGAGTTCTGATGGGATCCGGTGCTTTAGTGCTGGTATGATCGCATTCGATATAACAGAGTTGCGCGCGCCATTGAAGGGCACGTGACGGGTATAATGGAACTAATTCGAGCGAATTCAACTAAATCCATATAAAAACTTGCTAATATAGTCGTATGCTTAGAGCTCCTGTAGTTGCGCATGTTCGCCGTTGCAGAATTGCTGCGAGCGGCCGAAAAATGGAGAAATTACGTGAAATTTCGAAGAAGAAAAAATAATAACGAAAAAGGAATGCAACACAGGGACTTCCCAGGAGGTCACACATCCTAGTACTACTCCTGCCCAAGCACGCTTAACTGCGGAGTTCTGATGGGATCCGGTGCTTTAGTGCTGGTATGATCGCATTCGATATAACAGAGTTGCGCGCGCCACTTAAGGGCACGTGACGGGTATAATTGAACTAATTCGAGCGAATTCAACTAAATCCATATAAAAACTTGCTAATATAGTAGTATGCTTAGAGCTCCTGTAGTTGCGCATGTTCGCCGTTGCAGAATTGCTGCGAGCGGCCGAAAAATGGAGAAATTGCGTGAAATTTCGAAGAAGAAAAAATAAAAACGAAAAAGGAATGACACACAGGGACTTCCCAGGAGGTCACCCATCCTAGTACTACTTCTGCCCAAGCACGCTTAACTGCGGAGTTCTGATGGGATCCGGTGCTTTAGTGCTGGTATGATCGCATTCGATATAACAGAGTTGCGCGCGCCATTGAAGGGCACGTGACGGGTATAATGGAACTAATTCGAGCGAATTCAACTAAATCCATATAAAAACTTGCTAATATAGTCGTATGCTTAGAGCTCCTGTAGTTGCGCATGTTCGCCGTTGCAGAATTGCTGCGAGCGGCCGAAAAATGGAGAAATTGCGTGAAATTTCGAAGAAGAAAAAATAAAAACAAAAGAGGAATGCAACACAGGGACTTCCCAGGAGGTCACCCATCCTAGTACTACTCCTGCCCAAGCACATGATCGCATTCGATATAACAGAGTTGTGTGCGCCACTTAAGGGCACGTGACGGGTATAATGGAACTAATTCGAGCGAATTCAACTAAATCCATATAAAAACTTGCTAATATAGTCATATGCTTAGAGCTCCTGTTGTTGCGCATGTTCGCCGTTGCAGAATTGCTGCGAGCGGCCGAAAAATGGAGAAATTACGTGAAATTTCGAAGAAGAAAAAATAAAAACGAAAAAGGAATGCAACACAGGGACTTCCCAGGAGGTCACACATCCTAGTACTACTCCTGCCCAAGCACGCTTAACTGCGGAGTTCTGATGGGATCCGGTGCTTTAGTGCTGGTATGATCGCATTCGATATAACAGAGTTGCGCGCGCCACTTAAGGGCACGTGACGGGTATAATGGAACTAATTCGAGCGAATTCAACTAAATCCATATAAAAACTTGCTAATATAGTCGTATGCTTAGAGCTCCTGTAGTTGCGCATGTTCGCCGTTGCAGAATTGCTGCGAGCGGCCGAAAAATGGAGAAATTGCGTGAAATTTCGAAGAAGAAAAAATAAAAACGAAAAAGGAATGCAACACAGGGACTTCCCAGGAGGTCACACATCCTAGTACTACTCCTGCCCAAGCACGCTTAACTGCGGAGTTCTGATGGGATCCGGTGCTTTAGTGCTGGTATGATCGCATTCGATATAACAGAGTTGCGCGCGCCATTGAAGGGCACGTGACGGGTATAATGGAACTAATTCGAGCGAATTCAACTAAATCCATATAAAAACTTGCTAATATAGTCGTATGCTTAGAGCTCCTGTAGTTGCGCATGTTCGCCGTTGCAGAATTGCTGCGAGCGGCCGAAAAATGGAGAAATTGCGTGAAATTTCGAAGAAGAAAAAATAAAAACGAAAAAGGAATGCAACACAGGGACTTCCCAGGAGGTCACCCATCCTAGTACTACTCCTGCCCAAGCACGCATAACTGCGGAGTTCTGATGGGATCCGGTGCTTTAGTGCTGGTATGATCGCATTCGATATAACAGAGTTGCGCGCGCCATTGAAGGGCACGTGACGGGTATAATGGAACTAATTCGAGCGAATTCAACTAAATCCATATAAAAACTTGCTAATATAGTCGTATGCTTAGAGCTCCTGTAGTTGCGCATGTTCGCCGTTGCAGAATTGCTGCGAGCGGCCGAAAAATGGAGAAATTGCGTGAAATTTCGAAGAAGAAAAAATAAAAACAAAAGAGGAATGCAACACAGGGACTTCCCAGGAGGTCACCCATCCTAGTACTACTCCTGCCCAAGCACATGAT
>CAXKVX010000420.1:0-201685 GCA_964058865.1 Eleocharis quinqueflora
GATAGTTGGTGTGGTCGGGTCGAGCTCAACCTTTTTTGTAGGGTCCTGGCAATAGCGGGTCAGAAAGTTGGCATATTGCGGGTCAATTGTTGGGTCACACTGCCCGGGCCCTTGGTAATTGTAAATCCGTTGGTAGATCGATAAACATCTGCTGTATCCAATGGTGTGTGCTCCTGAAATTAATTACAGGACAAGGAAAGCTTGTTAGGATATGATGGCACTTGTAGGTAGCTAATTTTTATCTTAATTATGTATTAATAATTTTTATAGAAACTTCTAACAGTGTCACTTTTTCTGAAATTTTTAACAGAAGACATTAACTTTTCAAATAGAAATATCGTATGATAATGCGATTATCTTTATGAAGATAACTAGAATTGGTATGTTCTTGGCAGATAAGTTCCAAGTATTTACCTAAAAGAATGACCAAGTCGACGGCAGATAAACCCATTGAATGGAAATACTGGATGAGTTCAGTGATGCTTTCACGCCCCATCGGTATTGCCTCGGCATCAGTTGCTAATGAAATGCGGCCATCCTTTCGGCCATATTTTACCTGCCAATATGGTCCTCCAACCTACCAAATAAATTCCAGAATTAAACAGCAAAATTATGTGTTATACTATTTTGAAAAGGTTGAACACATTATTAATTTGAAGAGGAGAGGACCGTTCTAAAAAATGGTATCCAGGACGAAAAATTTAACAACTGGCATGTGAATCTCACCGTAGAGGTTGCATCTCGTGCAACCGCACTGAGAATGTCGGCACAAGAGACTGTTTTGGGGCATTGCTTCTCCAACTCAGCTTTAATCTCACTTATGAGATCGAAGCCCCGCAATGTTTTACTAACCCCTGCATACTTCTCACTTGTCTCGGGCTGATCGAGCAAAATTGAGGCGTCACATCCCTATGAATACAAATACAATAATTCATTACATCCAATAAAAATAGTCACCGTGGAACCTGACCTCGGAACCTGCTGTTCTGGTATCTTACTGCTGACTAAATAGTGATTTAATTCTGGCGAAAAATGATGCTTAACTGTACCAGAGAAGCAACTACCAATTGCCCACGTTGGTTGTGTTTCTTAAAAAAGTTATTTAAGATGTTCTTTGACATGTCAGAACATTCTTGATCAGAGATAGATATTATTTCAACTTTATGTCTTTCATGATCTACGTAATATTGCAAACAAATTCTGAGTGCCCTTACTCTTACAAATATATTTTATATTTCCAAAATTCGGAATATGCAGAAAATAACTAAAGAGAGATATAAAAAGTGAAATGCGTGTCACCACATACCCTAACAGCACAATCATGAAAGAACAATCGGATTAGGCTAGCACCATAAGTGTAGTCCTTCGCAATTAACTCCTTAACCTTGCTGCTAATAATACCTTCCATGCCAGGACATGATTTTGTGTAATAATCAAAATCTAATCCATCAATTGGCAGCAAATAAGCTGGTATATCTACTGCAAAAGGTTCCAAGTTGTCAGTGTTGCCAGTATCATCGTCGGCTCGACTCAAGGCCAAAAGGAGAAAGCAAATGATGCAAATTGATAGAGACAAGGGCCTCATTCTTGAAATATCAAAGCAGATATGATTGAGGAATTTTGGATCACACAATTTAAGATGCTTGAGTGAAACAAGAAGAGGTTTATGGGGTTTTTATAGTAGAAGAACTATAGTAAAATGTGGATTCCATGAATTTGGAAATTTTGGGCGGCTAAGGTAGAAATAATTAAGTACATGAGGAGCATTATGTTTATGATATGTTTGCACGTTGTGGGATGTTGTGGAAGTCTTTGTGTGGAATATAATTTAATGTGCATGCATGAGCATCCTTTAAACAAAAAAAGCTTTGACGACCACCATATCTTATAATCAGTATTGATCATTTCATAAAATATCGCAATTAACTTATAGTTTATTTATTTTATTTTACAAAAAAAAGTAATATAGTGATTGCACTGGTCCAGATTGAGTCGGTCCAAATATGCCTGGGTCAACGGATTGGCAGGTCCACGAGTTGAATGGACTGGGTTTGGACGGGTCATCAAATTTTTTTTAGGCAGGTCGCAACCAATCTAAGGATCATGGGTTGGCGAACTGGTTGGTTTGGGTCGGTTTAGGGGAGTCTAGTTCGGGTCGGTTTGGCCGGTTTTTTATTTACTTCTTTTATTTTTCTGATTTTTAATTTAAAGGGTTATTTTCAAATTATACTGGAATTATTCTCGAGTTATTTTCTGGTTTGGACGGATTTTGAACGAGTTTGTGCGGGTTTGCGCCGGTTTGTACGGGTTTTGCATCAGTTAATGACAAGTTAATGTGGATTTTAAGGCAGATTATGACGGGATAGATCGATTGGGCTGGATCTTTTTCGGGCCGAATTTAACACGGACAATTTCTAGTTACAATCAACGTTGTCTAATGATCACAACTAATTCTGGTACGAATAGACGTTTGAGTTATCCAGACTTGGTGCAAATAAATTTCTAAAAAATAACTTCATAATAATTGTGAAAAATATACTTTTATTATTTTAGCATATTTCTTTTTTTGCAGTAAGTCTGAATTGATTAAAAAGATCCAAAAGATTTCTTTTTAAATCTACGTGAACAGACCGTCTGTATTTATTAGGACCTGACCCAAAAGAGACGTTTCTATCACGTGCATTTCTGATGAATCTGATCCATAGACGAAGTCAGAACCTATGACAAAATAGAGCAAAAATTTAGAATAGAACATTTTTTTACAAATATTATGAAACTAAATATGTAACTTAATTAAATTTAAATATACAAAAAGAGCTCGCATTGGTATGTAATTAAACAGCTAACTAGCATAATTGTTCTCCTCCATTGGAATTAAACTTTGACAATATGCAAAGCAATTTTACCATAAAGGTACTGCCAACTCCAGAACTAGAAATATACAACGGTCCCATGTTAAACTAGCAAGATTTGTTATTGCCTTTCTTAAATTTAGAAAAACCTTGAAAGAAAAAGAACCTCAACACTTGTTACCCATTGCAAGTTAGACCTCTTATCTGAAGTCATTAGCATCAACCATTCCCTGAAAAAAAGCATAAATAGCCAAAAAAAAAAATCCTTTAGTGAATTTAGTCTAGCTCTTCCGCTGAACTGGACTCTATGGTGTCAACAGGAGCTTCCTGATCAGAGCTCTCCCTGTGATCTTCAGACTTCTCTGTAGCTTCCTTTCTTGACTTGTGGCCCAAGTCTGAAGGAGAATTCAAGTTTATACCTTCGGATGTGGCCCCTGCCTCAGCCACAGCACCAGCACCAGCTCGAGCTATGACGCTCGATAAAACCCCGCTATTTTTGCTTTCTTCCCTTCTTTTTCTTTTTTTAAGGCTCACCCTTGGATCTTTTGGCCGGGAAGGAGGTGGTCCTGGTATTTTGAAAGGAGGAATTCGCCCCTCTGAGTTCTCCTCCCCATACAATAGCTTCAGAGATTGTGCCACAGCCGATGCAGCTGGAGGCAATTTAGGGCTTTCTGGTACAAGGAGAGGAGGTGGCGGGGACACACTGACAGCATCTTGCAACCAATGTGGAAGCTTGTTTGATTTTGACGTACCAGCACCACTGCTGCCACTCAGATCAGTGCTAGCACTGGTTCCAAGAATGAGACTAGCTGAATTCTGGGACCCATTCGGAGCATTCTTAACATGGCTGGATCTAACATCACGTGATGTGGAGCTTCGTTGAACAAATGTATTGCGCAAAAATGGTGGTAAAAGATTAGCATTGAATTTCCTTCCAGTATCGTTAATAGCATTAATAGGGAACATGGGATCCATACGAGGCGGAAGTAATCCAGGATAAAGATCCCCCAATCCTAGCTGGATGTCGGTCAGATGGGATCTAAACCTTGGAGGAGGTTCCATCCTAGGTGGAGGTTCCATCCAAAAACCAGAAACTGTGGCTCCCTGTAAAGCACGTCCCATCATCTCATCAGACAAACTTGATCCACTGTCAGGCTTTGGCAGCTTAGGGCCTGACTCGTCAAAAATTTTCAGTTGCTCCTCTGGCCATTTTGAAGCCAAGTCCTCAGGTGTTCTATACTTTGAGAAGCTTAGTTTTTGGTCCCGAAGCATGGCATCCCAGTTTCCATGCCCATGCCGTCGCACCCCAATCCAAAGAGAATCCAGCTCTTCCTCAGACCAAGCTACTATCTTAAGTTTTTTTCTCAGCATCTTGTGATTAGCAGACTCAGCTCGAGATAGTATGTTATCAAGAACCTTCTTATGGCTCTCCAGCATTGGTTGATGTGGTGGTTGGATCTGGCCAAGGTTTGGCATAGGAGGCATTGCTGGCATATGAGGGTTTTGACTGAAAGGAAAATTCGGCATGAAGGGAATATTCAGCATTGGTATTGTTGAAAAATCTGGAACCAAATGTCTCTTGCCGGGGTGTAAAGGTTGTAAAGGTACAGGAGGGAAAAAATCTGCTGGCGGTCTTGCATGTGCCAATGTGCTAGCATGAGCACTGCTGCTGTTGATATTGCTATTGAAATCTTGAAGATTTAGAGGAGGAAACCCCAATTTCTCTTGGAACGAAGTGAAGGAAGCAGATGAGCCCGCAAAAGTTTCAAAGGGTATTCGACCAGTTGTAGAGGGACCAGCAGGAGGGAAAGGTACCTGCAAGTAAAAAAGAAATAAATATCAATATATGTTATATATAAATTTGTGTTCAGAGCATCCATAAAGTTTGCTTATCGAATAGTAATAGCACACTATTATTTTCCAACAATGCCCCTTCTGACAACATGCAAAAATTAAACTATGCTAAATTAGTCCCTTCCAACAATTCTTTTTCCAAATATTTTAGTCCCTTCCAATATATGTTGTAAGGATATAGGTAATGGTAACCTAACCAAATATCTTTTCCTATAATTTTCTAGATTCATTCGCGAAATAGGAT
Organism: Eleocharis quinqueflora; assembly: GCA_964058865.1. Classification (NCBI taxonomy): domain Eukaryota; kingdom Viridiplantae; phylum Streptophyta; class Magnoliopsida; order Poales; family Cyperaceae; genus Eleocharis; species Eleocharis quinqueflora. The sequence continues at coordinate 4,951 of CAXKVX010000420.1, forward strand.
GTGGCATTTATCTAGTCTCAACTTCATTAATTGTTTCAATAATAAAAAAACTCATTATTTCTGGACCCTCAAACTGAAGCTTACAAAAATAGGTGATGTTAACTACTGCATAAAAATTAAGTCATCAAGTCTTTTAAGCACTCAAGTACAGAGATTTTCTCAAAGGAAGTAGTTGCAGATCAAGCTATAATAAAAAGTACTAGGAAACAGCCTAAAATTTGCAAGAAGTTTAGAAAGTGGTAAAGTAATAACACAAGTGTTCTGAATATGTGAATATTCTCTAATTATCTTTTACATAAAGTTGATTACAGTATCATACTCTTAAATATAATGCACATGAATGGAAAAGCTAGACATAACAACCCTAACACAGATCTTTCTAGTCAAACCAACGACCTAGTTTGATCTGGACTTCATGATAATAGAACAATCAAACTATCAACGTGTTCACAGGAGATCAAGAATCACCCAATTAACACAACATCCAGCTGGTCAACCAGATTCAGCTAACACGTGGCAAGCATAATTCAAACACAAGAATGAAAATACTTGCACAGTTTGTTTCCATATTATAGACTGTCACATATTTTCCATAATTTAAGTAAATTTCAAATATGCAAATTAACACCATCAAAGTTCATATATGCAAAGAGTTTGGCATTGTGCTTCCCATAAACCTTTCAGGTGAAAGGTTATGGATCAAATATCAAGATGCCATGCCTGAAACATCCACCCAAGTAGCTCAATAAAATCTTTATATCAAAATCTTCCTTAATATCAAATTCTATTATTTTTATAATATTTTACTATATTATTAACGAACTTTAAAAGATGATGCTAAACATAACAGAAAAATACCAATATTGGAATGTCAAATAGGGTCATCTTTCAAAAATCTATAAAAATACTTGAAAGATTGTAAAAACACAAACAATTGGTGTTTTTCTATAAGATTTTAATGAGATACTTGGATGGATCGAATTTTGGGATATGGCCTTTTAAGGTTTGACCCCTCAATGTTTCAGCCAACATATTCATAGAATCACATTATATATACAACACACACACACACATACCCAGAAACCAGAAATGAACAGAGAAACAAAGTGAATGGGAGTTTACCGCAAAGAATGGAAAGCTGCTATGTGGCACCAAGTTCTTCAGACGAGCCCTCAACAAGTCACCAGAAATACTACCAGGTGGATCCCGTCTCTCCTTCTCGATTCTAAGCCCGATTTCAGGATCAGCTGGACGATCCAGACCCAAACCTAAAGCTGGCTGTGAAAATGCCTCTCTTCTATCAGGCCTTGGCTCCCTCATGATACTCGTACTCTTTCTTCGAGGTGCATTTGGGGCACCTAGCCCCAGTACAGGCATAAGAGGCGATGAAAGGACCACCGAGTTTGTAACAAATGGTCCTTTAGGAGGGACAATGGGGAGATCAGCAAGAGGCTGTTTACCTTTGTTAGGAATCAGCCTTTGGACATGCATTGGCAAGTAATCTGGTCCCTCTAAAATTGGAATCAACTCAGTTGGGGGTTTAGGTCTTGACATGGGCAATGCACGTGGTTTGTCAACTACCATTGTGTTGTCATTTGTGAGAGGGGAGATGGCAGCCTTATCCCTTGACTGCGGTTCCTCGACTTTGGGAGGAGCAGCAGGAACCATGTGCTTTTGAAGTATCCTTTCCTTTTGCCGGGCACGGAGTTTAGCACTGTTTTTTCACGAACAAAAGAAAATTTTGATATTCAAGTTATCCGAATACTAGAAGAATTACAACTATAGAAATAAAATGAATAAACTTCTGTAAACAATTTACAAAATAAAGAAAAACAAGGCAAGAGGAAAAACTTTACTAGGGGTACTCGGTTACTGACCAATCAAGCAATTGACCATATGTCTCTACAAATTTAGAAATAAAGTAATAGGTCGAACTTACTATTTTTCCTTCCTTGCTCGGCCAGCAGGAGTGTACTCACGCTCCTCTTCACTGCTCTGTGGTATCAAGAAATTTGAGTAAATGTAGCAGCAAACAAAAAAAGAAAGCAACACAACTTTTTATGCATGTGCGAAATAATTTGTTTTCAATTGTTCACAATGACTTCATAAACAGAAAAACTGTTTGCATCGCAAAGAGTTTTTGCGATATGAAATAATTTGTTTTCAATTATTCACAAGGGTGAAATAATTTGCTTTCAATTGTTCAAAATGACTTGATAAACAGAAAAACTGTTTGCATTGCAACGAAATTAAAATGCATTGTGGTTGCAATAGCAATAATATGTTTTCAATTGTTCATGGGTGCTTGATAAACAGAAAAGCAGTTTGTGTTCCCACAAAATAAACATGGGTTTGGGGTAAGTACCTATAATTTCAATATGCCAGCCAACAAAATTATGCAAGGTTATAGGTCATTACCTCACTCAGAGCTTCAGCAGGAATTGAAGCGAATGTTTCTCTGTATGAAACTGCCTTTCGCTGCCTCTTACCTCGGCCAAGTGATGCTTCCTCCTCAACTTGATATTTTTCCCACCTACAGAATAATCAAACATAAAGTCTGTCATATAACTAGATTAAAGCATCAAACCATATCATATGACGTCACAGTGAAGTTCTTGGAGCTAAAAGCCTAAAACCAATATCATGTTTCATCAAACTACAAATCAGCAAGAGTTTTGTAGTTTTGATAAAACATGAACTGAAAGCTGAAGTAATATCAAAGAGTTGATTACATACATGAACTGAAATCAAAGCATCAAGGATCCTCAGCATTCATTCCACATACATGCACATGAAATGAAAGCTGAAGTAGTCTCAACGCATCCAGAATTACATATGATTTGAGTCAACAGACAAACCTGACACGTAAAAGCTTGTCCCACTCATTTTCTTCTTTCCCATTGGTAATGTTTTTATCCTTCAATTCATTGTCCTCCACGCCATCACTGATAGCGTCAGGTGTAGCATCAGCTATAGCAGACTCGTCATTTGTTTCGTCATTCCAATCTACCGCCTGATTAAAGGGTTGTCATAGATAAATGAACTACAGAGATGGACTTTTAGCCAATAAAAGAAGTATATGAAATCCGACTAGCAAAGACATACCTTAACACTTCCAAGCATGTCACTTTCTATATCAGCACTCTCCTGTGTAACTGACTGGAGATCTGAGCGGTCAAGCAGCTTGGCAACTGAGTTCTCATCCCACACCAACTTGGTACTGCCTGACCCAGCACACTTGTCTTCATATACATCACCTAAGCCACCAACTCTCCTCCGATGCCGATGCTCACCAACAGCATCAATGTTATTAGCACCTTTGTTATTATCATTGTTATCCCCTTTACTATTAACAGTGTCACTCGCAGAACCCTCAATCTCTCTAAACAGCTCTTCAGTCCCCCACCTGAGGATGTCCTCAACCTCCTTTTGTGAACCCGACTTGTTTACGAAGAGCTGGTCCAGCATGAGTTTTTTCTTGGCAAGCTGGAGAATCCGTTCCTCAACACTAGCACGGACCACAAGGCGGTACACAAGGAGCCGACTAGACTGACCTATCCGGTGGGCACGGTTCATCGCTTGTATATCAGCATGTGGATTGAAATCTGAGTCGTATATTATCACAGTGTCAGCCGTCGCCAGGTTTATTCCGAGACCACACGAACGAGTAGATAGCAGAAATACAAACCGGGTTCTATCCTCATTGAAACGTGCAATGGCTGCTTGCCTCTCAGACACAGAAACAGATCCATCAACCCGCTCGTAAGTGCCAAAACCAAACTCACCCAGCAAATAATCCTCCAAAATATCCAGCAGCTTTGTCATTTGAGAAAATATCAGTACTCGGTGGCCATCCTTCCTAAAATCCCTAAGCATCATGTGAAGAAGTGTCAGCTTGGCTGAAGCTTTAATTCTCATCTCATGCAAAAACTCAGGTGTACCAGACTCGGGCTCTGTGCCAGCTATCAGATATGGGTGGTTGCAGACTTTTCTTAATTGCATTACAATGTTAAGCAGCGATTGCTGTTGAACCCCACCTGAACCGCCAGCTCCCCTCCCTATGTTACGCAGAATCTGGTAGTTCTTGGTCAGCATGGCACGGTAATACTCAGCCTGAATTGATGACAGTTCTACAGGCACCACCCGCTCAGTCTTTGGAGGAATGTTCTGCATTGCATCCTTTTTGAGTCGTCGTAGCATGTGTGGGGCCACAAGCTTCTTTAATTCATCCACCTTCTCAGCTGTAGAAAGATCATTAAATTTCTCTTCAAATGCCGTAAGAGAAGGAAAAGAGGTAGGCTGCAAGAAATTCAACAGGTTGTACATCTCCCCTATGTTGTTTTGCAGGGGTGTGCCCGTCAGCAAAACCCTATGCTGAAACGAGAATGTGTTCAGTAGGCTAAATAATTTGCTACTCGAGTTCTTAAGTCGGTGCCCTTCGTCGACTATTAGCACCTCCCATGGAACATTGCGAAGGTATGAAGCATCAGCAAGAATCATCTCATATGTGGTCAGAAGCACATTAAATTTGTATGCTTTGGTGGGCTTGGATGGACCGGTAGCATGCCATTCGTACTGCCTAATTATAGCTCTAGCCTTTGCACCACCATGGTATTCCACAACGTTCAGATGGGGAGCCCACAAAGAGAACTCAGATAGCCAGTTTGGCATGGTCGAAAGAGGGACCAGAACCAAGGAGGGGAGCTTCACCTTAAACTCGCAATAGAGTGCAGAGAGAAAGGCACTTGCTGAGATGGTTTTTCCAAGGCCCATCTCATCTGCCAAAATAACATTCTTTGACCGGTACCAGCATTTCCTCAACCAATTCAAGGCCTCCAACTGGTGTGGGAACAGTGTGCCTCCTTTCAGCTCTTCCGGTTGCTCAAGTAACGGATTAAGCTCTTGACCATCCCCTTTTTCTCTTCTAAAAACAATTTCTGCATCCTTCTCTATTGCATCAGACTCAAAAGTTCTGAATTGATCAATCAAGTGAGATGAGTCTTTTACAGCAGGTTCATTTACGCTTTCCCACGTGCATTCGTCATAGGTCAGGGCACACCACTTGACCAGCACTTCCTCTTGATGTTCTGTACTGGACCGAAGAGAGAGAATGCGGTGTGGCTTGGTCCATTGGTCCTTGCATATGTTGATCAGAGCATAACCATGCTTTGCTCGGTAGTTCTCCAGTTTTCTTCTTGCAATTACTTTCAGCTGGGATTCTGGAACCCACGTGTTGTGAATATTTGATTTGCCCACCAATTTGACAAAAAACTCATATGCATCTTTCTTTACATCTTCTTTGGGTTTATCATTGGTTGGATTGCTAGCTTCTAGGGGAGAATCCCTGTCATTATATTCTTTCAGAGATTGTTCTGATTTAGGCTCAGAAATGGTGTCATCACACTTCAACCGGCATCCCAGGACACGGTCAACCTGAGCAAAAGAAAATAATTTTAAATACGTACATCCCAAAACATGCCTATAGCTACTACTACACCAAACTTTCAAAGATGCATCTTGAAAAATAATCAGGATGAGGACGAAAAAAGAACAGAAAGAGAAGAATGATTTACCAATAAACAAAATAGTAAGGTACCTGAAGCACATTGTCCAATGGTGCTGCACTTCCCACCAAACCTTGCTGTTCAAGTCCTTCAACTGAAGGAGTTACAAACTCACCAAGCACCTGAAAAAAAGTCCAAGGTTTTTCAATTTCCAACAAGTAAAAAGAATGCATCAAAAGATGTAATAACTCATAGCTGAATAACTCTGATGCTACCTCTTGCTTCTTTTTACTAGAACCCCCCGTCTTTCTTTTCTCTTTCTTGAAACTATGTATAGATTCACGTTGATCATTCTGTCTCCTTCTTGAACCGGACCCGCTATAATTCGAAGTCGAGCTTGCTTCATCATTTGACCAGTCATTGTAAACCAACTTAGATTTCTTTAATCTCAACAACTTCTTATCATTCCCTGTAGATTTCTTTTCAAAACCATTGTCATCCTCTTTCGGCTTCCTTTTTATTGCACTGTCAATGCTCTCAGATTTGCCTTGCTTTTTCTCCTCGGACTTGTCAGCAGACCCCAATTTAAGAGTGTTAGTCCCCTTTTTAAGCCGTACCATAATGGGACGACGAGAAGAACTCGGCTTTGGCTCATCGAGCAACTCATCATGTACTGAAGGAGCCTTCTCTTTCTTATTGGACTTGGCATTATCAGGTATAGTTAACTTCTCAGGAACAGATTTCTTCATAACACGTTTTGTCCTTGCACGTCTGGAATAGAAAAAACCTTTTTCTTCGGTGCATTTTGGACAGTTCCATTTTCCCTCCGGGGCACACTTCATTGAATAAAAACAAAACAAGAAAATTCAATCAAGTCATACATATCCAATCATAAACAACAAAAAGTGAGACAAAACATAAATATTAATAGTTTAGAATTCTGAATCATCACCTCAAGTGGTGGATTAAGACATTCCAGGTGATAGGTACAGGGACAACTGTCACAACAAAGCAGATCACCCCCAATGTTGCACATTTCACATTCATAATAGTACTGCATACAAAAAGATCAAGATATGAGAAAATACTGTTCATTTATTTGAAACTTTTCACACAGATTATCCTTGTCTTGTAATGGTAAGTTACTTCTACTTCTCTTTGTTCCATTAATCAGAATTTATTTCTAAATTAACCTTTGGTTTATGCTTTAAAAAAGGAGATTTGACTAACCACCATGTGAAAACCCACCAAAAGCCTTGTCAGAAACAAATTGGTAAAGCTATTATGCACTTGACTAGCCCTGCACCAAGGCAGAGGATAAAAAAACTTACCCCATCTTCCCCTTTTACCCTGTCAGAGAACTGAGACTTATCCACATCTTTCCTCATCCTCTTATTGGCAGCAGAGCTGCTCTGCAAATAATTAGAAATTACTGAACTGCCTTCCTTCCTAATTGATAGATCCACCATGGACACTGTTTTCTTCCTCTTCCGTTTTGCAATGTTGTCGCTTCCATTGATATTCTCGCCAGAAGGGCTCTCCTCACTCATCTTTGGAGCTGCAACTGGGTAAAATGAAAACTACAACAGTCAAAACTCAAACTAACTTTTTGTTTCGTAATCAAAATAAAAATTATTAGGTAGAGTGATTCACACTCCTATGTCCAACATCCATACGATACTTGTTATCTTTTACAACTTATTTAGAATTGTAGTCCATCTTATGAAGTAATGAGGAGCCTTCGACAATGATTTTGTGTTAACTAATAATTTTTTTTGAGGTTCCAACATGAAATTATGCACACAAGCAACAATAGAAGTGCTGTAAATACTGTTATACAACTTGCATTGACACTAACTACACCCTTTCCACTATCTGATATTGGATTACTTCAATTTCAGCACTATTACAGAGAATTAAAGCTTAATAGGAGGCTTAAGCTCCATAACCCTATTTATATCCCTAATCACAAAAAAAATACAGCAATAAACGAAGCTGAATAACCCCCAGCTCAAATCTTCACCTGAATCGACCAGTACTGACTAATAAGACCCAAAACTTGCACAAAAATAGATTAAGCTGGACGAAGATCAAATCCCCAAAAAAACACGTACCTGGCAAGCTTAAACCCCAAATCCTTCAAATCAGGTCCAAAACCCTCTTCCTTGTTCGATTTCTCGCCTGTTGAGACAGGACAGAGACCGGATTGAGCGTCGATCTGTAGGAGAATCTGGCAGGGGAGAGGAGGGGGTAGAGACAGAAAGCGAGAGAGACGAAAAGACGCGAAGATAGAGAGAATACACACCGACTCAGCTATCGAGAGGGGGGCCATATCATTTGTCGCACCACTGCCACGTCATGGGGGCGTGAACAAACCAGCTGGACCCCACCTCGCTGTGCGCTGCGCATAGAGAGGCGGGGCCCACAGGGGATGGCGACCAAGGGGGTGAGGACACGTGGGACCCCTTGCAGGCGTACGTTGAACGTTAACGGGTTTGGATTTAAATAATTGCCTTTTTTTCTCTTCGCTCCGCGTTTTGCGGGGGTGAGAGAGTGGTGGGAGAGAGGCGAGGAGAGAGAGCGCGCCAATCGCCATCTCTCTTTTTTTTCTCCAGTGAACGGAGATTTTGACTCGTAATCTCGTATCATGTTTACTTCCCTACTACACGCTTTTTGCTTTAATTTTCCCTTTTATTTTATAATTCTTCCTTGACTACAATAGAAAAATAGATATGGGTATGGCGTATGGGTATGGGATACTCCAAAGTCCAAAGTCAAGCGGTGAGCTGAAGCCTGAACTGATTATTTGTATAGAATATCATATTTATATTTATACTTGGGTTTTTTTGGAAAAAAAAATACAAACAAAACCAAAAAGCGAACTTTTAGGTTGTTTTCGTGGGCCATTCTTTCATCTCTTCCAGACAAAAATATCAGTGGGAAAATTAAGAGCGAGGTGGTGGTGGTTACGGAGTAGGTGTTAATAAATTAATAATGTACTGAATACTGATTTATTCGGGATGTTTATTTAACATTAACATGCTCCCATGTGAATATGTGATGAGTTCTGAAACAGTAAAAAAAGAACAACACGGATTTTGGTTACAGTGTCAGTAAAGGGATTAATTATTAATATGTGACTATCAGAGTAAAAATGGCTTCCGGTCTCCAGAAAATATGTCTGGTACTCAAGTGTAATGATTACAAAAGGATATGTCAGAATGTGTTATCATCACTATTTTCTCAAAATGCTGAAAGTTGGAAAATTAATAGCTTTAATGCGTTAGTTGCGCAGCAACTAGTGAAAATCTAACAGATGAAGAGGAAGAGTATGACAAAGGCAAAGCATTGTGGTCTTCTGACATATCTTGTGGAATAACTAACAGCAATATTAACGATCATAATTTTGTTACCGTAAGACACGGTTCAAAATTGAACAACAAACATAAATTACTAAGGTTTTCGAATGTGAAATCACCAATTTTAAAGCACGCACTGTATTACTAATCAGCTGCAACCAGGATCAGGATCTGAGCCGAAAAATATCCTTTGAACGAATCTGATTTTATAATACAATAGCCTCTCTAAATTATATAATTGACGGTCAGTCGTCCAAATTTGATCGGACGGTCCATATCAAACGGGTGCAGAGAGCATCGGTAAAAAGCAAAGCAATGCAGAGGATACGGTCCAGGCCTGAGCCAGCCTAGGTCCTGGCATCCGCTAAACCCAAAAAGAAATGACAGTTTTCCTAATTAAATTATGAGTTATGCTATCATACATCACAAAACGTCACTTACACGGTACTTCGCCTTTCTATTTTCAATTTCAAAATTCAAACTATCAATCAAAACTGTTGAACTTGATCTCCATAATGAAATTTTTTTTAGACCGAATCTATTATTTTTTTTAAAGAGAGTGAAAAATTGGTTAATCTGATGATTTCTGAACCATCCAATATGAGTGATTTTCCACCTCTCTGAAAAATAGTAAAAAAGTTTAAAAAATAAAAATTACGGTCTTCAAGAAAATTTTAATATAAAGATCAAATTCAACAGTTTGAATCAGTCGTTTGAATTTTGAAATTGAAAATAATAAGGCGAAGTAGCGCGTGGGTGGCATTTTGTGAAGTACAATAACCTAGCTCTTAAATTAAACTGAAGCAGACATTTTCTAATTTCGGGAGCCCAAGATACAATTCTTCGTTCTATCTAATTACACTGACGCCATAGTGCAAGTCTCTCATTTGTTTCAGCAAATCACGCATCAATTAAACATATTATGTTAAAAAATAATAAGTAGTGTAGTGGGTAAGATAGAATTATAATATAAAATATTAGAAAAAAAATGAAATAGGAATCGTACCTATTAGAATAGGTCACCATTTGAATCAAAAGGTAACGATACTACTTGTAGATTATAAAAGAGGATGTAAAGGAGAGAGAAATAAGTGAAACTTTTCATAATTAGTTATTCTTGTCAATCTTCTATATTTCAACATGGTATCAAAACACAAGATGTTTCTGATATGCCACTATAATAGCTATAGCGGCTTTTTTCTCACAGTCGCTATAATAGCTTCAAAAATAATTTCTGAAATGTCACTCTGGAGCTATTATAGCGACATTATTCTACATCCGCTATAATAGGGGGCTGTAATAGCCCCTTTCTGTGATAATGTATCAAAATCTCTTTGAATTCGTGAGATATGTTCAGTAGTATTTACCAGCAAGGGGTTTCACTTATCCTGAGATGCTTATTTGTGAAAAATAAGAGGAATTGTTTTCTATGAAAATTTTCTTTTATTTGAGTTTTTCTCAATGTCTTTACTCTTCTGTTTTACACTTCTTTTATAATCGAACTCTAACGGATCTTTTGTTTCCGTTATACAGTACTCAGTACAGTGCTTTCTACTTTTCTATTTTCTATTTTCTATATTCTTATTTTACATTTTAATCCTTTAAGGATTTGTTATTCTCAACACTCCCCCCTCAAGCTAGGATTATAGATATCTAATAATCCAAGCTTGTTAACTATGTTATCAAATGTCTTCGGGATCAGTCCTTTTGTGAAGACATCGGTCAATTGATCTTCACTTCGTACATACGGAGTTTCAATTTCTTTTGCTTGCACCTTCTCATACAAAGTGACAATCGATTTCGATATGTTTTGTTCTTTCATGAAACACGACATTTGAAGCAATATGTCTTGCCGCATTATTATCACAGTATATTTTCATTGGATCCTTGATCGGAAAATTTAATTCTCCGAGCAATTGTTTGATCCATGTGAGTTCACTTGTTGTGGATGCCATAGCTCGATATTCAGCTTCTGCGCTTGATCGTGCCACAACATTTTGCTTCTTGCTCTTCCATGTGACTATATTTCCGCCTACAAACGTGCAATAGCCAGTCGTTGATTTTCGATCAAAACTTCCGATAAATCATGAGAATCATTATTATTTTTCATCCAAATACTTTTTTTGGGTGATTTTTTTAAGTATCTTAAAATCCTATCGATAGCATCAAGGTGTGGTTTTCTTGGTGCTTGCATAAATTTACTAACTTGGTTTACCGCAAAGGATATATTCGGTCTTGTTACCGTTAAGTAAATTAATTTACCTACCAATTTTTGGTATTGACTAATATTTTCTAAGGGTTCACCATCTTCAGTATTTAGTTTATAATTACTATCAATTGGGGTTGCAACGGGTTTGGTTCCTAACTTACCGGTTTCTTTTAACAAGTCAAGAGTGTACTTTCTTTGTGAGATAAATAAACCTTTGGTAGAATGAGCTATTTATATTCCTAGGAAATACTTCAACCTACCAAGATCTTTTATTTCAAACTGTTCTTTTAGTGATTTTTTCACCTCATTAATTTTTTTATAATTGTTTTTGAAGGTTGTGTGTTTTGAAAGTTATCTTTTTTATAACGAATTTATGAATTGTTTATGATTTTAAATGTTATTATACATTTATGTTCCTTGAGATTGATATGTTATATCTTTAGAAGCGTTCAAGAAGATGCTCATGATCTTGAACCATAGAACTCTTTAGATGAAAACATATAATCCTAAATATGTTCACAATCGTGGTAATTAAAGGGAACAATATTTACCATGAAGATTGTCATGTCAATTGAAAGTACATTGTAGTTCTATAAATGTTGATAAGTGATTATCATTCAATGACATGAGTATATAAAATGGTGATTCTTTATATACTGAACATGACCTAACTAGATGGAGCATTATATGGATTAGTTTTGTGTCATTAATGTTTTCGATGTGTCTTTGAATCTTATATATGAGACATGTAAGTTTTTCACATGAGAAGTATATAATGTGATTACTATTAAAGTCCATTCAAATGATTGGAATAATATAGTAATTCGTTATGTACAACTTGTGCGGGAGAAATTTATATGTCAATATTATTATTGTCCCTCAATTATTTGAGTTATGATATTACTGGGCCCCTTGGTAAAGTGAAATTATATTGCATGCAATATAACTGATGTAGTTATACTTATAATTCACTTGAGAGACCAAGAAAATAATATAATGCAAAAATGACACGATCATATTTTGCATATTATTTAAAATATCATGAGACAAGGATAGACACGAATTAAGTGGATCAAGCACGTAACGACTATGTCGTTTGGGAGACTATAATGTAGTGATAGAACCTCTTATAGTCCATAATATAAAGTATTTTATATTATATCCCAAGATGACGTAGATCCTCTGTAAGGCCACACCAACTGAACAGAAACAACAAGTATTTTACATTTTGAATGATGTATTTAATCTCATAATGTATGAGTTAAAATGCATGTGATAAAATGTTAAAGTAATATGTCATGTAAAATGACATGCTTAGATCATAAAATAAATTTATGAGGATATATGTGAATATTATTTTGTATAATGTTTGAGAGCATTATAAGAATAATAAATTAATTCATATTAGAATAATACAGTAATATTATTTACTCATAAATTAAATCCTTGCAAAATATGATTAGGGAATAACAAGAGAGTAATCATAGCCATTTGTGTAAATAATTAACACAAGTGTTGCCCTAGGGCATGGCTATATAAAGGGGTATGTTTGAGATGAAAAATGACTTTTTCTCTCTCTTGCTACAATGGGATGAATAGTAATCCGTGAATAGTAACCCTCATTTCCCCTCTCTTGTGTGTAGAAAGAAAAAACTCCATTGTTCTTCTTTCCCTTCTCTTGCAAGGTTTAGTCACCAAATGAAATAGCTTGTTCATTGAAGATTGAAGATCTAGGTGGTTGGATCTAAGCTCTAACCTCTACATCCATCTATCTAAGGATGCTTTAGGTTGTTGTTTAGGTTCAAGGTGAACCAAGAGACAAGGGTGCTTCCATGGCCGAAGAAGGAATACGACGGTTTTCAAGAGACCTAGAAGAGGAATCGACTCCTCTCTACAAAGAGATTTGACAATCTCTTTAGGTATAACCTTTTATCCACTCTTGTGCAAGAAATAAATGTATTATTTTCTGTTTTGTTGATGCACAAGAGGTGTTTGATGAAATGTCATAGTATAATCTTGCATGCAATTGTTATATAAATAAGATCCTTTGTGTATTGAGTTAAATAGAGGCAAAAATTTTAATTTTCGTCTTCTTAAACTTACACATGAAATCCCAACAGTTTTCAGTTATAATTATGTCATCAACATATACTAATACTATGGTAGTATCATTATCCTCATGTTTTGAGAATAGTAAGGTATCAGATTGGCTTACTTTGAACCCACAACTTATTAAGAAATAAGATAGCTTGTCATACCATGTCCTTGGAGATTGCTTTAGTCCATAAATTGATTTCTTTAATCTACAAGTAAGGTTAGCATTGTTTTCCAAAATATGGCCAGGTGGTAATGTCATATATACCTCTTCCTCAAGTGTTCCTTGAAGGAATGCATTTTTTAAATCCATTTGGTATAGATTCCAACTGTTATTTATGGCTATAGACAACAAAATTCTTATGGTGTTCATTTTTGCTATGGGAGCAAAGGTCTCTTGGTAGTCAATACCATATGTTTGTGTATACCCTTTGGCAACCAATCTTGCTTTGTACCGTTCAATGGTACCATCGCTTTTGTATTTAATTTTGTAAACCCATTTACACCCAACGAGTTTTTTTTATCTTGAGGTAATTGAACAATTTCCCAAGTGTCATTTTTTTCGAGTGCTTTTAATTCCTCATTCATTGCCCTTTTCCAAACTACATGTTGTTTGGCTTCTTCAAAGGTATTAGGTTCATCTATTTCATCGATGGATTTGAGAAATGCATTATGGCATTTTGATACTTTATCATATGAAATAAAATTTTGAATAGGGTATTGAACCTTATAGGTTACGAAATCTCGTAACCTTGAAGATGGTCGACTTGGCCGAGATGATCATCTTGGCTTAATTTCTTCTTGCTCGTGTTCTATGTCCCCCTGTATTGGATCATCTCCTGATCCTATATCAAGGTCGGAATTTTCTTCTATTCCTTCATTTCCTAACACAACTTGCTCTTCAAATTGGTTAATACTTGGAAAATCAAAATCATTTGCAGCTACGATATCTTCAAGATTTTCATTATGCTTGGGATAAAATGGTTTATCTTCAAAAAATGTTACATCCCCAGAAACATATAACTTTTTTGTTTATAGGAACATAACATTTATATCCTTTCTTTTGTAACGAATATCCTAAAAAAATGGTTTTGATGGAAGTATGATCAAGTTTATCTCTTTTGTTTTGATGTACAAAACATATGCACCAAAAAACTTTTAGGTGATTAGTGTTGGGTTTGTTTTTGTAAATGATTTCTATCGGACTTTTGTTTTCTAAAACAACGCATGGCAATCTATTTATTAAATACGTTGCAGTTTGAACTGCATTTGACCAAAAAATTTTAGGGACATTGTTTTCGAACATTAGTGCTCTAGTTACCTCAAGAAGATGGCGATTTTTCCTTTCGGAAACCTCATTTTGTTGAGGTGTATAGACACACCTAGTTTGATGCACAATTTCCTTTTGTTTAAGAAAATTAGTCATAGTTTGGTTTAGAAATTCTGTACCATTATCCGATCTAAGAGTTTTAATTTTTGCATTGTATTGAGTTTCTGTTGGTTATCTCAGGCCAGCAATGAACTTGCTTATTTCTGAAAATGCACAAAACCACAGAGAGCAGAAAACTGCTAGAAACAAATCAGAGAGATAGACACAGGAAATAAAGACATAATGTTTTGGTGATGCTTACTACTTGCATCATTTTCTGAACTTTCATTACTACATGTCTACACATAGTACTAACTAAAATAACTTTCATCTAATTTAGACTATCCTATTCCTGGCACAATCTGATTCTAAATCCTAACTACTAAAAATACTCAGCACACAATTTCAGAGAGCTATTCTTAAAAATCTATTCTTAGAAAACTATTCTTAGACAATTAGATTAACTCATCAATCTCCTCCTTAATCTTGTTGTCCTTCACTGATGATTTGCACACCAGTCTTCTCTCTTATCTTTAGAAACTTCTGTCTTGGAAGTGACTTTGTCAGTATATCAGCAGACTGCTCTTCTGTGCGAACATGTTGTACTTCAATCATCCCTGATTCAACACACTCTCTAATGTAGTAAAATTGGGTATCTATATGTTTACTTCTCTCATGGTATTCTGGGATTTTTGCTTAACGAAATTGCGGACTGATTATCAACCTTCAGAACTACTTTCTTCACTTCTGTCTTTAATATATCAGCCAACAATCGTGCCAGCCATACCCCTTGACATGTTGCTGCACAAGCGGCTATATACTCTGCTTCACAGGAAGATAAAGCAACTACTTTCTGCTTTTGAGAGCACCAGCTAACGGGACTTGATCCAAGGAAAAATATCATACCAGAGGTGCTCTTTCGATCATCAATATCACTGGCATGATCACTATCAGAATAACCAATCAGCACCAAGCCTCCTTTGTTCTTCTCATAGACAAAACCAAAATTCAAAGATCCTTTTACGTACCGCAATATGTGCTTCACCGCAGCCATGTGCTCTGTTGTGGGATTCTCCATGTATCTACTCACCATACCGACAGAAAATGCTAAGTCTGGGCGTGTGTGTAGTAGGTACCTCAAACTGCCTACTATGCTTCGGTATAAAGTTTTGTCTACAGGAGGATTTGAGCTTACTTTGCTTAGCTTCAGGCGAGGTTCCATTGGAATTTGTGTTGGGTTGCAGTCTTTCATGCCGCATTTATCTAACACCTTTGTTGCATATGCAGACTGAGTGAGTGTGATCTTCTTAGAGCTCTGACAAACTTCAATTCCCAAATAATAGCTAAGTAATCCGAGGTCACTCATGCTGAACAGATTATGCATTTGAGATTTGAATTTGTTTATATCTTTGATGTAGTCTCCAGTGATTATTAAATCATCTACATACACTCCAACTATCAAATTCCCTTTTCCTTGGCTCCTCTTGTATACAACATGCTCCAGTGGACATCTCACAAAACCGAGTCCCTTCAATGACTTGTCCAGCTTTGAATTCCAAGCTCTAGGAGCTTGACGTAGTCCATACAGAGCCTTGTGTAATCTTAATACTTTGTGCTCTTCTCCTTTAACTTCAAATCCCGGCGGTTGAACAACATAGACCTCTTTTTCTAAATCTCTGTTTAGAAAGGTTGATTTAACATCCATATGGTGAACTTCCCATCCTTCATGGGCTGCAATAGCAATGAGCAAGCGTATGGTTTCTAGCCGTGCAACATGGGCAAAGACTTCATCAAAATCGATACCTTGTCGCTGAATGTAGCCTTTTGCCACTAATCTCGCCTTGTACTTCATGATCTTACCTTGTGTATCTTTCTTTAACTTGAAAACCCATTTCAAACCTATTGGTTTATGGCTGTTTGGTAAAGGAACGAGCTACCAAGTTCCATTTTTCTGGATAGAAAATATTTCCTCCTCCATAGCTTTTCTCCATTGCGGGTCTGTTTTGGCTTCTTCAAAATTCGTGGGCTCCTCCTCTCTTAGCAAACACAGCCCCGAGTATTCCAGCTCTATTGGAACTGTTGTATCATACAAACTTTTGATGTCACGCTTCCCTCGGGGTCCTACATCTGATGACACTTCTGATGAGGCCGGTACACCCAAAGTTGCTGCTGGTGTATGTGCTAAAATTGATCCAGATTTTCCAAAATTCGTGCTTACCTCAGGTGTGTTTAGCGTGTCTGAAAAATCAGGTGAATGATGCTCCAAAGGTGAGAATTCTGTATCAGCATTGTTCTCAGTCTCGTCTCTGTGCCTTGGCGTTTCTACTGCCTCCACTTGATCTCCAGGATCTGCACCAGGCACAGGAGGGTAATGAACTGAAAATGTGCCTCCAAATGGTTGTGTCTTTGCATCTGAATTTCTGCTCCAGTCCCAATTCTTCTCTTCCTCAAATATTGCATCACGTGTCACCACAACTCGGCGTGTCGCTGGATCATACACTCGGTAGCCCTTTGTATTCATGTCATAACCAATAAACACCATTGGCTTGCTTCTATCTGCTAACTTTGAGAGGTGCGGTGTCACCACTTTTACATGTGCAACACACCCGAAAACTCGCAAATGATCGACACTAGGTTTGCGGTCATAATATGCTTCATAGGGAGTTTTGTCAACGACGCTCTTCGTTGGTGCTCTATTAAGGAGATAGACGGAAGTTGACACCGCTTCTCCCCAGAATTCAGCTGGAACTTCCATGCTTTTTAATAGACTCCTTGCCATGCCGACCACTGTCTGATTTCTTCGTTCAACGACTCCGTTCTGTTGAGGAGAGTAAGGAGCCGTGAGATAATGCTTAATTCCCAATAGCTGACAGTAGTTATTGAACTCATTTGAGGTGAACTCGCCACCGCGATCAGTGCGCAAAGCTTTCAGCTTGCAGTTTTTCTCCATCTCAGCTGCAGCTTTGACCTTCTTAAAAGCCTCAAATGCTTCACTCTTATCTCGGATCAGAATCTGCCACATAAACCTTGTGCAGTCATCAACAATCAGCATGAAGTAATGCTTACCTCCGTGAGTGGCAGGATTGATAGGCCCGCATAGGTCAGCATGCCACAACTCAAGGGGAAGCTTGGCTCGATATTTTGCCTCAGCTGGAAAGGAATTTCGATGCTGTTTTCCAATCAAACAACCATCACATATGCGATCCTCTTGTTCAATCATGGGTAGACCGTGTACCATCTTCTTGTGAGACAAATCCTTCAAGGCATGAAAATTGACATGCCCATATCTAGCATGCCAGCGCCATGCTTCTTCTTTACTCCTCGCCAGGAAGCATTCTGGAAGAGCCGGTGTTATGTGTAGTGTATATAACCGGTTCTTTGATCTGCCCACTTTAGCTAACAACTTATGTGTTCTGTCCATGCTAGTCATTACTCCTCCTTCAACTACAATCTGGCACCCGTTCTCATCCAGCTAGCTAAGACTTATTATATTGCTTCTCAACATTGGTATATAGTAAACATCTGTGAGCAACCGATGTTCACCGGTGGAGCACTCAAGCAAAACTGAACCTCTTCCATGTATATCAACAGCTGAACCATCTCCAAATTTGACAGACCCTCTGATTGTCGTGTCAATTTCAGCAAACTTCTCAATACAACCTATCATGTGGTTACTTGCATCGGTATCTAGATACCAAGCCTTCTCTTGGTTGCTGTCTGGCTTTGGCATCACCATATCTTCGTGTAGTAACACCTCTTCAGTTGGTATTGTTTGGATAATATCACAAACTTCATCCATCAGCAATGCTGGTCATCATCACCTTGTTTTGACACCAGATTTTCTCGCTGTTCTCTACGGTTTGGTTTGGAACACTCTTTTGCAAAGTGACCATATTCATTACAGTTGTAGCACTTAACCTTAGACTTGTCCAACTTACTTGATTTTTTATCATTGTCATTCCTATCTCCATTACCTTGACCTCCTCCTTGTTCGCGCCCACGTCCACTACCTCTACCGTGACGTCCTCCTCTATTGGCACTGTTGAAGCCTTGGCCTTTTTTTCCCTTCGTGCATCTTGCCTCCCACTCGGCTTGGGTGAGGAGAAGTTGTTCTCCTCCATCTTTAGACTGTTGTTGCCCCTTTAGTCCTTCTTCAAAAGTTCTGAGTCATCCAATCGCTTTTGATACTGACATATTTTCAATATCTCCAAATTGCTCAATCGTTCCAATGATATGAAGAAACTTATCTGGAACTGAACTGAACAACTTTTCAACAACTTCGCTGTCATCAAGCTTTGTACCAAGCGATCGAATCTCACCCACCAGCGTGGTAAGTTTCATGGAGTACTCATTTATCATCTCAGAGTCTCCCATGTGCAGCTTGTTCAGTTGTCATTTCAGCACCTGCACTCGTGCCTTCTTGACTCGATCTTCGCCAACCCGCATCTCCCTGAGTGCGTCCCAAGCCTCCTTTGCCGTCTCCTTCTCCGCGATTGCCATCATCACGTCATCGGGCACGGCTTGGGAAATGGCTACCATGGCGCCTTGATCTTTGTCATCATCTTTGTCTCCATCTTCGATCACCGACCATATCCCTAGCGAATGCAAGATTATCTTCATCTTGACAGCCCATATGCCATAGTTCGATTCGCTTAACATTGGATATTGAATCGGGATTGAGACTCCTTTTGCCGTCGACTTGACAACTGCAACCGTCTTTGTTTGATCTCCATCTTCACCAGCCATTATTACTTTTCCAACCTTGGCTTTGATACCAAATGTTGGTTATCTCAGGCGAGCAATGAACTTGCTTATTTCTGGAAATACACAAAACCACAAAGAGCAGAAAACTGCTAGAAACAAATCAGAGAGATAGACGCAGGAAATAAAGACAGAATGTTTTGGTGATGCTTACTACTTGCATCATTTTCTGAACTTTCATTATATAGAGAACAATACATGTCTACACATAGTACTAACTAAAATAACTTTCATCTAATTTAGACTATCCTATTCCTGGCACAATCTGATTCTAAATTCTACCTACTAAAAATACTCAGCACACAATTTCAGAGAGCTATTCTTAAAAATCTATTCGTAGAAAACTATTCTTAGACAATTAGATTAACTCATCAGTTTCAACTAGGTTAAAAAATTCTTGAAATACAGTAGAGACTTCACTTTTATGTCTTAGTAAATATAGGTGAGTTAGTCGGGAAAAATCATCGATAAACGTAACAAAATATTTAAAACCATTGTAAGCTTCCACAGGAGCGGGTCCCTAAACATTGGAATGAATAAGTTCAATTTTTTCTTTACTTCTAGTATTAGATAGTACAAAAGGTAGCTTTGTGTGTTAGCTAGTTTATATGTCTCACACTTGCTACAATCAATTGGGAAATCAAATACATATTTAAAAATTCTATCGGACGGATGACCTATTCTTTTATGCCATAAGTCCCCAAGTTCTTGATTTTTGGAGTAAAACTGAAACTTGGGTATATTCAAAATATATAACCCATTTTGAAAATTTCCTTCACCAATCATCTTCTGGGTATTTAAATCTTGAAAAAACACATTGTTTGTTGAGAAAATAGTTTTACAATTTAATTCTTTTGAAAGTTTTCCTATCGAAAGTAGGTTAGATGTATAATTTTCAACATGTAATACTCGTTCAATATTTTGTGAGAAAATTTTAATGGTACCAACCACAAATTTTCATTTTTTCACCATTGGCAACATACACAAATTCTTGTGTATGATTTTTTTGGTAGTTATGTAAAAGGATTTCATTTCCGAGTTGCACCAGAATCTAAAATCCAAACTAATTCATCATTTCTATTTTCAGAAATTGTTCTGGATTTTCCTAACAAAGTGTATTTTCTGTCTGCGCCTGTATTGGTCCTTTTCTGAGGAATTTGGTAAATTTTCTCTGTTGGGCCAGAGCCAGTTCATTACCATCTGCTATATTATTTTTTGGGCTGAGATATTGAGTTTTAGAAGAACCTGTGTTGGGCTCCTGAATCGCACAGAGGGAATTGAGTCAGGCCAGCAGAGAAGTTATTTCGGTGTGAACCGAACCGTCTCGGTGAGAGACACCTTCTCGATTCTTCTCTTCTCGAATCTTCTCGCCTCTTTCTCCTTCTCTTTTCTTCGTCTGTGCGCTAAATCCCTTCCTCTCCCTCTTTGTGATTCTCGCCCGGTCTTCGCTCCACCTGGCAGGGCAGAGCTCGTGATGGAGATGCCAACATTTGCCCTTTGCGTGTCCCTTTCGGTTACAGTGGTCACACCTTCTGAGTGTTCCCCCTTTTGGTTGTGTGTTGTGGCCATGGTTTCGATTCACTGTCATGGCTAGGGTTTCTGTCCTCTCTTGTGGTATTGAGGTGCTACCCATTAGCCCTCGTCGAGATTCTTCCCCTGGAGGCGAGCCATGGCGTCTTCTAGGGTTGGAAGCTCGGCTGAGAACAGGATCTGGGCTCTCATTTGCTCGTATGATTCGTCCAGTCTAGATAAGAATTGGTACAACATTTCATGCTCTCTTTCTTTGATAATGGCTGGATTTAAGGTTGGTGCTCGGTACTGGTAGTACTCCTCACATTTTCATTTCAGGCCACCTATGTACTGTATCATGGGTCTTTGGTTCTGTTTCAGACCTTGGATCTCCTTTTTTAACTGGTAAATGTGGGAAAAGTTCTTTTTCTGGCTGAAATGCAGATTTACTGCTTCCCAGAGGTTGTGAGATGAATCATGGAACATGAACAATTGTTTGGTTTTGGGCTCCATGGAATTGAGCATGAGATTGATGGCTTTGTACTCATTTCTACGCCACTGTTTGAACTCAGTGACGTGCTTGGCATCTGGTTGTGGTTCTTCTCCAGTGATGTGTTCATAGAGCTCATTCTCTTGTAGAGTAATGATTATTGCTCTGCTCCATAATTGAAAATTGTGGTCTCCCAATCTTTCTGAGATCTGGGATGACCTAAATTCGATGTTGGTTATGGTGTTGGTTACATTTTGTGGTACAAGGGTTGTTTCTCCTGACATTTTGGTATATTTGCTACTCTCTGGTAAGAGAAATGGCACTGGTTTGGATAGATACATTGATACAATACTGCTTTGATACCATGTGAAAAATAAGAGGAATTGTTTTCTATGAAAATTTTCTTTTATTTGAGTTTTTCTCAATGTCTTTACTCTTCTGATTTACACTTTTTTTATAATCGAACTCTAACGGATCTTTTGTTTCCGTTATACAGTACTTAATACAGTGCTTTCTACTTTTCTATTTTCTATTTTCTATATTCTTATTTTACATTTTAATCTTTTAAGGATTTGTTATTCTCAACATTATTCATATCTAACTTCGATAAATAAAGACAGAGTTGGAAGTTGACAGTGTGGTCGTTTAAGATGCCTATGGTGATGCCGGCATGTAACTCACTAGCTGCTTGCTTGCTTCTTCACGATTATCTCAATATCATTCTTTCTTTTCTTTTTTTTCTGTTAATCTGGTCTATGCTGTTGAAAAGAATGTGAGATTCACTAATTGAATTGATGGAAGAAGGGAATTTTATGGTCTATAGTACTACAACATTCATGCTTACTGTTTGTTGATAATTTTTCAGAGAACACAAAATAACAGTTAGTAATTTGTTCATATTTGTTCAAGTCTTCTCTTGTCTGACAGGTGGTTAGCATGCTAATAAATAATCCAAAATTGAAATTGATACCATTAAATTACGTGTTGCCAATTTGTTCATATTTGGTCAAGTCTTGTCTTGTCTTGTATGACAGGTGGGTTAGCAGCTAATAGATAATCAATAATTGAAATTAATACAATAAATCAACTTTATTTACTGAGCTTGGTTATCAAACATGAAGGTAGATTCGTTTTTACTGCCTCATTTTACCTCTTTTCTGCGAAATGTTACATATGGACTACTTAGAAGCAGGTCCTAATATAATTATCACATCATCCTACATGGTTTATTTAATTCCTTAACATCCATCTTTCAGTCTAACTGATCAATATATTTTCCTTCTCATCAATTAAAATACTTGTATGGATGACTTCAAAATCACCCTGCTAAACGTTTTCAGAATGCCATTGTACTTGGAAAAGTACTACTAGTAGAATTTCTTAAATAACTTGTAATAATTTACTGCCAGAAGGATGGTTAAAGATGATAGTTATTCCAATTATCTTTTTGTTCTTACTATTTTTTGTTGGATTTAACTCAATCAATCTCACAATTTTTCAATGTTGGAATTAGAATTAGAGGAAGAAGAAAAGAACGAATTTGTGGTGCAAAACAGCAGCACCATTTTCTGTTTTCATTCATCCTTTTATTCATTACATAATATCAAACTTAGCAACAAATATTCCTAATACATATCTTAACTAAAATAGCAAGAGGTTTCTAATTCTCCTCATGCTTGACAAAAGAACAGAAAAACATAAATGGAAACTAAATATTTTTATTCTAAATTTATTTCTATCATAAAACAGTGGTACAGTGATGCACTGAGATATGGTGATCACTGCCCTGTCTTGCGTCCCAGCTGGCACAACAGCTTACCCTTCACATTCTCCCCCGTAAGCTTGTTGTGCCCTTCTCTTCACTGCTTGCACTCCTATCTTCTCCCTAAGCTCTATGAACTTCAATCTTCCCAACGGTTTGGTCAAAATATCAGCAACTTGACCACTAGTACCAACATGTTCAACCTCCAATCTCCCCTTTTCCACACATTCTCTTATAAAATGGAATCTTGTATCAATGTGTTTGTTGCGTTCATGATACACTGGATTTTTACTCAATGCTATTGCAGACTTATTATCGATCTTGAGCTTTACTTTCTGAGTTTGCTGATTCAGAAAATCAGAACGCAATGATTCCAGCCAAACCCCCTGACAAGCTGCTGCTGCTGCAATATACTCAGCCTCACATGAAGATAATGCTACCACCTTTTGTTTTCTCGATGACCAGCTAATTGGATTGTTTCCTAGAAAATAAAACACACCTGACGTGCTCTTCCTGTCATCCAAATCACCTGCCATATCACTATCTGAGAACCCCACTAACTTTTGATCACCTTTCGATGTTTTCATGTAACAGCACCCCATGTCCATTGTCCCTTTTATATACCTTAGTATGTGCTTCACTGCTGCCATGTGTTCAGTGGTTGGTGCTTCCATGTACCTGCTTATTACACCCACAGAGTAAGCTAGATCTGGCCTAGTGTTAGCAGGTATCGTAGGCTCCCAGCAATGCTCCTGTATCTGGTTTGATCAACAGAGGGAAACTTACTATTCTTGCTCAATTTGAGTCTGGCTTCCATTGGTGCCTGAGTTGGGTTGCATTCCTCCATGCCACAGTCTTTCAGAATCTTCTGTGCAAAAGTTTGCTGACTCAAAGTAATCACATGAGGTGCTTGATGTACTTCAATACCAAGATAGTATGACAGCAAGCCCAAATCACTCATTTTGAACCTTCTCATCATCTCTGACTTAAAACCTGCAATTTCAGTTTCAGAATTTCCTGTTATCAACAGGTCATCCACATACACCCCTACCAGTATGTTTCCCTCTCCTTTTCTTCTCCTGTAAACTACATGCTCAAGCTCCCTTCTCTCAAAATTCATTGATTTCAGAGTATTGTCTAGTTTAAAATTCCAAGCCCTTGGAGCTTGTTTCAACTCATAGAGAGCTTTGTGCAATTTTAGGACTTTGTGCTCACTTCCTTTTATCTCAAAACTTGGTGGCTGTGCAACATAAACTTCCTCCTTCAATTCTCCATTCAGAAAAGCTGATTTTACATCCATGTGATGTAATAACCAGCCCTCTTGCACAACCAATGCCATTATCAATCTTACTGTCTCCATTCTAGCAACTAGAGTAAAGACTTCCTAAAAATCGATGCCTCGTTGCTGCACATAACCTCTAGCTACCAATCTTGCCTTGTGCTTTGCAATTTTTCCTTCTGAATCATTTTTCAACTTAAACACCCATTTCAATCCTATAACCTTCTGACCTCGAACAGGTTCTACCAGACTCCAGGTTTCATTTTCTTGAATTGCATCAATTTCCTCCTTCATGGCATTCTTCCAGCTTTCATCCCTGGCTGCTTCCTTCCAATTACCTGGTTCCTCTACTCCTATAAGACACATCTCAGTACTGTTCAACTGAATGGGTTCAGTTTCATTGTATATCTCTTCTAAGCTTCTCAATTTCACTGGTGTTTCTCCAGCTCTCTCATCTTCTGTATCTGAATTCATCTCATGAATTGATTCAAATGTGTCTGAGAGCTGTTCCCCATCATTCTCACTCTCATCTTGATATGCATCACCTATTTCACCTTGCACTTCAGCTGGTTCTTGTTCTATTCCAACTCTTATGTCACTTTGTTCTATTCAACTCATCATTGATATGCATCACCTATTTCTGCTTCTTCCCATTTCCACCCCTTTCTTCTTCAAAGATTGCATCCCTTGTTACATGAAGTTTCTTAGTAACTGGGTTATACACCCTATATGCTTTTGAACCCCTTTCATAACCCATTAGCACCATCAACTTGCTTCTGTCTTCAAGCTTTGACAAGTTTGGATTTGTGACTCTTACATGTGCCAAACAACCAAAAATTCTGAGATGATCCACCCTTGGTTTCTTCTTGTACCATGCCTCATATGGTGTCATACCAGTTAGGCTTTTTGTTGGTGCTCTATTTAAGATGTACACAACCGTTGATACACCTTCACCCCAAAACTCAGATGGAACTTTCATACCTTTCAACATGCTTCTTGTCATGTCCATAACTGTATGATTCCTTCTCTCTACCACCACATTCTGCTGTGGTGAATATGGTGCAGTTAGATACCTTTTAATGCCCATGTCTTTGCAATATTCATTGAATTCTTCAGATCTGAACTCACCACCTCTATCTGTTCTAAATGCTTTCAATTTTGCACCCTTCTCTACTTCAATTTCCTTCTGAATCTCCTTGAATGAAGTAAAGGCCCTGTCCTTTGTTTTCATGAGAGCAATCCACATGAATCTACTATAGTCATCCACCATCAGCAAGAAATACTTGTTGCCACTTGGAGTTGGAGGAGTAATAGGGCCACACAAATCACCATGAATTAGTTCCAGCACCTCATTAGCTCTGAATCTTGCTTCTTGTGGAAATGGTAGTCTACGTTGCTTGCCTGCCATACACTCTCTGCAAGTCTCAGTCATTCCCTCAACTCTTGGCAATCCTTCAACCATATTCTCATGATACAGTCTTCTGAGTGCTTGGAAGTTTATGTGCCCATATCTACCATGCACTTTCGTATTTCAGCTTTAACAGAGGTCTTCAAACACATTTCTTGCATCAAGTCCAAGCTCAAAGTATACAATCTGTTCTTTGACCTTTGCACTCGAATTATAGCTCTCCCATTTTTGTCTGACACCATCAACCAGCCTCCTTCCATTCTCACAGTGCACCCATTCTCTTCTAGCTGTCTCAGACTTATTATGTTGCTGGTTAATTTTGGAATATAGTATACCTTTGTGATTTGCCTTTGTTCACCAGACTTACCCTTTATCACCACAGTACCACATCCACCTATGTTTACTTCTGACCCATCTCCAAGTTTCACCTTTCCTTGTACTGAAGTATCAAGGTCAGTAAGGTAATTTTGACACCTTGTCATGTGGTTGCTTGCCCCTGAATCAAGGTACCATATGTTTCTTGCACCTTCTTCCTTTGACCCCATGTGTAACTCGTTTCTATGCCCATTCTTTGCTTCAGCATCACTGTCTCCTTGTTCTCTGATCAGCTCATGCATGAGCAAGGTTGATTCTTCTACTTCTTCTGCCAGATTCACTTTTTCTTTCTTTAGTTTGCGACACTCAGATGCAAAGTGCCCATAAATCGAACAATTGAAACACTTGATTTTAGATTTATCAAATTTCTTGTATGGCCTTTTACTATACTCTCCTTTTTGCCAATTTTCTTTGCTGTCAGAAAACTCCCTATTTCCCTTCTCCTTTTGTGACAGTGCCTCCCATTGAGCTCTGGTAAGCATCAGTTTCTCATCATCATCTTTGTGTTGATGTCTCCCTCTCATTCCTTCTTCGAAAACTCTCAACCTTCCTACTGCTTCTGCTACTGACATGAGAGATGTATCCCCCCATTGCTCTATTGTACCAATAATTGACAGGAATCTATCTGGCACGGCACTAAACAGTCTTTCTACCACTGCACATTCTTTCAGGTCTGTCCCTAGTGACCTAATTTCACCCACTGTGCTTATCAAATTATGTGAGAATTCAGCTATACTAGTTTCTTCTTGCATTACCATTCTATCGAATTGCCTTTTTAATACCTGTGCCCTTGCTTTCCTGACACGGTCCTCTCCTACGCTCATCTGTTGGATGGTCTCCCATGCCTCCTTCGATGTCTCCTTCTCTGCTATGGCCATTTTCACTGAATCTGGGACTGCTTGTGAGATTGCTGCAAGGGCACCCTGATCTTTTTCTTTTTCAACAGGTTCACTACCCTCTACAGCATCCCATACCCCCAAAGCCCTCAGAATTATTCTCATTTTCACTGCCCACAATCCATAGTTTGAATCGTTTAACAATGGATACTGAATTGGTACACTAGCTCTTGTGATAGAGCTAGTTTGTGTTTTTTCTCCCTCTTTACTTGTCATGATTCAATGAACCTCGCTCTGATGCCAAATGTTGGATTTAACTCAATCAATCTCACAATTTTTCAATGTTGGAATTAGAATTAGAGGAAGAAGAAAAGAACGAATTTGTGGTGCAAAATAGCAGCACCATTTTTTGTTTTCATTCATCCTTTTATTCATTACATAATATCAAACTTAGCAACAAATATTTCTAATACATATCTTAACTAAAATAGCAAGAGGTTTCTAATTCTCCTCATGCTTGACAAAAGAACAGAAAAACATAAATGGAAACTAAATATTTTTATTCTAAATTTATTTCTATCATAAAACAGTGGTACAGTGATGCACTGAGATATGGTGATCACTGCCCTGTCTTGCGTCCCAGCTGGCACAACAGCTTACCCTTCACATTTTTTGCTCAAATTTCAAATTCAACTTGTAAATTTCTGATTTTACATTTTTACTTGACTTTGGTCTTGTTTGAGGCTTAACGTGAAGCTTATTGAATGCTACTAGGGTTATTCAAGCACTTTTTACACTCATTTTGGATCAGTTCGATGAATGTTATCGGGCTTCATTGCGATTGAGGAACTATATGAGTGCTTGGCCAATGACCTCGGCCTAAATCATGAATTCTTAATGCTATTGTTCGTCATGTTGACACTATACATTTTTGTTATTTCTTAGCTCGGGCTTAAAAAAGTGATTAGGTCTCAATTTTACTGTTTTTTCCTATAAAAAATCAGCTTGATCATCATAAGTTTTGTGCTGAAATTTTTGTACATGCCAGATGCTACCGGTTTCACCGATCAAGCCAATGTTAGCTATAATACTAAGAAACTCAAATCCATGGCCACTATTCAGTAGTATACATTAATCTAATTTATACATTTCATATGCCAAATGAGTGACTAGGCCACTATTCCAGTTTCGAGGCGGGCCCACTAAAAAAATGACTGAAACAAGCCGTGATGAGGTCAACCAGGGAACGAGATCTTCTACCGCGCGACATCGTCACTGTGCGTGCTGCGCAGCGAAGTTCAACCTTTAATTTGCATCAAGATTCGTGCAAGTTAAACTTTATAATATCAGACCCCCTGAATCAAATTCGGGCCGTTCGTAGCTGACAACGCAATTAATCTGAACCGTCCGTCGGTGCTGCGCGGTAGAAGAATCAGGTCCAAGATAATGGGGTATCAGTGAAAATACATATCTGAGAAGCTGAAACCTGGGGAAGAGGATCATGCTAGCTCTAAGTGAGGTCATATCAGAGATGGTGCAGAGGAGCAAGGAAGAGATCGGGAACAAGGCCAAGGAGGATATGGCTACAGGCCTACAGCTCAGACAACAACTACTGGTGGCATTCGAACTGCGGAGAAGGTACGTGGTGCTGTGACATCAGTGGTTGGAGGTGGTAAAAGATTTGATGATGCTAACACTGTTGCAAATGATTTTTTGTTATAACTAATGTGTCTTAGTGGGTTTGGAGATTGGCAATTGAGTAAATATATGATAGGAAGTGATGCATGGTAGCTATTTGTAAACAATTATACTGACGTTCATAGTTGTTGAATCGTAAAATATATTATGTATTGGTGAATTTTGTATTGTATCGTGTCGTTAAGATACTCTGTTATTTTCAAAATAACAAAAGGATTATAATAATTAGTATCTAACAAAAAAATCTAAATAACTAAAGAAATCATTGTAATTTTAAATATATTGATAAGTGTTACTTGATATCGATGTAAATTTCTTGCATATTAAGATATTTATCTTGAAAAATGATGACTCATTCTTGAATTTCACTACTCGTATTGAATCGTAAGATACGTATCTCTCGTTCTTTAACTCACATTGAACCGTAAGATACGCATCGCGTATCATAAGATACTAACATCTATGCTGACGTTTACTATATGGTATTGTCAATAAGAATTTTATGTTTATAATGGCATATTTTATTTACTTGATATTATACGATTACAATATTTGTTAAGGAAGTTCCATAGGAAGCATCACTTGTTTAACTTAGTACTAGATTTATATTAGGGTAGTCATCCGTGTTGACTTCAAATATTTGAATTGTTTGTTTTTAATGAATCATGTTTTGCTTACTTTTGTCTTTTAAATTGGAATATGTACTATTAAGACTTTTTATTATCTATATAAAAACTTAGACGCACAACATTAATTGAGTTAAAAACTGAAGCAACAATGAAGAAAAATAGTAGAAAAAATGAGCTAAAATACGTAATTTTTATGCAGTATAGAGACTTGCAATGTGTATATATTATGAAGACTTTCTATTATTTATATGAAGATTTCGACCCGCAACGTTAATTGAGTTGAAAATTATAGCTAAATTGTAGCAAAATTGAGTTAAAATATGTTTTTTATGTAGTATAAAGACTTGAAATCGATACTTTTAAGTTTTTTATTATCTATATAAAGACTTGGATTCAAAACGCTAATTGAGTTAAAATACGCAATTTTTATGTAGTATAAAGAATTGAAATTTGTACTATTAAGACCTTCTATTATCAATATAAAGACTTGGACGTGTAACACTAATTGAGTTAAAAATTGTAGCAAAATTGAGTTAACATATGCAGCTTTTATGTAGTATAAAGACTTGAAATCTGTACTATGAAGGCTTTCTATTATTTATATAAAGATTTGGTCGTGCAACGCTAATTGAGTTAAAAATTATAGCAAAATTGAGTTAACATATGCAATTTTTATGCAGTATAAAGACTTCAAATTTGTATTATTAACACTTTCTATTATCTATATAAAGACTTGAATGCGCGGTGCTATTTGAGTTAAAAATTGTAGCAAAATTGAGTATAAAGACTTAAAATCTATACTATTAAGACTTTCTATTATCTATATAAAGACTTGAACGCGCAATTATAGCAAAATTGAAGAAATATTGTAGCAAAATTGATTTAACATACACATTTTTTATGTAATATAAAGACTTGAAATCTGTACTATTAAGACTTTTTATTATCTATTATCTAAATAAAATACTCAATCTTTACGCAGTTTCTATGTAGTCTGGAATTTTTGTTTGTAATTTGTATCAGCAATCAACTTGTCTGTTGTAATTTGGATCATCTTTTGTTGGTAATGCTCGTATGGATCATGCCTGAACTTTTGTTGGTAATGCTCGTATGGAGGATGCCTGAACTTTTGTTGGTAATGATGGAACTTGTTGTAATTTGAATTAAAATACACAGTTTTGTAGCAAAATTGCAGCAGTTTTGTAGCAAAATTGCAGCAATTTTGCAGCAAAATTGTATTAAAATACACAGTTTTATGTAATATAAAGACTTGGACGCGCAACAATTAAGATTTTGTATAATTTATATAAAGACCTGGACGCGCAACAATTAAGATTTTGTATGATTTATATAAAGACATAGACGCGTAGTATTAATTTCTAGTCTCAAGAATGAAAATTAGCTTGCTAACTATATAATAATAATTAATTAGGAGACTGTTAAGGGAGACTTAGTAGTCCTTTAATTAAATTCTATACAGTTTTTCTTGGGCAAATTGTGGATAGTATAAATTTATTAAATACTATACGGTTTTTTTTGGGAAAATACTATTGACATAGTATATATAATAATTGTATAAAGAAGCAAATATATTACGTACTTGTCAAAACTGTGGATAGCGAAATACTAAAAGAAAGAAATCTATTGGTTATGATCGCTGATCGCTGATTGGATCAGAGTGCTATCTAATCTAATCTAATATACTCATTATGCAATATTACGTTACAGTAAAACCACTGCATCTTTTTTTTGCAATTTTTTTTTACCGTTTCTTTTTTTTTATTTTTATTATTTAAACGATTTATTATAATTTTATTATTATAATACGAAAGTTTAAAATCTAACTTTTTCGCGCGGAGCGCGAGTCGTATGCCTAGTTTAATTCAAATCCTACGAGTTAACATGGACAAGCCGAGTCGATTCCACTTTAATATAAGGTAGAGAATTAAAGACGGGGCGGGTCGGGTACCCGTGGATCCGACCAGTCCGGATCCACGGATCCACGGGTACGACGAGTCCACAGGTCCAACGGGGCGGGTCTCCACGGGTCCGAACCCAAAACCCCCAACCCGACCCGTGATAAACTCGAGCGGGTCGGATCGGGCACGGGTCAGGGCGGGTCGGGTTCGGATCCGTCCATTTTTCGATTTTTTTTTTCGAATTATTTTGAATTTTTTTCGAATTTTTGAATTAAAAAAATCTGCACATTATTTTAATATATATATTTTTTCGAATTTTTCTAAATTATTTCGAATTTTTATTTTATTTTTTTTGAATTTTTGCACGGATCCATGGGTCCACGGGTCGGGCACGGTCGGGTCTTGGGACGGGTCGGACATGGGTCGGGCACATGTCTAGACGAACATGGGTATACACGGGTTTGGAGGATTTGGGGTCAACCCGACCCGTGCTAGATCTGTGGATTCGGGATCCACGGATCGGATCGGATCAGATCTGGGCACGGACACGGATCGAGCACGATCCGGGCACGGATGGGTCCACGGGCGGGTAAACCCGCCCGGATTTTTTTCAAACTCTAATATAAGGATATCTATCTGTAGAAATATGATTCATTCTATTTATTTGAAGGGTTCGATTCAAAATCGGAGAGCCATTCAATTGGGAATGAGATGTTCTACCGCGCAGCATCGTTACTGTGCGTGCTGCGCAGCAAATCTCAGCCTTTAATTTGCATCAAGATTCATGCAAGCTAAACTTTATAATGTCAGATCTCCTGAATCAAATTTGGGCCGTTCGTAACTGACAGCGTAGTAAATCTGAGTCGTCCGTCTGTACTGCGCGGTAGAAGAATCGGGTCCATTCAACTGTGCTGCATTAGATGATATGAAGTCCTGAACTGAACAGACAAAAAGCTACAAATTTGATCTCTTACGAGCATACCCTGTTGCAAAAGTTGTAATGGTTCACTGAATCACTGAATGATGCACATTGCCTTTTAAAAGGTAAAGGAAAAATGGAAACAACTCGACACACATAAAGCAAACAAAGCAAATATTGTAGACGTTCCATTATTTCAATGGGTGCCTCGTTTGATGACGAAAGGAGTTGCATGGATTCCCTTTGGATGTGTAAGATAAGGAAGAAGAACCAACTGTATTCTCATCCATTGGATCAGTGTTACTTGGGAATGTCGCATGAATCAACCGCTGCTATTATACATGTCGACACAGTAGTAATGATACATCATTCACTGCACCATTCACCAGCCATTTTTTATGGAATTGGTAACTTTTGATGGGAATGAGATCTTTTAGACTTCTACTGCGCAGCACAAACACTGTGCGTACTGCGCGGTAAATCTCAATCTTTGATTTGTATCGAGATTCATGCAAGCAAAATTTTATAATATCAAATCTCTCGAATCAAATCTGAGCCGTTCGTAGCATATAACGCAGAGAATCTTGAGCGTCTGTTACTGGTGCGCGATAGTGAATCCGCTCCCTTTTGATGGGGCCCGACGAATGGTAATTTTTGACAGAGAACTTGCCATATGATAAAAAAGATCAGACAAATCTCATCTCAATAGAACCTTCTCTTGTTACTTGTAGTAGTACTTACCAGCCTTTTGAGATATATCTGTTAAGAGTATGCGAATATTTGTATGGATGATGAAAAGAGAGGATTCTGATATAGTTTTTTCAGCTGATGTGTGAGAAGTCCACGAACAATTGCCATATCAAGGAACATGATACACACTAACAAAAAGTTCTGCAATTGAACATGCACATTAGGTTCCTCCCCAAAATCATAAATATATCACTATTAAGGGGAAAAGAAGAAAGAGAAATTATTTTAGTATTCAGTATTCAGGGTCTTGTATCTCATATTCGTTTCCCGCACAAGACAAACAAATTTCTATTTTTGAATTTCAGATCTATGCTAGGCATACATGATTCTGGTGATAAGAATCAAGTCTCTAGCTCATGAAATCCAAGTCTATTCAAAACAAAACAAAATAGATCGGAAGATTGTGTCTCATTAAATCTTACAGGTGGAACTCAGAATTAGCATCAATAACAAAAGAAAATGAATTAGTATCAAAACATTTGTTGTATTTAGTTTGAACACCTGTTGTATTTAGTCTAAACACCTGTTTTATTTAGTCTGAACATATGTTTTATTTAGTCTGAACACCTATTATATTTAGTCTAAACATATGTTGTATTTAGTGTGAACACCTATTTTATTTAGTCTGAACACTTGTTGTATTTAGTCTAAACATTTGTTGTATTTAGTCTGAACAACTGTTATATTTAGTCTGAACACCTATTGTATTTAGTCTTAACTAATATAACCATATCTTAGTTAGTATCAGCACAAAATAACGTTTGATCGTTGAACAGACATAACTTTTGACTGGTAACTCTGATTCACGTATGAGCACTTTTCGGAAATGGGACGACACGACGCACACTCTTTACAGGAGTTTCACCCTGTAACGACGCTGTTTTGACCCCGAAAAACGCTTTCTAAGGCCTGGAAATCATATTTTTTTAGTTTTTCTCCATCTTTTTTGCTCAATTTTTCTCTACAAAATGCTTCAAACATTTCAAAAACATATTTGAAACAGTTAATATGGAAATATTTTATATTTAGTATGAACACTTGTTTTATATAGTTTACACTCCATGAATTCTGTGCAAAACATACATGAAACGGTGCAAAAAAAAAAGACTTGAAATAACTAGTATGAACACCTATTTTATTTAGTTTGAACACTTATTTTATTTAGTATCAACATCTATTTTGTTTAGTTTGTGCCTCATTTTGTGCAAAACATACTTGAAACAATTAGTATGAACACCTATTTTATTTAGTCTGAATACCTGTTTTTTTTAATATGTGTGTCATATTTTTGTGCATAAATGACTTCAAGAAGTACAAAAACAGACTTAAAAAACTAGTCTGAATATCTTTTTATTTAGTCTGAACACCTGTTTTATTTAGTCTGAACATATGTTTTGTTTAGTCTGCATCCACACATTATTTTATGGAAAGAATTCTTAATAGTGTGTAGGACGGAAACATTCAGAATAATGTGCGCAGTCCAACTTTACATTTTTTCGTTTTGACTGTTTGACTTTTCTCTTTTAGAACGTTTTGACTATTTGACTTTTCATTTTTAGAAAGTTAATTGAAATACTTCGACAGAGTACAATAATTGAGTTACATTTAATCAATTTCAAAAAAAAATATAACATGGAAACTGAAACTTCTTTTACCATTAACAAGAAAATTACATAAAAAAAGAAAGGTTCTTCAGCTGTGTGCCGACCAAACAGAATCCTCTCCATTTAACTATTCACTGGAGGAATACCTACTTGTCCAGTATTTCTCAATTTCTTCGGCTGTTCTTCCTGGTACTCGCCCAGCAATCAATGCCCACCTGTTTAACAAGCAGTATCAATTAATTATCTTAAACAATATATTATTCAGTACTAAAATCATAACAAAATTGAATAAAATTTATTATCTCAAAATAAGCATAAGTGACAGTAGTTCAATTACTTAAGGAAAAAAAGAGAAAATAGAGGAATTGTTCCAAACCCACATTCAAAATTTTAGGATAAACATAGTTTGTTTAGAGAGCAACCATTAGTCTCTTCCCAAATAAAACTAAATAGTAAATACAAGTGCAGATTGACAAACCTTTCTCCAATTAATCTATACATTGTGGCAATGAGAGCTTCTTCATCCTCTGAAAATTCGTTCTTCGAATCCTGGCTCCTCTCCTCTGGCAAAGCAAAACCAAAGAATTCCAAACAAGGCAAACTGGACATGAGAATTAAATAGCCTTCCAAGAGAGAGAAAGATGGATATATAATAAGAAGAGAAAAAAAGCACCTCTGGAATCAGAAGAGTTATTCTCAGACGAGCTATCCATGCTATCCATCTTCTCCAATAAATGCTTTTATTGCTGTAGAGTGTAGAACCACCTTTTGTAGGGTTTTTTTTTTTATTACTGATAAGGGGATGAATTGGGGAAGCTTTTATTGGAGAGAAAGAGAGAAGAATAAAGAATGGAGGTTGAGAATGGGAGATAGACCAGTAGTTGCTTTGTTTCTTTCTGAGAGAATTGAATGGATTTGAAGTGCATTTTGACTGGTTGTTGGAAAAAAAAAAAGAAGGGCTGTGCCTGTATGAACTATGTTTGTTTCTTTCTCTATATAAATATAACTATAGTGCTCTCTGTTTGGAAATTAATTAAGTTCCATTATTTTGTTAAATCCTTGAGTCATGTTATGTTATTCATTTTTCCATCTCTTTTTATTTCTTTTAATCAAATAGCTTTTGTATTTTATATTTCCTAGTCAATTAATAATCACTTGTTTATATGCTTGCCATAAAAAGTTTCTTAAAATAAGTTTTTGTTGTCTTGTGTTTTATACAAATATGTTTCTCCTAATTTATTGTATTATAAAGATACTTATCTATGTCTAAATTTTCTGAATAGAATATTTTTTTTCATAAAACTATCTTATTTTAAAATTTTAGTTCTTAAATATATAGCCTTTTCCCAAGTGAATTTCGAGAAACAAATGTATCATTTTTAACTAGTAACGGTAATATTGTACTCATTTGAATTTGAAAAAACCTTTGGTCAACTTGTCATATCAGCAAAATTAAAAATTTTAGATGCTATATTAAGACTAGCTGGTGCACGTATATTTTCGCATAGAAATATAATACTTTTGAGTGAGTCCTTTCAAGTAAAAAAGAAAAGTATATCTAATCTAGTCAAATAATCATAATTTTTGTTTATACAACTTGAATTGCTAAAGTAGAAAACAGACCACCAATTTTACCGAAGTTACAAGCAGAGGAATGGTGTCAACGGTTTAATATTTAACCGTTTTGTTTCGTCTGAAACAAAACGGTAAACACAAGAATTTTTTATTTCGTTTATCAAATGTCCAACGCAAATTTTAGGTATTTCGTCCATTAAAATGAGACAAAAACACAAATCAGTTGTTACGTTTCGTTTATTTCGTTGTTTCGTTTAACATTCTATGAGTATATAGTATCTTTGATTGCAGAGATGCTGGCGGAGAGATAGAGGCGTGTATGGGTTAAGAGCAAACCCTAGCCGGTTCGCTCTATCTTTCTCTTCTCTTCGTCTTCTTCCCTCTCTCACTCAGACACTGTCTCTCTCTCTGGCACTCTTTCCTAGCCATTGTCGATTGAAGTACTCGACTGTCGATCGATTAGTGACGTGATCAGGCCTGCTTGGTCTCATTTTCTGAGATCCCAATCATTTTCCTCTCTTTTTCCTCTTGATTTTGGCGATATGGCCCTGATATCATAGCTCGGTTGCATCGTTTCTAGTTCCAGTCATCTAGATCTAGTGTACTTGAAAGATTTAGTTGGATTGAACGTTCATAGGTCAGAGAAAGATTGTCATTTCATTCCTAGAAGCCTAGAATGCTAGGTGACTGAGAAGCTTGTGGTTAGATTGTGATCAATGCCTTTTGCCTTATGATCGATCATTGTTCTTGGATATATAAGCCGCTGTGAAAGGAAAGAAAATGGCTGAAAGAAAGAAAAATAGAGAGAGAGAGAAACAAAGAAAGAAATGAAGAGAAATGAAGAGCTAATAAGCAAGCAAGCTATTCAAAGGAATATTTGTATTTAATTTTTATTTTTTGTTTTGTAACTTGATTTTTTTGTTAGTTTTGTACATTTACTTAATCTTTGATTGCAGAGATGCTGGCGGAGCCGTCTCCAATTATTCTCTCAAGAATTTTCTGCTGCAGTGCCATTGGAAGGCTTCATCCGGGAGAAGATCTAAAGGATCATTACCTGCAACACTATGGGAGGTTTTCTCATCTTCAGAGCTTCTCGATTCCTATTCTTCAAATCGGCGGACCTTCATTTGCCAGTATACTGTCTCATCAAGTGTTGTATCTGGTGGTATAAGGAAGAGGAATGGGTTTTCTATCCAGCCCCGAACTTCTAATGGGATCCTTGTTCTGAGACCGAGAATGATGTGAAACATGTTTTCAAGAATGAGTGAAAGGTCGGGGCACGCGACCATAATATCAAGGTGTTGGATTTAGGTTGTGGATCGTAGGTTGTCGTGGTCGATAATTAGCCCAAAGTTTGACGACGCATACATGAGGTACTCTAAAGACCATGAATACGAGGGCAGATCATGTAACCGTAACCATATTTGGTATTTGAGTGATATCAGCATGCCAGAAACTTTACGAGACCAAGGGTACCCCAAGGTATCCTTTTTTGTCAAGGCTTGGGGTGTAAAGCAGTCATGAGTTTATCCATTTTGTGTCCGGAGGAAGCAACAAAATGTATTTGTTAGTGTCCATCTTTGTGATATGTGCTTCTTCCTTGTGATTTTTTTTCTGAAACCGGCGTGCACCTTGGAGGTGCTGTGGCTGCTGAGAAAACATGTGTCAACAACCAGCCCTGCCTCAAGCGTTTGGTTTCATGAGACAAGTTTGGAGTCTCGTGGATGAGAACGATATATCAATTTTGGGATGAGTTACGTGGTTACAAGTTTGGTTGTCACTCTTGATTTCTACTATATATGTTTCAATTGTTTCATTCCTATGCCATTCAAATTACTTGCTTTGGCTTTATGCACCTTGCATGTATGTACTACTTGGATTGCTTGCAGGCTTCGTGCATCATGCGAGTACACACCACTTGAATCGCTTTCAGGCTTCGTGCATCATGTGGATTGACATTCTCACTTTGATTGATATGATCAGTTTTCTGTTGACTTCTTACGGATTTATGATCATTTAGTGAAATTTTCTATGATTTCAGTGTTATTGTAATTTTAATGATATTTTGTTGAATTGACAACTAGTGAATTTCTGTTGGTTTGACTTATGTGTTTTTGAGAGCTTGACATCATTTATCCTTGTGTTGTTTGGGTATTTGGATGTTGATTACTACCTTCATTCGATATGAAAGAGTGAATTTGGTATGGTCTGATGTTCCGACTTAATATAACATTCGTTATTAATGTGGTTTTGGGGTACCTACATTGTCTCGGATTTAAGATTTTGATGCTCTATAGATTTGGAAATTTGAAGTGGTATCGTTATTCTCTAAATTTGAAATTTAATTCTTTATGGAATTTGAAACTTTTGCCACATAATGAATTGTTTGGATGCGGATTTCACATTACAAAATTATGTTGTTTTCACTCTTGAGAGGTCGAGTAATTTGAATTTCAATCCTTTGTTCATCATTAGCCGATCATCGTCAATTATCGCTGGAGCATCAAAGTATAATGTTCGAACTTCGAAGTAATTTAAAAGAACTATACCGATATACCATTATATACATCATGAAAAAGAATGACAAAAAGAAGAACTTGGAGAGCCACGATTAAAGAAAAGGGATTGACTAATTGTACCCCAACTCTTGTATCTCGTAGAAGTACCACAACTAACTTTCTAAAAAGAGAAAGTCAAACACTTTCTAAAAATGAAAAATCAAATAGTCAAAGCGGATAAAAATAGAAAGTTGGACTACACGCTTTATTCTGAACGTTTCCGCCCTACACACTATTAAGAATGTTTTGCATAGAATGCATGGGTACAGACTAAATAAAATAGGTGTTATGACTAAATAACAGATGTTCAGACTAGTTGTTTCAAGTTTGTTTTTGCACTGCTTCAGTCAATTATGCACAAAGAAATGAGGCACAGACTAAATAAAATAGGTGTTCAGACTAAATAAAAAACGTGTTGAGACTAAATAAAATAAGTGTTCAGACTAGTTGTTTCAAGTATGTTTTGCACAAAATGAGGCACATACTAAATAAAATAGGTATTCATACTAAATAAAACAGGTGTTAAGATTAAATAAAACATGTGCTCATACTAGTTGAAAGATATGTTCATATTAGCTGTTTTAAGTCTTTTTTTGCACTGTTTCATGCCTGTTTGGCACATAAGGCATGAAGTGCAAACTAAATAAAACAAGTGTTCAGACTAAATATAACATGTTTTCATACTAGCTGTTTCAAATATATTTTTGCACTGTTTCAAGCATTTTTTTGAGAAAATTTGAGCAAAAAAGGTGCAGAAAAACTAAAAAATGTGATTTGTAGGCTTTAGACACATTTATCAGAGTTACTAACTCCTCTAGTTGTTTCAAGTCTATTTTTTTACTGTTTCTAATCTAATATGCACCATATAAGAATATATTAATACTAACTAAGGATATGATCATACTAAGTCCTCTGATGGTCATACTAACATCTTAAGTGATTATACTAACTTCTCTGATGGTCATACTAACTCTGATGGTGATAATAACATATCAAATAGTCATACTAACATCTCAAGTGGTTATACTAACGTCTCAAGTGGTCATACTAATCTCTCATGTGGTAATACAAGCGATATTTTTCAATGTTTTCATTGATTCATCGATGTTTTTTATAAATTCATTGATGCTTTTCAATGTTTCATCGATTCATTGATGTTTTTCAATGTTTTCATCGATTCATCAATGCAACCCTGACATTTGTCAATGATTTTCATCAATTCATCGAAGCAAAACAGTATTTCATCAATGCAAATCATTGATTTAGCGATGTTTTTTAATGTTTTCATCAAAGAAATAAATTCAAAAAATGAATAAGACAAAAGAGAAATGAGAGTGGAGGACGAAAGCATAGATCTGAAATTGAAAAATGAATTTTTTTTGTCTTATACGAAATACGAATATGAATAATTTCTCTAAAAAGAAAGTTTCTAACAACATTATTTTGCTCCAATTTGTTTAGTAAACAGATGACGACTTCAAAACGCGTCACAAAAACTAGGAACTATAGCTACTTGTAGCTACAGTTCCGTAAATATCTAAAAATAAATTTGTCGAAAAGGCCGAAACCCCTAAATGAAAAAGGCTCAATAA
Source organism: Eleocharis quinqueflora (assembly GCA_964058865.1). Lineage (NCBI taxonomy): Eukaryota > Viridiplantae > Streptophyta > Magnoliopsida > Poales > Cyperaceae > Eleocharis > Eleocharis quinqueflora. The sequence goes on from CAXKVX010000420.1 coordinate 45,150, forward strand.
ATATAAAGAAAATGGGCCTCTAGCCCACAAGTATTATTAGAGGGCCACTTTCCATCACTCTTTAAATAAAGGCCATACGTGAATAAAGTGGTTAGAAATACATATATTCGTTGGTATAATATAACATTTCATAAAGTGGTAAGAAATTATATCGAGCGGAAATAATATAAAGGAAATGGCAAAATGAATTAATATCACAAAATCACTCTTCAACAATTGATTTTAATGAGACATGTTTGCACGTTAAAGTTTATTATTTTTGAAGTTTTTTTAATTATTTCAAGCGGTAAAAAAGAAATCAACAGATCTAATTACTACATTTCTTAAATTTTAATGCATTCAATTTTGAACATGATATAATAAAAAATACTCCAAAATTATATAAAATTCTATGTCAAAGAATCTCCAAAAAAGACTGATGAATATGGCTTGATATTTGTTTTTTTTAATAAATATGAGGATAGAGTCGCCTAATTTCAAATATGTACAAATGACTCCTCTAATTTTGAATCCTGGGATTGACAAAATATTATAAAATAACAATGAGGCTCTCCACTTGAATTTGGTATAAAATAAAAAAATATTGATAAAAAAGTAAAAATTGAAAACAAATAGTCATTAAATAATACTTTATAAGTGAAAACTTGCAGCATTAACAAAGACAAAATTCATGCCAAGGAGAAAACAAAAACTTCGGGACAAAAGAGTTGTGCACCGGCCAAGCGTTTCGTTTAAGCTCCTTTGCATTGTACCCTTTCTTTTCACGGAAGTTTTGCTTTTCATTTCTAATTTTATCCAAGCTTTTTATAAGTTAAATGTTGATTTTACAAGTTTGCTCAAACATGACGATGAACGATAGAAACTCATAAATGTACAAGAAGGTACATATATATATAATTTGTATCCGAGAAGATTTTAATATAAAGAAATTATTTAGCATGATAAATTATAATTTTAACCGTCTATTTGTGAGATTTGACTCTCAAGCACGGAAGATGCTATGCTTGGTCAAGCACCGTAGTCTTACTCTATATATATATATATATATATATATATATAGTATGGCTAATGTGAAAATGTTTGTTTTGATAATTGTTTCGTTTCTTCAAGTTCTAGGCTACATGTTTCAATATAATTTCCAAGAAGAGTTCCTCTTCTTTCCAAGTTAGTATAACAAAGTATGACAATTTCGTTTGATAATAAGGAATCAATATTATTATTTTTATCCTTCTTGTAAAAAGACCCATTCTCAAGAAATGTTACAACTCTTGAGATATAATTTTTTTGTTTGAGGGTCATAGCATTTATATCCTTTCTTTTCTAGGGAATAACCTACAAACATTATTTTTATCGAAGTAAAGTCTAATTTATCCATTCTATTTTTATGAACAAAGCACGTACAACCAAAAACTTTAAAATAAGTAATATTGGGTTTTTATTGTAAAGTAATTCATAAGGACTTTTAAGATCTAAGGTGGCACTAGGTAACCTTAGGGTGCGTTTGGATGGCAGGGATTAGCTCTATTTTGAGAATAGCTGCTATTTTTTGTACAATAAACAATCCAAACATAAATTTAGGTGTTTTGAATTAGCTGCTATTTTCGCTATTTCGCTAACTCAACCATTTGGTCGGATTAGCTGATTAGCGATTTTCGGACACACAAAACCATTTGGATTAGCTTCTATTATTAGTATTATTATAATTATAATTATTATCATCATCATTATAATTATTATATTATCATTTATTATTATTATTATTTATCATTATCATTATTATTATATTATTTATTATTATTATTATATTATTATTTATTATTATTATTATATTATTGTGTTATTATTATATTAATTATTATTATTTTTATTGTCATTACTTTCATTATTTATTATTATTATTGTTATTATAATTATTATTTATTATTATATTATTATTATATTATTATTTATCATTATAATTATTATTATATTATTATTTATCATTATAATTATTATTATATTATTATTATATTATTTGTTATTATTATTATATTATCATTATTTTCATTATAATTATTTATTAATTATTACATTGTAATTATAATAATAATTATTATATTATTATTATCATTATATTATTATTGTAATTGTCATTATTATTATTATTATTATTATTATTTTCATTATTGTCATTATTTTTTTATTATCATTATTATTATTTTATTATATTTTTTACTTTTTATTTTGTATTATTGTCATTTGTGTTATTATTATTATATTATTACCATTTTATTATTATTGTATTATTATTATATTATAAATCGATATCAATATTTTATTATTATTATTATTATTTATTAGAAAACTAAAATAATTTATTATTTTACTAATTCTCACCATCACTACTCCAAATGTGCAATCTAAACAACATTTTCACTAACCTAAATAACACTATTTTTACACTAATTTATATAGCAAAAAGTAACCACTATTTCAACCACTAATCTAGATAGCACTATTTTTGCAATAATCATGACATGATCCAAACACACCCTAATTAAGTTTGTTGTGGTGAGAACGGCTTCCGACGAAAGATTCTTTGGAACATTGATTTGGAATAAAAGAGTTCTTGTCATTTCCATTATGTGACAATTTTTCCTTTCGAAAATACTATTTTGTTGAGGTGTAATAGATACAAGTGGTTTGATGAATAATTCCTTTTTGTTTCACGAAGTGTGAAATTTTTTTATTTATAAACTTCGTTTCATTATTCGTTCTAAAAGTTTTGATTTTCTTATCAAATTGTGTTTCTACGAAATTCATTGGAAATGCAAGAAAATTGCATCTTTCATTTTTATTAAGTACATCCAAGTTGTTCTTGAAAAATCATCAATAAAAATAACATAATATCATATGAATTTTTAGAGCGGGTCTCCACACATCGGAGTGAACTAGCTCAAAAATTTCATTAGTCTTAGTTTTTGAATTACAAAAGAGAAGCTTTGTATGCTTAGCAAGCTTACAAACTTCACATGTGCTACAATCTATATTAGTAAAATTAAACATAGATTTAAGAATCTTGTCGGAAGGATGTCCCCCCCGTTTCTGCCAAAGTTTACTTAAATCTTCATTTTTCTTAGCATTGAAAATAGTCTTGGTGCTAAAAATATAAGCCGTTTTCTAAATAGCCTTCACCAATCATCTCATTGGTGAATAGGTCTTGAAAAATAACTGTTTTTTTCTTAAAAATAATTTTGCAATTTAATTCTTTAGAGAGTCTGCTAATTGATAATAAATTTACAAAGCAATTTTCAACATAAAAATATCTTGAAGAAAGTTTTGGGGAAAATGCTAATCATGTTCCATCCTTTAATTTTTTTCATTGTTAGCAACAATAAAATATTGTCCATAATTGATTAATCGATAATTTTTAGCAAACTTTTATTTCCTATCATGTGGTCTGTGGCTCCTGAATCAAGGATCCATTTAGTATGATTTAATGGTGCATTTTTAACTGTACTATTAGTGGTATAACATTTCTGATTTATTATCTCATACATAGTCTCTTCTCTAAATTTATATATTACAGTTGGGTCTGAAGAGGAACTAATGGTTGGGTCTAGAGAATAATTTGAGTGAGAGGTAACAAAACCTTGGTGAGCTTGGCCTGTTTTTTGGCTCATGAGTGCAGAGATCTGTGAAGTTTGCACAACGATCAGCGACTCGAGTCGATCAAGTCGATCCGCACCATTCTGACTCGCTCTACTTTCTCCTCTTCACCCCTCACAGTTGTGCATGCCGTCTTTACCCCTTCTCTTCCATCTAGAGTTTTTTTGAAATGAGTTAGATCTCCTCGCTTGGGTCGAAGGTGGGGATCAAGAACTCAACATCGATCTTGAGTATGTCCAACTCGTTTGCAGTACGAGCACTTGTTACCCCTTTCCTAGATCTTTCCTTGTTGAAATTGGGAGGTTGAATTGAGAAGACATGGCCTTCGGGCCTCGAGCTTGAGTTGACAGCTTACATTGCTGCTTGTCTCGTTGCCTTTTCTCTGATGCGGGTTGTGACATCTTCGAATGTTAACTTATCTATGGAGTTAAGGATCTGAGCCCTAATTGTCTCATAGCTTGATCTAGGGCAGCTAAAAACGTGTATATTCTATATGTCTCTTCTCTTTCTTGAAGTACTCACAGATCAGTTGTGGGTGGTTTGTATAGCTTGAGTTCTTCGTATTTGGTTATGACATGCTCAATTAATTCGGGTATGTCTCTTGAATCTTGTGTGATTTTGGTTATCTTTTTTCTGAGATGATAAATTTAGGAGTGGCTTCTTTTGTTGCGATATTGCTTTTTGATTGCCTTCCACAACTCAACTGTTGTTTCGTAATGGCTGAAGGTGGTATAGAGTGACTTTAGCCGCCTTAGCCCATGAAATATAATTCAATACATTTAAGGCATGTTGGTCAGCTTTTGTGAGGAATTGAAATCAGTATAATGCTTGAATATTGTGGTTTGTTGATTACTTGTTGAAGAATGGATTTTGAGATTGTCTCTAGTATTTCTTCTGTCATTTTGACAGTATTTTGAGTGATTTTGCTGGTTTGAGAAATTTTTCCGGAAGCTCGCTTTGGATCAAAACTGCTCAGATACCATGTTGATTTTACAAGTTTTCTCAAACATGAAGATGAATGATAGAATAATTTTATCACTCTTATTCGTAAACGTACAAGGAGGTATATATTCATATATCTACTGTCTAAAGGTAATATTTTTTACCCTGTATGATTTAGACTATATAGACTCTATATGTGCAGCGTCTAAAAGTAAACTGTAGAAGCTTTTTTTTTGTGGGCTCTAATTTTTTAACTCTGTCAGTAATAATTCTTCTCTTAGACTTGTTTATCCTCTTTAAATACTTCAGTTGTCATTCTAATCTTCTATTTTTCAACACTAAATGCAGCGACAACATTTCTTAATTAGGCTAAAAGAATAACAAACCAGGCATGCAGATGCAGTTACTCTGAATGATGTGACCCATGCAAAGTGTGTAAAACATTCATCAAATCGATCCCTCACATAGAAGAGTGTTTAAGTTGAAAGATAAAACGAAGGCAATTTATCACTGTCGTACTAACAAATAGGCAATGATAATTGACAAGAAATCTTTGAGTGATGAAATAAAAGAGATCGGTGGGTCCCCCTGGTCCCCATTTATATATTCTTTATTGGACGTAATATTAAAAATTAAATGGCTGTCACTATTAAAAAATGGCAGACGACAAATGGCTGTCACTATAAACGTTGTTAAAACATCATCACTGTCTAGTGCAATTAATTGATCACAAGAGACTAATCCAAAAGGTAAGGAAGATTCAAGGTTCAATATTCCATAGATATAATAAGAATTTTAATTAAATATGAATTTTGTTAGGTGTTAACTATCAAATGAATCGAAAATCTTCGATGCCGGTCCATTTTATTCAATTGGTTCGTCTATTTGTTTGATCTAACTCGACAAATTAAATTAAAAATACAATAACTCATCTAACTCATACACTAGCTTGTTTGCACAAAAAAATTACAAGTATATATATCAGAGCTGGATTATGGTGTTTGATCAAGCACAGCTAGCTTCTTCGATGTTTGATTATCACATCTTACATACGAATGACTAAAATTTCAATTTATCATGTTCAGTAATTTCTTTATAAAAAATCTTGTGAGGAAAATTTCTTCCATTTTTAAAAACTAGTAATCTACCCGTGCACAACAACAAGAGAAAATAATGTAGACGGAAAATTGCCCACATATTAACCAGTGAAAGCGTCATGCATTTTGCGTAGTGACATCACGCGTCTTGTGTCATGCATCATGGGTCATGCGTCATGCGGCTTGAAGCGTCTTGCATCATGGGTCATTCGTCATCAATCACGCGTTATGCGTCTTGCGTCATGCGGCTTGCCTCATGCATCATGCGGCCTCCAACGTCTTTCGTCATTCATTTTGCGTCATGGGTCATGCGTGATGAGTCATGTGTCTACCGTCTTGCGTCATGCGGCTTGCAGCGTCTTGCGTCTTATGTCATGCATCTTGCGTCATGTGTCTTACGTCATGCGTCATACGTCATGCGTCATGCGGCTTGCATCATGTGTCATGTGTCATGCGTCTTGCACCGTCTTGCGTCATGCATCATGCTGCTTGTGTCATGCAGCTTGCAATGTCTTGCATCATGTAGCTTACAGCGTTATGCGTCATGAGTCATGCGTCATGGGTCATGAGTCATGCGTCATGGGTCATGCGTCATTGTTGGCACCTGAAAAGGTACCAATTATTAGCCTAAAAATGAATAAAGGAATAAAACAAATCACAAGCATGTAAGGGACAAACAAAGGAGGTTAAATGCCAAGTCAATTTAATTTTGAGAAAAACTAAGGTCTTATGTGCAAAAATACCAAAACCTCACCTAACCCTAACCAATTGCAAAGGGAGGCTCAAGAATGTTCTCCAAGAAATTAACAAAGTGTTCATGTGATTGAAAATATTATTTGGAGCATAATGTGTGCAATTAACATATTTGCCATATTATCAAATAATCACATATAACATTTTGATCTTAATCAAGGGTCAAAAGCTCAAGAAATTTGGTAAAGTTATCAACCAATAAATTCTATAGAAAATTTGTAAATTTTTGGGCTTTATTTCACTAAAAAAAAATTGACCATTTGATCCTCCAAACAATTCAAAATAGATTTGAATAATTCAAATTCGAATTTTCAAACATAAAACAACATATGAGTACAATTTGAGCTTCTATAACAATTCCTAAACATTTCAGAATTTTGAATGGACTTAGTTCATGGCTATACAATTGGGCTCCAAGAACTGTCAGTCTCATGATTTACATAAACCAAGCTTACCTAGGAACAAGGAAAGAAAGGGCGCTGGGAATGTGTCTCTTTAAACCTGACATGTGGGTCCCTTATTGTCATCTCCTAACTAAACATTGTCCTGATCGACCAAAATTACATATCCCAAAACACGAGTTTGGAACGTAATTTGGGTCATTACTTAGTGTGTTTTTAGGTTAATTTTCTGAAAATATATGCAAGTTCTTGATTCTGCCCAATTTCTTTGTTTTAGTGCAGGTACTAGACAAGCATAGCAAAAATTGGAGCCCGAGACGGAAAGCAGAGTGTAAAGCTGCAAGTGGCAGCTTCTTGCATGCCGCAAGTTAATTCTTTTGACTTCTAGAGACTTTGGGGGCAAGCTTTGCGGGCCTCATCATCTTTTGTTGTGGTTTGCGAGCCGCAAAGAACAGTTCTGGCAAGATTCTGCTCGAATTTTAAGGCGAAAACGGGGAGACTTCCATTTTTATCAATTCTTCTTCCTCCAGATTTAGTTTTGAGCGGTTCTAGGCGATTTTTGAAGGAAGAATTTGGTGGCTAGGGTTTGGCACAAGGAGAAGACATTTAATCTTGCAACAGAAGGCGTTTTCGATTTTTCTACCTTATTCTCGTTCTCTATTCTCTTTCTCTTGTAGCATGGCTTGCTTTCTTGTACTTGTGACAATCATGAGAGGCTAAAAACCTCTCTAGGACCTTAGGTGTAGCTTAGAAACTTGCTTTTTGGTATTTGAATTCATGTAAACAATTTGCTATTTGAATATTGCTTCTTTGGTGTTATTTGATTATCTTAGGGTTTGGTAAATTATATTGAGAAATCAATTGTCAGATCCCAATTGAGAAGAAGCACTTAATCCACTATCCTACCCGAGAGGGACTTTGGTTGATTAAGGGTTGAGTTAATTGAATTGCTGTACCGTAGCTTAATTGCACGATACCAAGGTTTAGGAATAGTTCACGCAATACGTACGTAAATCTTAACGTAATCCGGGGTTCGATTAACCCTCGGCTTCGGTTTATGTTAGAGTAGGTATTGGTAAGAGAAATCAATCGCCAATACATATCATTGGTACCTTAACCCATTCATAGTGATTGTTGAATTATTGAAATTGCCAAAAATAAGTTGAATAGTGAACCTAAGGACCTAGCCATCTAATCTTGATAAACAAAAATCACTTTACTTGCTTTGTTTGTTTTAGTTTTAATCGGTTACGAAACAACTTTCAACCTCCAACATTTTACATGCTTAGGAATTTTAACCGTTTGGTTCTATTTAGAAATCGACTTGTTCTTGTGTTCGACATCTAATTCATACTAACGACATCGTACACTTGCGATCAAACACGAGAATTTGGGTATTTAAAACTTAATAATTGTTAATACGCAAATCGTGCATCATGTCCGTGCACTAAATCCTGCCCATGTCAGTGACACATTGAACCTTAATCCCATCCTTCCTAAGATCTAAACCTCTAACCAGATCGAGATTAAGAGAAAGAGGAGACAATAAGAACTCAACCAATTGGAGCTTGCCACATGTGCTCCTTCTTCCTTTTGAGCTTCAAAACTAGAGGCCTTCAATGGGACTGATCTCTCTGTTCATTGAGAATTAAGCTGCAAGTCATATACCAATCGAAAGAGGAGAGTAAGAAGATCATAATGGTCACCATCAATCAAATGTGTCCTCTTTTGTTAGGTTATTTTCTTTGAAACTGACCCTCTCTATTTGGTGGCACTACATGTCCTGACAGAGTGGTTCAATTTCTTGGTAAACACTTTAGTAGGAGATCACACTTTTTGTATCATTGTAAATCTTTTATTTTTATGACTCTTACAAGAACAAAAGCCTCTACTTATGAAGAAAAATCTGCTATATATATATGAGTTTTAAGTATTACGGTAAAAAAGTTTTTCATTTCTATTTAATTTGCAAGCAAAATAACGACAAGTTGTTACATGGATCTATGACAAGGTCGACTCCTTCGTGACAATGGATGCAAGAGAGCTTGCAAGAAGTATAACAAATGCATGCTTCTTCTTTGATGCAATTGAAAGTGCATATCATGTTAGATTTTTTACTAGAAAATTGAACCCCTACACATTTACATAATTGAGTTCAAAGTTTGCTTTGTCATATGTTGCAAAAGAGGGGGTCAATTTCTTGGTACAAACTTTTTTATGAGTTCCCGATTTTCTTGTATCATTGTAAAATATTGTGTTTGTATATATGTGTTTCTGTAGGTAGCGTCTGACAAGAGCTATTGGATAACATGTTACTTAGTGCTTCAAAGAATGCGTATCGTAATGCATGCATTTGATGTCTAAGCTAACAACGGATCAAAGTCAAATCTTTTCTTAGATATTTTAGCAAGAATTTCCTCATAAAAACCTAATAGGATATCAAGCATTTGTATAGTTGTAAATCTTTTATTTTCTAAGATAGCAAATGCATTTATATGAGTTACTTTCTTGTTTGAAATCCTGAGTAATATGCTATTCTTCACCAAGTTGTCTCAATTCTCCTCTCTGTGCAAATAAACCAACTCTAGACAAGAATGCTCGATAGAGGTATGAAGATAGATGTTTCATCTTTGATGGAGCAAATGGCATGAATTATGCTATCTATTTTCTCTCGTTATAGCTCTTTATTTTTTTCTAGTTAGGTCTTTTATTTTCATTTTATTTCTTTTTTTCTTCCTTGTGATATGGGGCTAGCCATATTTTCATTTTATTTTTTTTTTCTAGTTAGGTCTTTTATATGTTTAATTTGTAACTTTTTGTGATGGTATAATCAGTTTAATGATACATTATTGAATAGTAAATATGGAGCTAGCCATAGTTTAAGCTTTTCAAAAAAATAAAAACATATGACAATGATTATTTATTTAAAAATCGTAATAGTTGTTGTCTAATCCTCAATATCAAAATACTAAAGTCTCTTTGGCAATACTCATTTGCCAACGGTTCTTTAAACGATTCAGCAACATACTAGACAACAACGATTGAATAATCGTTGGTGAAGACGATTTTTAACCGTTGATAGATCTCTTTTTAGTGGTAGTGATTATAGAAATTAGGGGTGTTGTGCTATGACCAATAATAAACTTTTTAGTTAAATTAAGGATCGTAGATGAATAACTTTTCTGAATAATATTAATTTCCTAATCAGTCTTTCTTTTTGTACGTGTACTTGTATGAATGGTTTTGTTTTAGCAAATTTCATTTAGCTATATAGGAACATCATATCCATGTATTAACTAAATTGATACTCATCTAGCTAATGGCATTTTAACCTCCAGTGTGGATTTATGCCCTCAAGTTCTAATTACTTCTAAATAATTGAGTTTACTTATAACCCTAAACAAAGTTAAATTTTGATTTCCTAATTACGCACAAAATATGGTAATGGATAATATTTCGTAGATACCATATTTGATATCAACTATTGATATCAATTTTATTATGCATATTATTTGAGTTATTATGTATGTTATACCATAACTATTTCATTACAAAAAATAACATTCATAATAACGCAAATAATATGCATGATAACTCAATTAAAGATGCATAATAAAATCGGTATCAATAGTTAATATCAAATATGATATCTACGTATCAGCTCCCATATGTAATTACTTTGGATTTCAATGATTTTGATACAAATTCAACAAAACAAGCAACGCAAACACAACGGAATGATTTAGGGGTTTAGAAAAAAGCCAACGCAAGTCCTGAAGAGAAGAGTCGTACTTCAAGTAAACCTCGCGAGTAAAGTGAAAGCCATTTCTTTGGAATTCACATTCGAAATGATCAGCAGCAATGATCAGCAGCAGCAGCAGCAGCAGGATTCCTCCAGCATTCTCACCGCTGCTACAGCGATGAGACTGTCCACACAGTGTTTCTACTACAGTACTAATGAATTTACAACGTAATAGTACTGTTCATTGACCATTTCGAAACTCTGCATTATTCCGGGAAATACGAATTCATTTATTTGATGCTAATTAATCTCTCTTTTCTTTTTTCTCAACCGCAGCCTAGTTCCTTGGACGTGGACGTGGTTTATTTTCAAGAATTGAGAAATCATTCGGACTTGGTTTATATTAATTCTGTAGACCTATTTTAAACCTTAATTCATGGTGCAAAGATCTTTTATCAATCTTCACATAATTGCTTTTTTAATTATTTTAATCAATTAATTAATCGTGTTTCATGATAACAAATTGAGAAGCACTTGTCTCGCATTAAAAAATTCCTAAGTTACTCATAATCTAAGAAGTATAATCTTAATACTAAAACAATTTATTGAAACTCAATAATTTTAACATAGAAATAGAAAGGGAAATCTTACCAATGAACACTAAATTAAAATTCTTGATGTAATACTGGAGTTTGTTACATTAATTTGATAACCAACATTACGATGAACACACTCCTAAAGCAAAAAAAAAAAAGAAAAAGAAATACTTAAACATTAATTGATTCATTATGTTAATGTGTAATTGAGTACAAGATATAAAATATTTTACACCTCTTAGCATTTAATATCAATAAATTTGGCTATTATCATACTTCCATTAGAGACCATTGTAAAAAAATAATTAGTAATAGAAAATTATCACTTCGAATAGCATATGCTCATTATAAGAGAAATTTACGTAATTACATAATCATCGATTAAAATGTATTAAAAGAAATAAACTTGATCTTATTCCTTATCGTTAGAAGAAATTCAAATTGAAAGTTTCAAGTTTGACTTATTACTTCAAATTAATAAAATTTTTAGAAGAAACTAATAAAACGACAATAAATAGCTTTATCTTCGATCTAAATAATTATCTATTGCAGTTTCAATAAATGATTATCTTATAATTCAAAAAATGTAGTACGACAATAAGTATCTTTTTGTTAACCGACCGCCACCGCTGCATGCTATCTATAATTTATTATCAAAATTGCAACAATTAAGTGGTAATTACGAAATAAGTTATGAATCAAAAACAATTTACGAAATAAGTTCTTTTGTTAATGGTAGACCAAGTCCATCTGATGAATCTTGTTTGTTCTATATATCTTCACCTTCCCCACGAGAGGAACATCCCTTGTGAAACGGTCTCTACTCTACGTGTATGCCTATAGAAAAGGCACTTTAGGGTTTAAAAGGGCAGTGTTATTGACACTCTTCTTTTCTCCGAAAGGAAACAGAAAGAAAAAGAAAGGGGGTGAAGAGAGAAAGTGAGAGGAAAAGATATATACACTCTTTTTGAGAGAGAAGGAGATCGAGAGGGAATTGCGGATGGGGCACCATTGCTGTAGCAAGCAAAAGGTGAAACGAGGTCTCTGGTCTCCTGAAGAAGATGAGAAGCTTGTCAAGTACATCACCACTCATGGCCATGGCTGCTGGAGCACCATCCCCAAACAAGCCGGTTGGTCCCGCCTCATCTATATATCCTCCCTTCCTCTTTTTCACTTTCACACACAGATACACACACTCTCACATGATCTAGTGTAATCTATTTCAATAAATTATCTTATCTATCTATCTATCTATCCTAATTAATCTTTTTCGATCTTTTTTGGTATTTCAAGGATTGCAAAGATGTGGCAAGAGTTGTAGGCTGAGGTGGATCAATTACCTGAGGCCTGACCTAAGGAGAGGATCCTTTACCGAGGAAGAGGAAAGGATCATCATAGATGTACATAGAATCTTGGGAAACAGGTTCTAAACCTAATTAACCTTAGATCTCAATAAAATACTATATTTCTTTTCCAATCAAATCAAAGTAGGAATATCCACTCTTCAAAAAAGAAAGATAGGAATATCCTATTTTTGATTAATTCATGTGTTTACTTCAGAAAAGTTCAATTCATGCATGCTTAGATTGATTAGCAGCTATCTAGTTTAATTTTCTCCTTTATATTGGGTTTTATTTTTGTTGTTTTTTATCTGACAGGTGGGCCCAGATTGCCAAACACCTTCCGGGGCGTACGGATAACGAGGTGAAGAATTTCTGGAACTCATGCATCAAGAAGAAATTGGTTGCTCATGGTCTTGATCCAAAGACTCATAACCTGATGCCTACCTCTAAGTCTAAATCTTACAATAACCTAGCAAGCAATAGCACCTCTCAATTTCCTTCCTCCACCACTCCTTTCACAATCAGTTCTCCTGCCAAAACCAATTCTGAACCGACTAAATTGAACTCATTACTCACATTGCCAAATAATAACCTCCTTCTCAAAGAACCAAATATACCTACTGGAAATTTCCAGTTTCAAGAGAATGGTGTGCTCATGAGCTTCAAAGATCAAAACCCTAATCCAACCTTTGACTTCACAAATACTGCCTCTTGTTCTTCTTCCTCTTTAGATCATGCCACCATCCATTCATCTTCTCCATTCAGCCAGCCGAATGGATTTATCGATGATCAATCTGTCATGTGGGCTCCAAATGGCTTAGACACAATGGATCTGTCTCAACCAATTGAAGAAGTTGAGCCGACCATACATGCAGTTGCTCATCAGCAACAACAAACTCAACCTCAAAACTTTGTCAATAATAGAGTGGTGGATTTCAATAATGCTACAAATGAAAAGGTTATGGATATTGATGCCAATTATGTAGGAAATGCATTTGATATTGAACTAATGGAGTCTGTTTTGATGCCTTGTGGTATGATGTATGGTGGAGGCAACTCAATAGAACAACTGCAATGGGACTGCTAAGTACTCGGTCCTTAATTTCTCAAACAATTGAATTAGTTTTCCTTTTAGTTTCAATCCTAATAACTGAATTTCTTGAGAAAAATCTGAGAAATATAAGTTAGTGAATTTACCGCATATCTTTCTATTTTTGCTGATGGCACAATTAAACTGATTGATGCCCAATGCCATGTTAATTTTATGATAGAAACCTGCATTTTGTTTTCTTACTATTGCTGTTATTTCTTATTTGTGTCATTTTTTGGCTTAAGATTGAAATTAAGTTAATGTAAGCTTCCGTTACAATTCAGATCGATAAACCATCCCGTTTGCAAGGCTGTATCTGAAATATTTTTCTCGTGACAAATTAATACCAGAGTACACGTGTTACTGCTTGCATTTCAGGATATGTAAGCCGATGCAGTAACCAAGGAGATTTATAGTAATTAACCCAGAGATGTACTCAACTTTGCAGTTTTACTTTGCTAATTAGTGTATTAACTTAATAACTAGGAAAATGTATTATTTTATTCCCTTAATTAAAATTGCCTTTAAAAAGCATTCTAATCAATGAACCTCAATCTTGCCAATGTAGGGATTTTTTTTCGAAATGTTGTTGCATCTGATATGTCTTAATCTTATGCATGTATTTAAAGCTTACAAATGCAACATTGGGACATATATATGTAATAACTAATGAAGCCCTTTATTTTATTGGAGTATGATGTTCTTTCAAATTAATCATATACTTCAATTTTTTTTTATAAAAAAGTAGGTTTTATATGATACTCAATTGTACTGTTCATGCACAAGTAATTTGCTGCACGAAAATTAATTTATTATTGGATGTCATGTACTGATCATGTAGCCCTCTACTATAAATAGAGTTTCCTAATCATTGTATATGTGTACATAAATCCCATATGACCAGGTTACATTTTCACCTTTACTGGATTTATCAGCATCTCCTCATTTGTGTCTTAATTTGTTGAAGTCTCAGTTAACTTCTTTGAGAAAGAAACTTCACTAAACTTGTGATTATAATTTGAAGAAACTATGGCTAAATTATAAAGCATAATTAGCAGTCCATATAATTTCATTTTGAAATAATGTAGTGCCAACATGACATAATGACATATATATGTTTTGTATTCAGCCTTGAACGGAAGGAATTTCATTAGTTTTTGGTCGTGTATTCTGTGTTGGAGTTCAAACCTAAAGAGTAAATGAAGCAAAACTCTTCTTCACTTAATTACAAATAACCTAAAGTCTAATAAAGTTTCTCAACTCATCTAATAAAGAAATTTTCAGCTAGAAAGAAGAATTAAAACTAGAGTTTTGAGATGTAGAATTAAATAGATGGTGTAATTGAACTTGTAACTCTAGACATCCCTTGTGTGCTATAAAATGAGAGATTTGTCATCTCATTTGTATCAAGCAAAAAGCATAAGTAAGAGAAGCCAAAGAGCAAAAAAGAAAGAGTTAGCGGTAGCTAAAGAGAGAAAGAAAGATTAGAGAGAGTTGAGAAGTGTGAGGTTTGTGAGAGTTCTAAATAAAGAGTTATAATCTCGTTTATATTTTGAGTGATAATAAAAATACTTATTTGAGTGTTTATCTCGTGTCTAAACTCCACACCTTACCGCTCTCCTATTCTTACCCACCTCCTACAAATTGGTATCAGAGCGAAAGTTCGATCCACATACCCGAAAAAATGGCCTCAAATTTATTGTTCCCCCAAATACCGAAACTTACCACAGAAAATTTCGAGAGATGGAAGATACAAATGAAAGCTCTTCTCGGAAGTCAAGACCTATGGGAGATATCAACAAATGGCTACACCGATGCTACTCAAGCAGAGTTTGACGCATATACGCCTGAGAGAAAGGCTGAATTGCGTGATGAAAGAAAGAAGGATCGTAAGGCATTATTTCTCCTATATCAAGGTCTAGACGAGGCGACATTCGAGAAAGTTGCAGAAGCAACATCGAGTAAGCAAGCATGAGATACACTTAGCACAATTTTTGCTGGTGTAGATCGAGTGAAGAGGATCCGACTCCAAACATTACGGGCTGAATTCGAGGCAGCTCAAATGAAGGACGAAGAGTCGATTTCCGACTACTTCTCACAACTACTTGTCATCATCAACAACATGAAGCGAAATGGTGAGCAACTTGCTGATATACGGGTGATGGAGAAGGCATTAAGATCTCTACATCCAAAGTTCGAGCATGTAGTCGTTGCAATTGAAGAGTCGAAGAATTTGGAGGAGCTAACAATTGAAGAGCTCATTGGGTCCTTACAAGTACACGAGCAACGAATTCAAAAGAATAAAACATCTTCGACAACAACGAATTTGGAGCAAGCATTAGAGTCAAACTTGACTCTAACAAATCGAGGAGGTCGAAGTGGTGGTAATCGAGACCGTGGCAGAGGCAGGGGGCGCAACAATTACAACAAGAATGACGAAGGTCAAGAGGCACATGACAACTGCGGTAGAGGACGCGGTAGAGGCAGATATGGACGTGGTCGAGGAGGTCGAGGAGTGCAATGCTATAATTGTCATAAATATGGACATTATGCATCTGATTGTAGAAGCAAGCCAGCTGGACAAGTGGAGCAGTCGAATTTTGCAGAAGCATCGACTCAACAAGATCCAACATTGCTCTTAGCCCGAGATGAAGCACAAGAGCAACATGACATGTAGTATCTAGACTCAGGAGCGAGCAATCACATGTGCGGCAAAAGGGAGTTGTTCTCAAGCATGGAGGAGATACAAGGAAATGTTAGTCTTGGTGACTCCACCAAACTCGCAGTGCAAGGTAAAGGAACTATCAACATTTTACGAAAAGATGGCAAAACGGCGTATATCACCAATGTGTATTATGTCCCCAATATGAAAAGTAATATTTTGAGCATCGGACAACTTCTTGAAAGAGGGTACATAATTCACATAGAAGGTAGATCTCTTGTTCTTCATGATGCAAAGGGACAATTGGTCGCTAAGGTGACTATGTCAAATAATAGAATGTTTCCTATACAACTCAATACGTTCGTGGGAACATGTCTATTGGCGAAAGACAGCGAGTCATGGAGGTGGCACCTACGTTATGGACACCTCAATTTTGGTGGACTTCAACTCCTTCGAAAAGCGGGCATGGTGCATGGTTTGCCCGAAATACAGAAGCCAGATCATGTGTGTGAGGTGTGCACACTTGGCAAGCAACATCGGCTTCCATTTTCGAAAGGCCAATCATGGAGAGCGAAACAACCGCTACAGCTGATTCACACAGATATATGTGGGCCATTGGTGCCAGTATCACATGGAGGTAACAAATACTTTATCACCTTCATTGATGATTTCAGTAGAAAGACATGGGCATATTTCTTGAAAGAGAAGTCAGCAGCTTTTGAAGTGTTTAAAAGTTTCAAAAAACTTGTTGAGAATGAGAGTGGCTACAAGATCAAAACATTGAGGTCTGACAGAGGTGGCGCGTACACGTCCAAGCAGCTTGAAGAATTTTGCAGGCAAGAAGGCATTTGCTAGCAATTCACAACAGCATATACTCCCCAGCAGAATGGAGTGGCCGAAAGAAAGAATCGCACTATTCTCGACATGGTGCGAACAATGCTCAAAGAAAGAAGCATGACAAAAGGTTTTTGGGCAGAAGTAGTAGCATGCACGGTGTATCTTCTCAACAGATGTCCGACAAAGAGCGTGAGAAATATGACTCCGCAAGAAGCATGGAGTGGTCACAAGCCGACCGTATCACACCTACGAGTATTTGGGTGTGTGGCATATGCACAAGTCCCAGAAGCTAAAAGAAAGAAGCTTGATGATCGTGGCGAGAAGTGCATCTTCATCGGCTATAGTGAAGAATCGAAAGCATACAAGCTCTATAATCCGATAAGCAACAAAGTTGTGGTAAGTCGAGATGTCATCTTCGACGAAAATGAAGCATGGACGAATGTTGAAAGAGAAAAAGGAAAGAAGGTGTTTATAGAGGAGCCTACTGAAGAGCAGCAACAGCATCAACCACAATTAGAGCAGCCAGACACACCAACTTCTGGATCATCATCATCATCATCATCCAGTAGTAGCGGGAGTTTCCTACGCAACAGACGAACTAGAAGTCTTAATGATATTTATGCGAGTACACACCAAATTGATGGCGATGAAACCAACCTTTTTTGTTTATATGCTGATACCGAACCGCTTAGTTTCAAAGAGGCTGTGCAGGATAAGAATTGGAGGACAGCCATGAATGAAGAGGTTGAAGCCATTGTGAAGAATGACACTTGGAAGCTAGTCACGCTGCCGGCAAACAAGAAGGCAATTGGTGTCAAATGGGTGTACAAAATCAAGAGAGGTGCTGATGGTTCAATCAACCGTTACAAGGCACGCCTAGTTGCGAAATGATACAAGCAGAAGCATGGCATTGACTATGATGAAGTTTTTGCGCCCGTAGCACGCCTTGACACAGTAAGGATGCTAATTTCTCTTGCAGCACATCACAATTGGAACCTTCACCAGTTAGATGTGAAGTCAGCATTCCTGAATGGTGTTCTTGAAGAAGAGGTCTATGTTGAGCAACCTGAAGGGTTCATTGTTAGAGGAGCTGAGGATAAGGTGTACCGTTTGAAGAAAGCATTGTACGGGCTCAAGCAAGCACCTCGTGCTTGGAATGCACGAATTGATGGATACATGAAGAAAATGGGATTTGTCAAATGCCCATTCGAGCATGCCCTCTACATGAAGAAGAACAAGCATGGAGTTCTAATAGCTTGCATTTATGTTGATGATCTCTTATTTACAGGGAGCAACCCCGACATGTTTCGAGAGTTCAGGCAAGCTATGTTTAAAGAGTTCGAGATGACTGATTGTGGTCTAATGGCCTACTTTCTAGGCATTGAGATAAGGCAGCAGCCAGATGGCATCTTCATCTCACAAAAGAAGTATGCCAAAGAGATACTCGAGAAGTTCAAGATGACAGATTGCAATCATGCTGGCATGCCAGTCGCAACTGGAATGAAGTTGACAAAAGAAGGTGACAGAAAACATGTAGATCCAACAATCTACAAAAGTCTTGTTGGAAGTCTGAGGTACCTTACAATCACAAGACCCGACATTGTGCATGCAGTTGGGCTTGTCAGTAGGTACATGGAAGAGCCAAGAACATCACATTGGTTGGCAGCAAAGCGAATTCTCAGGTACCTCAAAGGGACATTGAATTTTGGCATGTTTTATGCTAAAAATGCTGGAGCTATTTTGTATGGCTACTCAGACAATGATTGGGGAGGTGATCAAGATGAAAGGAAGAGCACCACTGGACATGTTTTCTTTCTCGGATCCACTGCATTCACGTGGACTTCGAAGAAACAAAGCATTGTCGCTCTTTCATCGTGCGAAGCTGAGTACGTGGCAGCAGCCTCTGGTGCATGTGAAGCTATATGGCTGAGGAATCTCCTGAAGGAGTTAGATCATCTCCAACCTGAGTCAACTGTAATCTATGTCGACAACAAATCTGCAATTCAACTTGCGAAAAATCCGGTCATGCATGGGAGGAGCAAACACATTGAGATACGCTTTCACTTCTTGCGAGATCAAGTGAAGCAGAAGGTTGTGACATTGGAGTACTGTAGTACCAAAGAGCAAGTCGCTGATATGTTCACAAAGGCTCTCCCAGTTGATGCATTTACAAAGTTCAGAAGTGCGTTAGGCATGCGACAACTTCAGGTTTAAGGGGGCGTTTGTTGGAGTTCAAACCTAAAGAGTAAATGAAGCAAAACTCTTCTTCACTTAATTACAAATAACCTAAAGTCTAATAAAGTTTCTCAACTCATCTAATAAAGAAATTTTCAGCTAGAAAGAAGAATTAAAACTACAGTTTTGAGATGTAGAATTAAAGAGATGGTGTAATTGAACTTGTAACTCTAGACCTCCCTTGTGTGCTATAAAAGGAGAGGTTTGTCATCTCATTTGTATCAAGCAAAAAGCAAAAGTAAGAGAAGCCAAAGAGCAAAAAAGAAAGAGTTAGCGGTAGCTAAAGAGAGAAAGAAAGATTAGAGAGAGTTGAGAAGTGTGAGGTTTGTGAGAGTTCTAAATAAAGAGTTGTAATCTCGTTTATATTTTGAGTGATAATAAAAATACTTATTTGAGTGTTTATCTCGTGTCTAAACTCCACACCTTACCGCTCTCCTATTCTTACCCACCTCCTACATTCTGATACTGTAAATTGACAGTGCAGAAGTGGTGATACAATGCCTGTCTCACTTGGGCAGATCAAAGATTACAAAGATATATATAATCAATATGTACGTACTCTATGTTATAATGTTCACTATATTTGTTCATAAGTTAATCAAGCGGATCTAATTCTGAAAACTATAATGCACAATTCTCTTTAAATGAAAGCTATTTCATCACTGTATTGAATAACTTAGATTTCTTTGTGCGAATAACTTCGTTCGCTATATAAGAAACATAGAGTTAGAAATTGGTTGATCTATTGAGATGTTTAAACATATTTTCATTTAATCCCACATTGAATACATAATTTGTTCACAATTAGTTCACAGTTAGTCCACAATTGTCCATAGTTTGTTCACAATTATCCATAGTTTGTCCACAATTAGTTCAGTTTAATTTTAGCAATTGAACTTGGACTGAATTTCAACCAAGATTAATAAATAGTTCATTCCTTAAATGTTCAATAGTGTCCAGTCCATTTTGTTCATGAACCGTCTTGTTCATTAACAGCCCTATTTATGGAACACACATATATTCCTTCACTTCCCCTACACAGACTCTGTATGGAACATCTATGCTCCGCAACCACAGCTTTCCAGTGAGGATCACTACTACAGTTTTGACCTTTAAAATCGGACAAAACAAGCCTTTAAAATCGAACCTAGCCCCGCTGTTAAAGCGAGGGCTATTAAAAGACTAAACACTCCGCTGTTAGAAGTTCGACCTTTAATAGCGGACCTGTAGGCATCGGACCGCTGTTAAAAAAGATTTTACACCGGACGATGTTATCTTTGGCCCGCTGTTAAAAATGGTTTTTACACCAGAACAAACAGTGACGATCCGCTTTTAAAGAGGTGCTGCCAAATCCTCTTGTTTGGGTTTTTACACCGAACCCAGAAGTGCTGCCAAGAAATTAATGTGCCAGTCTGACAGCGCCATTGTAAAAGAAATATATGACCTAAAATCTTATGTCTGACAACGCCTAGGAAGCATAAAGCATGCGCCATAATGACTGACATCAACTTTTTTTTTCAAAAATGACCTAAAATCTTATAATATTTACATAAACAATCTTCATTATAATTTTAAAAATAGCCTAAACTTTTAAAATTTATTCTAAAACTAGCCTTATGTTGTTTATTTAAATTTCAAATTCAAAATTAATTCTACATGTATATTTAAGATTCAAATTTCAAATATATATTTTAGAATCTAAATTTCTCTTGATTCGTGGGTTTTTTATTTCTTTTGATTCATGTTTCAAAATTTCTAAGAAACAAAACTTTTCAGATGAGAGAAAAAGAAGTAAATCAAAAGACAAATGAATTTTTTCCAAGTAGCTAGTAAATATTTTTTTCTTAAAGAAGAGATCAGATGAGAAATGAGAAATGTGAATCAAAGATGTGAGAAATGAGAGAAAATAGATGAATTATATAGAGAATCAAAGATGTTATCCGTGGGTTTTTTCTGAGTGATTTTTTAGCGTTAGATCAGTCTAGAATGTACGCTGTGGATTAAAAACAGTATGACGATCCATGGGATACCTTTTAACACCGGAGTGTACAAATGGTCCGGTTTAAGAGACCTTTTTAACACCGGCCAATACATTGGTCCGGTGTAAAAGACCCCTTTAACACCGAAGTAGTACATTGGTCTGGTGTAAAAGACTCATTTAACACCGGCCAATACATTGGTTCGGTGTAAAAGATCCTTTAACACCGAAGTAGTACATTGGTCCGGTGTAAAAGACATCTTTAACACCGGCAGAGTACCATAGTCCGGTGTTAAAGACCCCTTTAACACCCAAGTTCGATTAAAATTCGGTGTTAAAGCTATAGCCGATTAAAAGGAGGGTTTTTAAAGCCTCTTTTTGTAGTAGTGGATGCAATACAAGCCTTCTGGATGAATATACGCAACGCCTTAATACGGAAGATAGGAAGCTTTAGGATTAATTCCAGCATGCTTCAGTATTACGGAATATTTGAAAGGCAAGGAATTGCTGCATATCTTCTCCTTTACATGTAGGCCGGCCACGTACTTGTGGCAATCAGAACGAGATGGTTATATACAAGATTTAGGCTCTGTACTAGAAGAAGGATTCCAAATTACTAACTTCCACTATGCAGTTCATACAAATACAATAACCTTTTGCAAATTAATGAGAAGAGAGGATGATACAGGTAGGACTGTCAACAAAAACTCGTTTCACTGTTATTTCGTTTCGTTTCGTGGTTGTGAAACGGTTAACGAAACGATTTTTGTTTCGTTTTTAAACGAAACGAAACGAAACGCGAAACCAAATTTTATTTCGTTCGTTTAACGAAACGAAAGACGAAAGAAGGCTCTCTCGTTTCGTTTATTTCCATTTATTTCGTTCTTTACTGATATCAAGAAGAAACCTTGTATGAATCTTGAAGACTATGATCACTTGAAATGAAGAGGAAAATTAAAGTGAGAAACCATTTTTTTTCAAATAGTTGATTTTTCAAAAAGTTGATGTTATTTAATATCATATTTTTAGTAAATATCTGAAGTTAACGTCACTAAGCATTTTTAATTTCAGATATCATTATAATCCGATGATAATTAGACGATAGTATGCCATTTTTTTTGTGGTAGTGCAGGTACAAACCGATCAAAAGATAATGAAAACAAAAATGGTTTTCATGCTCAATTTCCGGTTAGACAACTATATTTTGTTGCTCATTGATATATATATATATATATATATATATATATATATATATATATATATATATAATGCTATGGTGCACTACGAAGTTAAAATTAGATTTGACATCACGCTCAAATTTCAAATAAAAAAATTTAAAACAATTGATCCAAACCGTCCAATGTGATCTCCGTATTGAAATCTCACTAGAGACCAATTTTTTCATTTTTTAGAATTTTTTTACTATTTTTTAGAGTGGTATGAAATTTGTTGATATGATGATTTCTGGACCATCCAATACGACTGATTTTGCACCCTCTAAAAAATAGTAAACAAATTCTAAAAAATGAAAAAATGGTTTATAGTAAGATTTCAATATGGAGATCACATTGAACGGTTTGGATCGACCATTTAAGTTTTAAAAATTAAAATTTGAGAATAATGTCAAAACTAATTTTGACTTCGTAGTGCACCATAGTATTTTTCTCTTTCTCTCTATATATATATATATATTCTATCTACATTACCTACTAATGGGATTTGAATTAGTTATTTTACACGATATGTACCATCATATAACGGTGACTATTATTCTAACTTTCTACCTTCTATTGATCATTAATTACACAAACACAAGTCATCTCTACTGATATCAAGAAGAAACCTTATATGAATCTTGAAGACTATGATCACTTGAAATGAAGAGGAAAATTAAAGTGAGAAATTAACCATCAAGTTAACAAGTTAAGGAAATGATTGTTACAGAAAAAGGCTATGATTACTTGAAATCAATAAAGTTATCTTTTAAAGAAGGTTGTTGCAAGAATGGTTTTCTCAAAAGAAATCTCCCTAAACGCCTATCAGGAGAGAGTATCCCACCCACCATGGTTACCTAAACCCTTCAACCCATGCAAACATCTCAAATGGTTCAAGTAAAGACATAAATATACCTCATAAGGTCAAACCCTTCTAGAATTTGCAAATGATTCAAGCAAAAACAGTTCATCGTTGTTATAATTTAAGATACAATCAACGTTAATTAATCTTTCTAGGACCTACAATGAAGGTTAACATTTCCTTCAGTGATTCCCTGATTGGAGACTACTTTCAAAGTGGTTCCAAAATTAAGGTGTGTCACCGTCAACAAAACAAGTAAACAAATATATCTGTTACAAATGAGGAAGCTGGCCCTTAATTTAGATTTCATGGTTATGTTTTCGTGACTAAAAATGCCACGTTTCGTTTGGACTTCGGTCACTGGATGTTACAGCTGTTTAAATAGTGAAATTCTATACTATTTTTGGAATACTTCGTACTATGCAGGTGAAGTGATAATAAAGCAGCCATTGTATTTTGAAGTTAGATTCAGGATTTGATATGGTTCCGCCTAATTTCTAGTCTATTGATTGGGTTTTTGCTTTCATGTCTTGAATTGTATTTTTCAACTTATTTGAATGCAAATAAATTGTGGTCAGTTTACTAATCAGTTTAATTCTGGAGTCAACTGAGTGTCAGAAACAATATAATTCATAAAACCAAAATCAAATTTATTCAAAAAACAGGATGGAGTTAGGTACCCTCATGAGTGCAGTATTTGATTGTGCACTCATATTGTCAACCATTGAATCAGCAAATTACATTATCTCTCATCTTAATTGCATGGCGAGAGAGAAAATATAAATTATTAAAGTATAAAGAGAGATAATGTTCTTTAATGATCCAATGATTTAAAGCATGTGTGCACAATCAAATGATGCACTCGTGAACCCTCACAAACGCCTCACAAACGCCGTATTGAAGTGTATTTTTTAGTATTTAAGACGGTATATATTGAGCCGATTTGGGCACCGCTAAATTCCATGGAGATAGGAGTTCATGGATCTTTCTCAAGCAATAAAATTCCCAATTGTTTGTTCGCTAGGTTCTATTATCACATGAAAAACCGGGCTGTCATATTTCAGCCCGGACCTGAAATACAAGTGTAAAAGGTTTCTCTTCTCAGACTACATAAATAATACTTCCAAAAGCGACTCGTCTCCAGTTCTGTCCCTGTTCCATTTAATCTCACTAGTTCTGTAAGTTGATTGCTAGACCACACCACAATAGATACACTGCTCACAGATTCTTTGTTCTGAGAAATTCAGATTATCAGACAGAATTAGATCCTCAACAGCACCAAATACTGGTGCTGTCCTAGCACCTTGATGCAAAATCAATTGAACTCAGTACAAATTTATAATCAACACAAATGTTACCACAGAAAGTTCTGGAAACGGAAAACATAATACATAAAGATGCATAACATAAAACAACTATGGTACAAGTATATTTATAACCAACAAGAATTAATTAGATAATTCAACCCAAATATATGAATAGGAAATGGAACAACAAGAAACAAATTGAATGGAACTCATCACACTTCCGCAAAACAGATTTTTTTTATTCGAGGAAAGTTCTGCTCATGGCAACCAGGCCACTTTAAGTTTAAGCTAAATCATGTGAAGATAAACTGTCAATAAAATAGCATGACAATGTTACAAAAACAACAAGAAGAAAGTCATCTGCATTAAATTCTGAATAATGTTTTACAAGTCTTTTGGTAACTTGTGCCCAATTTATATGATTTCAAACCATGCCATAAGATGTTTGCATTTAGTATTCCCTGTTGCCGAAATTTTTGCACCAGAGCTGTGAAGGGATTGGCCGGACTGGGTGGTGTGGCCTTTGCTGAAAAACCATGAAATATGTCATTAGCTCAATGAACTACTATGTTATACTTCTCATACAAATAAAAGCAAATGCTTATTAAAATATTAACAGAAAGCATCGGCATCAGCAATACTATACCGAAGTTAGTACTATCCCGTAACCAACATGTACCAAGTGATACATCCCAATGTCTTACGGAAAAGTTCAAGATCTTCCCTGTCCAAAATGGCAAAATCCCTTCAGGTGGACATTTGGCGAAAATATCTTAGAAGGGCATTAATTAAGCAGAAAGTCCAGGGTAATCCTTAAAACCCCAAGAAGAATTTAGAGAATAAGCATAAGACTAGAGAATGAAGAGGTTACCAGTGCGAAACTGGTACAAGTTCAGTACTGAAAAATGTTACCAGTTCAGCACTGACAAAATGAACAATGGGAGCCCAGAATCATGGTTTCAGATACCATACAACTGTCAAGAGTCTAAGAACATAAGCATACAGGTCAAAGTACATATTGACAAGAGGCTTCAAAAGCTGATATGCTTGGAAGCAAAACCTGTGATCCTTCAAGAAATTAATACATTAATGGGGCTGCCTCAAGGTGAATTTACGCCTATCGAGAAAAAAATTGATATAATCATGTTAAGAAACGGTGAATTCGAATATTCAATATCGAATAGCAGTTGGCACTGATTTTTAAACCAAATCACAACATAGTTTTATTGCATGTTAATACAGCACAAGGTTCTCTCCTACTTACGCAAGCATTCAACATTTTTTATTAGCATCCTTGTCTTTTGTGGCAGCAGCTATAGATATTTGAGTAATACCTGACCCTAAGACAAAGGTAAATTGAAGGAAAATAGGAAATAAACAAATGTGCCAAAGCTACCTCTCATAATCCATTAAAT
The DNA here is from genome assembly GCA_964058865.1 of Eleocharis quinqueflora. Lineage (NCBI taxonomy): Eukaryota > Viridiplantae > Streptophyta > Magnoliopsida > Poales > Cyperaceae > Eleocharis > Eleocharis quinqueflora. The sequence continues at coordinate 71,272 of CAXKVX010000420.1, forward strand.
CACACACATATAGGTACATCTACAATTCATCTAGAAAGTTAACAATCTTAAGGCACCTATGAACATTGTATTGATTTTCTCCCTACACGTTCTAATAAAAGTTCAGAACTTCTACTTAAAGAAACAATTAGGCTATGACCTACCAGGGGCCAACTAAATCATGCTATTTTCCAAGCAAAAATCGACACCACCATTTTGCATTGAGAACTAGAATCCATCTATCAAACCCTAACATCTACTCCCTATCCCTCACTCCCCCACACTAATTCGCTTATAGGAATGATACGCAGCAGTTGATATACGAAGCAATACTAAAAATCTAAGATCAGAAAGTAGAACCAGGTCCAGATCGCAACCAAAATAGATCAGGAACTAATCACCAAAAAAAAGAAAAAGAAGGATAACTACCTCGAGCTCAGCCGATTTCATGGCGACAGGGATGCAAACGAGGATGATGCCGACGAAGGCGATGGCAGTGTTGCGCCGCCAGTGCACGGGGCGGCAGTACGGCCCACCTGTCATGCTCCACACCTTGCTCCTGAAATCCCCGGCTCCATGGCCGTGGCCGGCGTCAGCATGTCCATGACCTCCTCCTCCCATCGCTCTCTCTCTCTCTCTCTCTCTCTCGATCGATCGATCCAAGGAACTTCGCTGATTTCTCTAGTGGATCTCTTTAAGCACCTATCGGATCCGACTGTTTCCTCAAAAAGTTCCGCAGAGATTTCTTTTCAGCGGAGGTGAATAGGTGAACGACATACGACGTACCACGGAGAAACAAAATGTTCTGCTGCAGAAGCTGCACTTCGATCTGGGGCCATCCAATCATATTTTAACGGTCAGAATAACATATTATAAAAAATCATATCAGTAGCGGTCCAGTATCGGTTTCTAATTCGACGGTTCTGATTCAATGCAGCGCTCTGCTGCAGTGCAGCAGAGGATACGAATCCACGACGTACGACGGGTGTAGGAACGAAATGGGCTTTATTTGGGCTGAGCCTAGTAATTCAGACATCTGTTTGAAATCAAAGTGGAGTTGGTTTAATTTAGGCCCATTTTAGGTGGGCTGGTTTGATAGTAGTTAATTCAAGTTATTTGAGGTCCCGGGCCTCAAGTGCAATTTTCTATGTTTCTCTTCTCTCAATTGTTTTTATGTTATTGAACCTTTTTTTTCTGAAGGAATATGTTATTGCACTTCAAGTATTGGAAAAGTCTACTAAACCTTCAAAGGTTTGGCTATACACGAGAGGGTTATAATTAGAGCTGGCAATTGGGCTGGGCGGGTCGGGAGGATTTGGGTCGGGTCGGGTCGGGTCGAATTGGGCAATGTTGGATCGGATCTCGGGTCGTCGGGCGTCAATAATTTTCAAGTCACGGGTTGGGTCGGGTGAGATCGGGTCAGGCCAAGGGTTGTCCAGTACCGACAACTTTCGGGTCACGGGTCGGGTCTGGCCTCGAGTCTACGAGTGCCGACAAGTTTCGAGTCACGGGTTGGATCGGGCGAGATCGGGTCGGGCCTCGGGTCGACGAGTGCCGACAACTTTCAGGTCTCGGGTCGGGTCGGGTGAGATCGGGTCGGGCCTCGGATCGACGAGTGCCAACAACTTTCAGGTCTCGGATCGGGTTGGGCGACATCGAGTCAGGCCTCGGATCGACGAGTGCCGACAATTTTCGAGTCATGGGTCAGGTCGAACGACATCGGTTCGGGCCTCAGGTCGACGAGTGTCGACACCCTTGGGGTCACAGGTCGGATCGGGCGACATCAAGTCGACAACTTTTAATAAAAGAATTTTAGCCAAAATGACATCATATATTAATTTAGTTTTTTCTATTATTTTCTTCATCCAAATGAATTTATAAGCTGATGAATCAATATCATTAATTGAAATTTCTTAATTTATTATCTAGTTTCTTATTATAAAGTATAAAGTATAAACACATTTTTATATTTGTTTTTTAACTCGACATTGGGTCGAGTTAGGTTTCAGACTTTCGGGTCCACATGTGTCGCTTCAGATTGGGTTACGGGTCATCTCAGATCGGGTCGGGTTTCGAGTCCACATGTGTCGCTTTGGATCAGGTTACGGGTCGAAGTAGGTCAGGTCGGGTCGGGTATCGGGCCCAGGAGTGTCGCTTCTGATCGGGTCACAGGTGGAAGTAGGTCAGGTTGGGTCTCGGGTCCATAGGTGTCGCTTCAGATCGGGTTGCAGGTCGTGTCAGGTTGGGTCAGGCCTCGGGTCTCGGGTCTCTATGTGTCGATTCAGACCGGGTTACGGGTCATCTCAGATCGGGTCGGGTTATGGGTCAACCTTTGTCGCGTAAGATCGGGTTACGGGTCGTGTTGGGTTGGGTTACGGGTCAACCATTGTCGCGTAAGATCACGTTACGTGTCGTGTCGAGTCAGGTCGGGTCGAGTTCGGGTTAGTTTGACTTTCTAACAAATCGAGTCTGGTTGGACTTGAATCAAGTCGGGTCGGACGGATTTCTCAGATCAAATCGAGTTCTCCCACCTCTATTTATAATAATATGATTCAAGATTTCAAGCCAACCACATCACTACATTGGTTGATCAATCAGTAGGACATAATACTGGGGTCCTACCTGCTAAGTTATTTATTTGTTAGGTTTGACCTCCTATACGTTTAAAACTGAGCCTAATAGATTATTTGATCCTTCAAGGCTTCAACGTTCAACTACAATTATTTTTATTAGTGTTGTGATAAATTTATAGACATCCAGCTTGTGCTTGGCTCGCCTCTTCACAGAAGCTCAATTTAAGAGATCAAAATAAGTAATGAAAATTATGAAATAAGTATGTATGTGCTTTTCATGAATATTGGTTCACTCAGCACGCTGATGGATTAAACTGATTTCTTTGCTTACCACAAGTTTTGAACCCATTTTTCAGGGCAGAGCTAGAAAATTAATATAGAGGAACTGAATTGAAACTATTGTATAATTTTAATTTTATAAAAAATCTAATTGGTATTAATAATAATAAAAAAGTTTGAAGTTTAATGCAAAATTTTACAAAATTTCAATTTAGGGGTGCTTAGCCCCCTTTTGGAACCTTTAGCTCCGCCCCTACCATTTTTTGTCCAATCAGCTACTTTCCAAGAATTTCACTTGAAATTAGAAAGCTTTAATTTAATTTCAACAGTCACATATACATATCATCAGCAAAAGAATAACTCAGTTTTAAAAATTAAAACCAAACACACTACCCAAAAAACTACTTACATCTCTTACAATTTTTCTCTTATTTTCTGTTAGCTAGATGCTCTTTATAAAACATAAAAGGCCGAACTACTACTAATTTCACAATTACCAGAAAAAAATACCAATCAAGCATTTCTAGCCTATCAAAAAAAAGAATGCCTCTCCCAAAACCACTAAAAAAACTCACATCTTCTTCATAGACTCAACTCGATGAATCTTGAGCAATACATGCAGCAACAAGTCTGAAACTTTTCTCGAACTTGGCCACTCTGTCGGTGTACTGTGAGTACACTGTAAGGATATGTCAAGCACATGTAACATAGACGATTCTTCGTCTTGAGTGAGGGGCTTTAGTGCTCCATCAAATAATTCATCTCTTAATGGAGCGGATGAACTATTGAGTGTGCGAACCCACCTCACTGTGTCCATGTCGCCGGTGAATCTCTTGTCGGTTGGCATCAGACCCGTCACGAGCTCCATGAACACTATCCCCATGCTGTACACATCACTTTTATCAGTTTCCTTCAAAGTATAAGCACACTCTGCAAAGGTTTTACAGTTAATCAGGATTTAGTATTAATACAATGTGCAGAATATCATTTGGGCCTAGCTGTTAGGTATTCATATAATTGGAAAGCAGCTATTATGTCAATTCTGTTCATATATCTTACAGTCACTAATTTGTGAGTCCGTATTGTTGTACTTGAGGAGACAGGCCTCATAATATTCGTTGACTCACTACTGTAAACTTAGGCTGAATAATAAGTATAGATATTTCCTAAAGCATCATTGTGATTTCCAAATTGAATGGGACCAAATTATTTATGATGAAGACAAGACATTGAAAGTTTGAAACAACTAGTACTACTAAAAAAGTTGATGACTGTAATATTTAGCAATGGTGATTAACAATGATAAAAATATTATTATAATTAACATACCAGGAGCAATGTATCCATAGGTACCAGCAAAGCAAGACCCAGTATCAGTGCATCCGTTCAAGTCAGTACCACTCCTCTCAATTACAGCCTTGGCAAAGCCCAAAATCCCCTAAGTGTGCCTCCATATCACCATCCAATAACACATTGCTTGACTTAATATCACGGTGCACTATCCTCGGCACACAGTCATGGTGCAAATACTCCACCCCCTTTGACAACCCGAGTGCAATTTTAAGCCGAGTTTCCCATCCTAGTTGTCTCTTTCGTTTTGTGCCAGTTGACAGCTCATGCAACCAATCCCACACACTACCATTCTCCATGTATTCATAAACTAACAAATTTGTTCCCTCTCCATTACTTATGAATCCTAGGAGTTTGACCAAATGACGGTGCCGGATCCTACCTAGTATCTTCACCTCCCTGGCAAAACTCTTGTCATGGAAAAATAGCGAGCCTCTATCGATCTTCACAATTCGTTTGACTGCCACAATTTCACCAGTTGGTAGTTCGGTCTTGTAAACAGTACCAGACCCTCCAGTGCCAATTGCAAATTCATCACTGAGATTGCCAGTTACCTCCATTATTGCATCCCATTTAAAGTCACGCCTAGCTGAACCTTTGATGATCAACTGCCTATTGGTGCTTGCTGAGCTTGAAGAGAATGCACAGTTCACCTCACTGGATTTTCTAGCTAAATACCGATGCCTTAAGGAAAAGACAAGTGCGATTATTAAAAGTAAGATTGCTAGTGTTACAATGGCTGAGATGACTGCAATAGAAGCAGAGTGTAAAGCCGAGCGGTGCAAGGTCAAACCACCTGATGTACAAGACTCCAAAGGGGCACCACATAGAGCAAGGTTATCAGAAAATGACCTCATCGGCCAATGAGAGAGCCGGTTGTCTAATTTTCCCTCAAGATTGTTATTGGAGAGGTCTAGACTTACAAGGCTACTCATCTCACCTATTTGTGCTGGAACACCTCCAGTCAGTGAGTTGTGCGACAGGTTTAAATTTTCAAGCTTGGAGAGTAACCCAAAGGAAGGCGGAATTTCCCCGGTTAGATTGTTCATACTAAGATCTAACACACTTTGAAGTTCTTGTAATTGGCCAAGCTCGGAGGGCATTTCACCAGAAAATAGGTTATGGGAAAGGTTTAGTTCATAAAGGTTTGATAGTTTTCCCAGTGAAGTCGATATTTCACCTGACAGTTGGTTTATTCCAAGGTTAAGCACATTTAGGGATGTCAGTCTGCCAACCAAAGGAGAGAGGGTACCATTCAGGTTATTTCCATCAAGACAGAGTTTTAGCAGTTGAGTGCAATTGAAAAGGGAATTGGGAATGGGCCCATATAGCGAAATGGAAGACATTGTTAGCCTGCCCAGTTGAGGTAAGTTCCCTAGCCAATCAGGTACGGTTCCAGTCAATTGGTTGTGATCCAGCACAATGTGGCTAAGGCCAGTACATGAGGATAGCTCATTTGGCACTTCACCGGTGAGGAAATTCGAGGATAGGTCAAGAAGGAAGAGAGAAGAGATATTTCCAAGAGATTTGGGTATCGAACCAGTGAGTCAGTTCTGACCAAGACGGATTCGTTCAAGTTCTGGTGAGTTCCCAAACTGAACTGGGATTTCTCCATCAAACAAATTATTTGTGCTGTCAAAAGAGAGGAGATTGTTTGATCCACACAACGGAAGGATGCTTCCATTGAGCTTATTGTTGGATAGGTTCACACGGGTGATGTTTCGGCAATTGATCATGGAATCAGGAATTGGGCCTTCAAGTGAGTTGTTGTACAACATAAACTGTTCAAGTGAATGTAACATGCCAAAAGTGGTTGGAATTCTACCTGAGATTTGGTTATCGGCCAAGTCCAGAATGGTCAACTCATGGCAAAATCCTAACTCAGGTGGCATTGGACCAGATAAAGAATTTTGTCTCACATGTAACAGGTTGAGCTGCTTCAGTTGGCCAATGGTGGGTGGGATTGTACAGTTGAAATTGTTACCGAAAAATTGGTGATCGACTTTTTCGGTAACAATTTCCAGATGTACAAAATCTCCAGATTGGTGATCGACTTTTTCGGTACCAATTTTGTACATCTATGAGACTGGCCTGAGTTACCAGTGGATATAGATGTACAAAATCTCCAGATTCTCTAACAGGCCTATATCCACTGGTAACTCGCCACTCAACATGTTGTGGTACAACGACAAGGTTTTCAGATTGGTAAGGTTGAATATCTCAATTGGTAGCGGGCCAGATAAACTGTTGTTATTTAGCAACAAGTCAGTAAGGTTATATAACTCACCTAGCTTGGGTGGTATTGCACCAGACAAGCTATTATTTGCCAAATCCAATTGCTGAAGGACACGGCATTCAGCCAGACCAGCTGGTATTTCCCCAGAGAAGTTATTTGTTGATAACATTAAGTGCTCCAAGTTTGTTGGATTGCTGCATATTGTATCTGGTACTGGTCCAGAGAGGTTGTTTTAAGACAACACAAGAAAATTGAGTTGGCTCAACTGAGAAAACACAGCTGGTACCTTCCCATGGGGGATTATTTACCAACAAATCGAGAACTTCAAGAATACTCAATTTGGAAATAAAGCTCGGGATGGTACCGGTTAGCTGGTTTGCCATGAGATTAAGGTAGCTAAGTTGTACCAGTTCTCCTAAATGGGCAGGAATAGTCCCTTCGAGCGAGTTGCTTGCCAGATTGAGCACTCGAAGATTTGACAGGCTACCAACCTCTGGTGGTATGGACCCACTGAGCTGGCTTTGTCCCAGTCTGAGTGCAACAAGATTTGAACAGTTGCCGATTTCAGGTGGTATTGGCCCCTCAAGCTGGTTCTGGGGTAGAGCTATGTTTTCCAACTGTGCCAACTGTGCCAACTGGCCAAGCCGGCTTGGTATTGTACTAGTAAGATTGCAAAATGCCAGACCGAGAACCGTCAAGTTCTGCAAGTCTCCAATGGAGTCTGGTATCGTATCAGAGAGACCAGCATTGTCACCAAGCCGTAGGATTTGAAGGCTAGAGAGCTTGCCAATTTCTCTAGGTATTGTACCTGAAAGTTGGTTTGAGTATAAGAGCAGTACTGACAGAGAGGTCAGGGATGTGAGCTGAACTGGTATGCTACCGGTGAGTTCGTTGGAAGAGAGATCAATGAATTGTAGTTGACTGAGATGGGACAGAGAGGCCGGTACTGAACTGGTGAGTGAACCGGCCGACAAGTTAAGCCCGACTACATCTGAACCGGTTGGATACTTGGATCTAGAGGTGGCAGAACCGACTCGATCCGATCCAAACCCGATCTGATCCGATTTTTATTGAAGTCAAATTAACCCGAATCTGACCTGATCCGAGACGATCCATAACCCGATTCGAAGCGACACCTGATGACCCGAAACCTGACCCAACCCGACCCGAGAAGATCCATAACCCGATTCGAGGCGACACCTGATAACCCGAAACCCGACCCGAGAAGATCCATAACCCGATTCGAGGCGACACCTGATGACCCGAAACCGACTCGGCCCGACCCGAGAAGATTCATAATCCGATTCGAGGCGACACCTGATGACCCGAAACCAGACCCGGCCCGACCCGAGACAATCCATAACCCGATTCGAGGCGACACCTAATGACCCGAAATCTGACCCGACCCGACCAGAGAAGATCCATAATCCTATTCGAGGCGACATCGGATGATGCAAAATCGCCCGACCCGCAAGAAGGTAATTGCACTCTTAAATGCAACGTAAGACGCAAGAAGGTATTTGCATGATCGTTTCGTGCATTCAACATCGCTGCGCTTAGGGAAAAACTTTTCTTAAGCTTTTAAAGTGCCCGTGAAATGAGTAGACAATCCAAACGCATTCCTCTAACAAATCTGTTTAAAATCCAAACGCATTTCTCTAACAAATCTGACCCGATGCATCCTCTGACCTGATGGGTCAGGGGAAACTGCAACACGATTTATGTTTGTTTTGGAAGGGTTTTTACACGAAATCCAGTTCGTGAAGCTGGAAAAGTGTACCCTACTTATGTTGCAGGTTACTTTTGAACTTGAAATGGGTCAGACGACCTATTACATGTTGCTGTATCATAATTTATCAATAAGCTATTAACAATTTACTTTCAATTTATTTGAAACTTTGGCTGAAATTAATATAAGCATCTCACGTAGGCATTATATAATTTGGATAAAGTTATGTACAAGATATGTTTTAATTGACTTATAAAAGTTGATTTTATACACAAGTTCATTGTAGGTACATCTTTTATTTATTGTGTTATATATATTTCTATGTTTATTTTAGCATTTTATTAGATGTTGTAATTATTTTATTGTTGTGCACAATAATTTAGTTAAAGTTAAATAGTATGACTTAAAACTCGTAAAATTTTGTTATTAATAAAGATATATTAATCTTCAGTAAAAAAAATGATCAAAATCATATGCATGTGAAGTAATATATGATAAATTCAACTTATACAAATTTAATATTTATTTTAGATTAAATAATATAGTCAACTTTTAAAAATAATAATGGTAAATTAATAAAGATTTTTAATTGTTCAGTGATACGATAAGAGTCTAACTGAAAACTAATTTGAGCATTCAATTATGTATTTTTCAGTACCTAAAAATAAAAATATTTTGCAAGCTATTATGTCACTTAAATTGGTCATTAAATTATTACAACAACAACAACAATGACGCTGACGTTGCCTGAGCCCGAGACTCGATCCGATCTGGTCCAACCCGATCCAACACTGAAATATAATGACGATGTCCGACCCGAGACCTGACACGATCCAACACCCTAAGCAATGATGCTCGATTCGACACTCGATCCGAAACCCGAAAAAACATCAACGTTGCCCGACCCAATTTCTCCCGACCAGACTCGACACCGAAAAACATTGACGTTGCCCGACCCGAGACCCGACTCGACTTGACACCTGAAAAACATCGACGTTGACCGACCCGAGACCCGACCCGATTTCGCCCGACCCGACTCGATACCCAAAAAACATTAATGTTGTCCGACTCGAGACCCGACACGATTTCGCCCGACCCTACCTGACACTAGAGAAATATCGACGTTACCCGACCCGAACCAACACTCGAAAAACATTGACATTGCCCGACCCGATACCCGACCCGATCTCGTCCGACCCGAACCAACACCCGAAAAACATCGACGTTGCCCGACCCGAGACCCGACCCAACATCACCCGACCTGACCCAGCACTCGAAAAACGTAGATGTTGCCCGACCCGATCTCACTCGACCCGACCCATAACCAGAATTTTGAGAAAATCAAACTAACCTGATCCGACCCAGCTCGACTTGCCTCTTCTTGGATCGCATGTGACCCCAGTCCAGGAGCAATACTCTGGTTTTCACTGGTCCAGTTGGAGAGTAGGTTCGGTGGATCTTCTTTGATAGCCTTCTTCACTTCAAGGATAGTCTCCATTTGAGAATTCACTGGAGGTGTCGAGAGGAGAAACATGGTGGCTATGAGGGAAAATTTTCATAGAGGGCCAAAGAACCAAAAATTTCAACAGATAGGGTCAATGGCACCTTAAAAGTTGCAGAGAGGGTCAAGGGCACAACTAATAGTTGCGCCCCTAAGTAGATTCATTTTTTTTTTGCTGAATTCAAGGCATTTTACAGATGCTTTTTCAGATGTGGGCCTACATCTTAGGGGCGCAAGTAATAGTTGCGCCCCTAAATCATGCTGTATATTTTTTTGGTTAAGTTTTTTGTATTTATATACATTTTAATTGAAGTTTTTTGCTAAGTTTTTTTGCTAAGATTGTAAACACAGTAAAATAGTATTTTTAAATAGTAGTAATTTAAATAGTAATATAATTATCACACTATTAATATAATAAAATAATTATTCATAAATAGTAGTACTTTAAATAGTATATAAATAGTATTTATATATAGTAATAAAATAGTAAATAAAATATTATTTTTATTTATGAAAATAGTATTACTAAATAGTATTAAAATATTAATAATGGCAAAAATTCCATTTTGCATTATTAATAGTATTGAAATAGTATTAAAATAGTAATAATTATATTCATACTATTTATTAATAAATAATATTAAAATAGTATTGTTATTTATTAAAATAGTATTAATAAATAGTACTAATATAATTATTACTGTGATAATTTGTAATATTTTTGTTATTAAACATAAACTTTAGACAATATAAACTTGAAATATTATTTTCAAATATAAACTTCAAATATACCCTATTAATATAAAACTGGTTGGAAAGTTTCTGAGAAGTACAAATGGTCTAGTGGCAGGGGAGTTTGGTTAGAGGCGCTAGGTTTGAGTGAGGGCATGGGTTCGAACCCCCTACCCACCATTTTGTGATTTAAATTAGGGGCGCAACTATTACTTGTGCCCCTATGGTTCACAGAGTTGCTCTCGCATCCAGAGCGCAATTTTGTGTTAAGTGCTACTATAAAATCCAAACAAAACCCTTCCTCTCTTCTTTCTTCCCCAAACCCGCCCCTAACCTTATTTTTCCCCCCAATTTCGCCCCATCTACTCCCTACCTCTCCATCTCCTTCTCCTTCATTGTTTTTGGCCAAACTTTCTCTCCCTCTCATCTCCTTGCTCTCCATAGGTGTTTGATTGCTCTCCTTCTTCTCTCCTTGATCTTCATCTTCACTTGAAGGTATTTTTTGGATTTTTTTATAAAATTGAGCCATGGTAGTTGCATGGCTAATAATTGAGTGTTTTTTGTAGTATTTGTTGATTATAATTGATTGTGGTAGATTATTGGTGATTAATTTTGATTATTGGCAATATTGTTGATAATTTGAGATTATTGTTGGTTATTGTTGATTGTTGTGTATTGCATATTCAATTTGTACCAAATTGATGTAATATCGGTGTCGTACCAATTTGTACCAATAAATTTTATATTAATTGAACATGTGTTAATATATGTGTTAATATATGTATTAATATATGTATTAATATATGTGTTAATATAGTAATGGCAAAAGGAACGGGTAGAGGTGGTAGAGGCCGAGGCCAAGCCGGAATGTGTGGTCGAGGTGAAGGCGATTTGTCGCCATCACGTGACATTCCGTACGTTGGGTCTCTACTACGAGGTCTCAATCCGACACATGCATCCAACCGAGCTTATGACGAGGTAAAAATATAGCTATATTGTTAATTTATTCAATTTTGCAATTTTAATTTCATTTAAGAAATAACACATTTTTTAATACAAATGTAGCCAACCTTTGTTATGGAGACCAAGGCTGGGTCAATGTCGTTCATGTACGACGACCAAATTGCCCCAATTCTTGAGCGACTCCATCTTAACCATCTCGCTCGGTTGGAAAACATCAAGATAAACCGTGACCTAATAACTGCGGTTGCTGAGAGATGGAGACGGGAAACACATTCTTTCTATTTTCCAACGGGTGAGATGACCATTACAATGGAAGATGTGTTGATGTTATGGGGTTTACCGTTGGACGGATTACCCGTCATTGGGGATTTGGACCAAGATTGGGAGGAAGACATTCTAGACATGTTTGGGCGAGTTGAGTGGCAAACCTTTAGGAGGCCGCCGGGTCATTTTCACATGCGACAAGATTGGTTGCGTGAACCATGGCAGCCCCAAAGAGAAGGCCCCGGTGATAGACGACATTTCAAGGCGAGATTACCACCCAATGCCCCACCCGAGGAAATCAACATGTATGCACGAGCATTCATGTTGGACCTCTTCTCTATCGTTATGTTTTCAGACCAGTCCGGATACATACAGACCATGTTCATTCAATTCTTGAGGAACATTGATGATCCACCGAGGTATAGTTGGGGCTCGGCAGTGCTAGCACGTTTGTATCGTGCTTTATGCATGCATCGGACAAGAGGAACCAGCAAATCAAGGGGCCTTTGATGTTACTGCAAATGTGGGTGTGGACTAGGCTCCCGATTGGGCATCCGAGAGCGAATGATTTGCCCGGTGATATGCCGTACGGGGTGAGATGGATGGGCCCGACCCACAACTACGAAGACGAACCGCATAGAAGTATCACTCTCTACAGGTATTTTGTGACTATTTTAACATCTTCGCATTTTTAATAAATATATATTGTAACATTATTCACAATGTTTTAGGTGGCGATTTGAGCATCTCGACGAGAACGACCCAGAATGGTGGTCGTACGATGAAGACGTCATGGCAATGTTGCCCCTTATATGTAATGAGCAAGATCATATGAGTCTTTTTCATTATCGGGGGCCACTCATATTTTTCTGGATTGTCGAGTGGAACGATCCTACTAGGGTCGAGCGCCAATTTTCTTACCAAGTCGAAGTCCTGTCTCCATTGCCACCTCTTGATTGCGAGCGCCTTCATAAGGTATGCCACAACAAAAAAATCTAAGGGTCATGATTGGGAGATTTATCATGAGGGGTACATTCAAACATGGGGAAATCGGTTGACCAATACCATTGACTTGGGTCATGGTTTCATGAATGGCCCTTGGGACCATTACTTGGCATGGTTTAACCGAGAAGGCATGCACACCATCTATTGGAGAGGTACAACCGCAAGAAATGCCTTCAACCCGCTAGCACATCAAGGACGTGGAGTTGACAAAAAACATACATCTTCATTACGGAAATATGATCCGTTTGTAATGGCTTGGCAAGTCAATCATCAAGTGTATTACTTGTCATATATTTCTAAAAAACGTGAAAGACGAGATTGGTGACTTGGTAGGAAAACAAAACCTCGTTGGAAAGCAATGCCACGTGTGTATTCAAACATTGAATCTCAAGTATTTCAAGAAGAAGGGTCCACATGCCCATTCACGGTAACAATAGACATGTCAACATTCTTACAAGACGCATGACGCCATGACCCATGACGCAAGACTCAAGACGCGTGACCCTTCACACATGACCCATTACGCATGACTAGAGGTGGTAGAACCCGACCCGACCCGACCCGACCCGACCTGAACCCGACCCGACTCGATATTTTGATGAAGTCAAACTACCCGAACCCGACTCGACCCGACCCGGGATGATTCGTAACCCGAGACGAAGCGACACATGAGCGACTTGAGCCCGACTCGACCCGACCCGAGACGACCCGTAACCCGAGATGGCACGACACATGAGGACCCAAGCCTGACCCGACTCGACCCGAGACGACCTGTAACCCGAGATGGAGCGACACATGATGACCCGAACCCGACCCGACCCGACCTGATACAACTTGTAAATTGATCTAATCCTATCTTGCTAACATCATAATCTAATTTTACTAACAAATTAACATCAGAGAAAGTCAAGATTTACTTGTACAATTCAATAACGTGATTCGATCTTGTCCAATTGAACTTGAAACTCAAAATAATACTTGAAAGTTGTCGGTGCAACCCGACCCGAACCCGACCCGACCCAAGACCCGAAAGTTGTCGATGCAGCCCGACTTGAAACTCGACCCGGTCTCGCCCGACCCGACCCGTCACCGGAAAAAGATCGACACAACCCGACCCGACCTCGCCCGACCCGACACATGACCCGAAAGTTGTCAATGCAACCCGACCCGATCCCAACCCGACTTTTATAAACGGTCAAACTAACCCGAACCCGCCCGACCGACCCGACTTGTCACCTCTACGCATGACCCATGACCCATGACCCATGACGCATGACGCATGATGCAAAATGCATGACACAAGACACATGATGCAAGACGCATGACCCATGACGCCTGACGAAATACGCATGACCCATGACGCCTGACGAAATACACATGACGCATGATGCAAGACGCATGATACATGACACCACAAGTTGTATGACATCGTTCCGCATGACGCAAGACGTAAGCCGCACGATGCACGACGCATAACGTATGATGCATGACGCAATACGCATGATGCATGACGCATGACACAAGACGCAAGACGCAGGACGCATGACGCAATACGCAAGACACATGACGCATGATGCAAGACACATGTCACATGACACAAGATGCATGGCGCATGACACCAAAAGTCGTATGACGTTGTTTCGCCACTGCAAGCCGCATGACGCATGATGCATGACCCATGACGCATGATGCAAGACGCATGACTCTTGCAAGCCGCATGACACATGACGCAAGAGGCATGACCCATGACTCATGACGCAAGTCGCATGAAGCAGGAGGCCCGACGAATGACGCACGACGCATGACGTAAGTCGCATGAAGCATGATGCATGACGTCCGACGTATGATGCAAGTTGCATGAAGCATGATGCACGACGCATGACGGACGATGCATGACGAATGACGCATGACGCACGACGCATGACGCACAATGCACAACACATGACGTAAGCCGCTGCAAGCTGCATGACGCATGATAGTTATACTTTCAGTTTGTTAATGCACGTTATTATTTTCCTTTTTTTGTAGGTTGGGCATTTATTTTCTTTCTATTATATTTTTATGAACTTGTATCAAATTAAAGTATAAATTATATTAATTAAAGCATTTAACTTGTCCAAAAATTTTATGCACTTTTATTAAATTAAGGTATAAATTATATTAAATCACTATATATTATATAAATTAAATCTCGATCGTTGCCTTACTTGAAAAATCAAAATACGATTGTTGATGAGATAATTTTAAATCTCGCCATTAAGTTGTAGAAACAAAAACATGTTAATATAATATTCTACTCGCGCTTAATTTCCTTAAACCTCTCATTTTCTCTCTCCATGGCACTGCCTAATGTCGTTCTTCTCTAGACCGATCTCAATCTCCACTGAGCCACGATATCCACTAAATCGCCTCGACGACTGTTAGACAATATGCAGCAACTGTTCAACATAGCTGTTGAAGGCGCCAACCATTCAAATGATGGGCCAGAGCGGTGCTTGGTGGGCTGCAACATGGAAAACACTGACGGGCCAAAGGAAGTGCAAGGCCCATTCTCCATATCAATGACAGGCAGGACCCAACCATTAAATGGAGAACAACAGCAAGGAAGAAATGGAGAGGAAGAGGTGTGACGGTTATTATCAGAGAACGCTGGCAGAGTTCGTTGGGATACAGTCAGTTGTGGCTATTTTGCTATTTAGTCCTTTTAGTCTTATTAATTACTTTTATTGTAAAATGGCTAGATATATATAAAGCCATTGTGTCTGTTGTTTTGTGTGTGAAGAATTAAGTCCAAAACTTTATCTTTCTCTTTTGTATGCTCTTTGAGCTTATTATAGCAATAAAAATTCTCATTCATTCCCAAATTACTCTTCTCATTTCTCGATTGCTTTACCAGAATAGAGTAATAGACCAAATTAGGCTATTACAATTGGTATTAGAGCCTCAAGATTGTTATATGGGGCTATTAGATCGAAAAATCTCTTGCTACAAGCTCTCAATTCACATCTATTTCCCATTTATGTCCAAAACACGATCTGTTGCTACGATGAAGAGTTTTCAGCTTCAGATTGATCAGATGAAATCAACCTTAGCTCAGCAATGGGAAGATACCTTAGTGCTTGCAAAGGATCTTGAGAGTAATCTACAAGCTACTGTAGTCAAAACCATGCATGAGCAGTTTCAAACATTCCAAAGGCAAACTGCTCACGCCATTGCCACAGAAACTCAAACCATGGCAAAAAAGCTTAGAGCTGAAATGCATGAGCAAGGTGTTAAATGGGATACCCTTGCCAGAGGCCAAAGAAATCAAATCGAGACAGATGATGATTCTGATCGTCTGCATCTCATGGCATCGCGTCCTCCTAGAGCACAGAACCAAGATCAAACTATGGAACATCGTTTACACTTACCTAGATTTGATTGTCCCATCTTCACTGGGACAAATCCAATGGAATGGTTGCGTAAATGCTCTTCTTATTTTGATCTTTATCAGGTTCCCTTTAATTCCAGATCTAAGCTAGCCAGCTTACATTTTTGTGACAAGGCCAATGAATGGTTTGATGGTTATTTGATCAACCATGACCCTCCTGATTGGGAATTGTTAACCCAATTAATCCTGAAACAGTTTCAAAGATCAAATTCCAAAAGTGGTTTAGAGGAATTAAAAGGTCTTAACCAAGCTGGAACAGTATAATCTTACATTGATGAATTTGAAAGGGTTAAGTCAAGATTACTACTGGAAAATATAAACTTTACTGAATGGGATTTTACTGAGGCATATATAATAGGGTTGAGGGATGATATTAATATTAAGGCTCATTTGAAAGCAGCCAAACCCAAAACACTGGAAGATGCCTTTGAATACTCTATTTACATGGAAGCTGTCTTGGATAGCCAATTGAGAAAATTACGGGCAACATATAGAAATACTACTCGGTATGGTAGTTATTCTAAAAAATACCCCCCTGACAAAGGAAAAGGGATTGAGCCAAAGCAAAGCACCAATTTCACTCCTGCCAAAAATACCCTTATGGACCAAAGAAGAGCTCTAAGGCTGTGTTATAGATGTGGTGATAAATATTTTCAAGGCCATCAATGCAAACCCAAAGTGCAGATGCTTTTAGGCCAACCTGAAGAAGAGTGTGAAGAGGAAACCTTGTTAACACCTTTGAACCATGTTGATCATGATCCTACTGCCATTGATCCTGAAGAGGCCATTGTATCCCTACACTCTACTTCTGGTCAACCTATCCTTAATACAATGAGGTTCAAAGAGCAAATTGGAGGATAAACCTGTGTATGCCCTAGTAGACAGTGAAAGTACCCACAACTTTGTTGATCCTAGGGTATTGCAAGGCCAAAACTGTGTAATTCACAACACCAATCCTATGATTGTTATGGTTGCTAATGGAGCCAAGATGGTTACTGACACAAAATGCATTGGCCTCTCTTTTGCAATACAAGGTCAAACCTTCAAGAGTGATTTGAGGCTACTCCCTATCTCTGGATATGATGTGATACTTGGGGTGGATTGGCTTACTACTTTGGGCCCTATGAAAATTGATTGGGGTAATAAATGGATTGAATTTGAAAAAGAAGGCAGAATGGTCAAGCTACAAGTCCAACCAAAAGAGGCTCACATTCAATTGTGCCAAACATTAAATGTAGACAAAGAAATCACTGCTGGGAATGAGGTGCTGATAGCTCAACTTTGGATGTGCAAGTCTACTGTTGCTACTGCCATTCCAAAAGAAATTGAGCAGGTACTGGCACAATTTCAACAGGTGTTTAACCCACCCTCCCAACTCCCTCCTCGAAGAGTCATTGATCACAAGATACCTCTGGTTCCTCAAGCCAAGCCTGTTAATCTTAGACCATATCGATACTCCCATTACCAGAAATTAGAGCTTGAGAAAATCATTGATGAATTACTGACCAACAAGGTTATTCAACCTTCCTCTAGCCCTTTTGCATCTCCTGCATTAAGTGGTAAGGAAAAAAGATGGATTATGGCGCCTTTGTGTGGACTATAGGCACCTTAACAGCCTCACTATCAAGAACAAGTATCTCATACCTGTGATTGATGAGCTTTTGGATGAACTTCATGGATCTAAATACTTCTCAAAGGTGGACTTAAGATCTGGGTATCATCAAATTCGCATGTATCCTGATGATATATTGAAAACGGCCTTCAGAACACATGAGGGGCACTATGAATTCCTTGTTATGCCCTTTGGGCTAACCAATGCCCCTGCCACCTTCCAGTCTCTCATGAATCAGATCTTTAAACCCTATTTGAGAAAGTTCATACTGGTGTTCTTTGATGATATTCTAATCTACAGCAAATCTCAACAAGACCATGCTCATCATGTTGCCTTAGCCTTACAAACCTTGCAGCATCATCAGCTCAGTGCTAAATTGTCCAAATGTGAATTTGGTGCTACTCAAATTAAGTATCTGGGTCATATA
The DNA here is from genome assembly GCA_964058865.1 of Eleocharis quinqueflora. NCBI lineage: Eukaryota > Viridiplantae > Streptophyta > Magnoliopsida > Poales > Cyperaceae > Eleocharis > Eleocharis quinqueflora. Next base: position 89,352 of record CAXKVX010000420.1, read on the forward strand.
ATCTCTGCAACAGGTGTAGCTACTGATCATGATAAGGTCACAACTCTGCAAAACTGGCATTTACCTAAGAATGTCAAAGAATTAAGGGGTTTCTTAGGGCTAATTGGTTATTATCGTAAATTTATCAAAGGGTATGGTATAATCAGTAGACCCCTGACCAATTTACTAAAAAAGAATGCATTCTCATGGTCTGAGGAGGCTACCAAAGCTTTCCAAGACCTTAAAACTGCCATGTGCATTACACTAGTCCTTGCAATGCCAGATTTCAACTTGCCATTCATACTAGAAACTGATGCTGCTGATAAAGGAATGGGTGCTGTATTGATGCAAAATAATAGGCCAATTGCCTTCTTCAGCAAAGCTTTGGGGGTCAAGGCACAACAACTGTCTACCTATGAAAAAGAACTGCTAGCTGTCCTATCTGCTATATCCAAGTGGAGACACTATCTCCAAGGAACCCATTTTATTATCAAAACTGACCACATCAGTTTGAAACACTTATTGGAACATAAATTGACCCATTCTCTACAGCACAAAGGCCTGTGTAAAATTTTGGGACTTGATTACACTATTTAGTACAAGAAGGGTTGTGATAATAAGGCAGTAGATGCTTTATCTCGTTTACCACTTTCTTCTACAACTCTTGATTGTATGGCAGTGACTGAGCTTATCCCTAGTTGGGTGCAGGAACTGAGAGAGAGCTATCAAGGTGATGATTGGGCTCAAGTAATACTAGCACTTCATCATCCAGGCAAACTTACTGCTGAGGGCATTTTGGTCCATCAAGGGATCATAAGGAAAAATGGCAGGATTTATGTTGGTACCAAGGAAGGTTAGAGAACAAAAATGATTCAAGCTTTGCATGATTCTAGTGTGGGGGGCCATTCTGGTATCTTGGGCACATATCAAAGAGTTAAGAAGGTTTTCTTTTGGCCTAAGCTCAAAGACCGTGTCTTGGCCCATGTGTCCTCTTGTGATGTATGCCAAATGAACAAAACTGAACATGTAGCTAGCCCTGGTCTCCTACAACCGATTCCAATCCCTGAAGGTGCATGGCAAGTGGTAACCATGGATTTTATCACTGGACTTCCCAAAAGTGATGGTAAGACTGTTATCATGGTGGTAATAAATAATTTACTAAATATTGCCACCTTTTCACTCTTCTTCACCCTTACAAAGTCAAGGATGTGGCTCAACTCTTTCTTGACAATGTGTATAAACTCCATAGGTTACCACTCAAAATCATAACAGATAGGGATCCCATTTTCCTTAGCACCTTCTGGAAGGAACTTATGGCCAAACTGCAAGTCTCTCTCAACTTCAATACCTCTTACCATCCTTAGACAGATGGTCAATCCGAGCGGCTCAATCAGTGTGTTGAAAATTATCTAAGGTGCATGGTTTTTCAGCATCCTAAACAGTGGGCTAAGTGGATCTCTTTGGCAGAATGATGGTACAACACTAATTACCACACTGCCCTCAAATCAACCCCTTTTGAAGCCTTGTATGGTTATGCCCCTCCTTACTTGCCTTTGGGTTCTATTCCTAAGGGTAAGAATGAAGCTGTTGATTCTCTCCTCCTTAACAGACAGAAAATGTTACAAGACCTCAAACACAACATGCAGTTAGCTCAAGAAAGAATGGTGCTTTATGCTAATAAGAATAGGTCTGAGCGGCATTTCCATACTGGTGATTGGGTGTATTTGAAGCTTCAACCATATCGACAAACTACTATCAGACCAACACCTCACTGCCAGAAGCTCAGTCAAAGGTACTATTGCACTTTTGAAATATTGGAACGAATTGGCATTGTGGCCTACAAATTAAGGATCCGTATCTGCTGCTCTTTTTGATAAGAGCAGGACCCTGCTCTCTTCCATCTTGACCGTCGAATTTTGATCGGATCGCCCACAGATGGAAATCAGGGGGCTGTATATTTTATAAGTTTTAGATCTGAAAATTTAACGGTCCAGATCAGAAGAGCAGGGTCCTGCTCTTGCTAAATATGAGCAGCGGATACGATTCCACAAATTAAACCTATCCTCAGGTTCTCTCATACACCCTGTCTTCCATGTATCTCAATTGAAGAAAAAAATTGGGAGTAATAAGCAAGTTCAGTCTCGACTGCCTTTGGTGGGTCCTGGTGGCCAGTTAAAAATTGAACCACAGTCGATTCTGACAAGGAGATTGGTGAAACGGGATAATTCGACTGCTGTGGAGGTTTTAATCCAATGGTCTAACTTGCCTGAGGAGGAGGCGACATGGGAAGACTATGACACTCTCAAAACTAGGTATCATTTGACTCAGCTTGAGGACAAGCTGAATTCGAATGGGGCGAAAATGTCAGACAATTTGCAGCAGCTGTTCAACATAGCCGTTGAGGACGCCAACCATTCAAATGATGGGCCAGAGCAGTGCTTGGTGGGCTGCAACATGGAAAACATTGACGGGCCATATCAATGACAGGCGGGATCCAACCATTAAATGGAGAACAGCAGCGAGGAAAAAATGGAGAGAAAGAGGTGTGACAGTTATTATCAGAGAACGATGGCAGAGTTCGTTGGGATACAATAAGTTGTGGCTATTTTTCTGTTTAGTCCTTTTAGTTTTATTAATTACTTTTATTATAAAATGGCTAGATATATATAAAGCCATTGTGTCTGTTGTTTTGTGTGTGAAGAATTAAGTCCAAAACTTTATCTTTCTCTTTTGTATGCTCTTTGAGCTTATTACAGCAATAAAAATTCTCATTCATTCCCAAATTACTGTTCTCATTTCCCGATTGCTTTACCAGAATCGAGTAATAGACCAAATTAGGCTATTACAACGACTCCGTCTCCTCTCCTCTCCTCTCGCCTATCTAGTCAGCCCACGAGGGTTCTCCGTTGGCTCCTCATTTCTCGCGGAGCACAGAACTCGGTATGTCTCCTTTCCTCTAGCGCCCAACACCGTCAACACCTTCCTTTCTCTAACCTATTTAGTTTCAATTACTTGAAAAACTTCGTATTTTTGTTTTATGAAAATCGTAATCGTTTTTGTGCATTTCTTCTTTACTGATTCTCAGAATAAAGGTTGGCAAAACTAATTACTCCGTCAGAAGTATGTTGTCGGGTGTTGGTTTTAAGATTTGGTTTGAAGGTTGGGACTTGAGTATTTTCAGTTCGGAAGGGTTTGGTCTAATTTCTCGGATCTCTGTACATATTTAGGTTTGGATTATATTTTGTGTCTGAAGGTTTGATTAGGATTGGGTCTCTGAGGGTTTGACGTTTGGGACTTGATCTTCATAGTATACATAGACTTTTTATGAAATTGATATGTTTCTCAAACCTTTGTTTTATCATCTTTGTGCATGAAAACCTCGGAGTAGTGGTAGTAATCCCCTAAGACGGGTGTTCGATTATTTGGATTGCATGTCATCATATCAGTCCTCTCTAGGGCATTGCCTGATCTTCAAGTCTTTTGGTTCTTCTTTTGCCCTTTTCTGTATATTTGTATCAGTGTAAGGCTATTTGATGCAAGGAAGCCTAATCCAGCTCCATGATCTGAGCACATATATAGAGCTTCATTTTCTGATCTTGAAACTCACTTTACATCACTGTCTTGTGGCAAACTGTAATGCTTTGCAAGAATCTGTTGTAATTTTTGTTCTAACCTATTTCAACTAGTGCAAGGAAGCTCCATTAAGGTTGTGTGAGATGTTACAATGAGCTGAGCACCCATGATTCTCATCTGACCTTGAGAATGTGTATAATTACAAATTTTTCTGTTTCTTTCAAAATAAGAATTTGCCTCTTAAATTGATTTTAAATCCAATGAAAGTGAACTTTAATGATATGACAGTGATGAACTGAAGATATCCATGTGTACCTTTAAATGATGTGTGTCTTTTTCATAGATGTTGGTATTTACTAAAACAAGGTTATCTTGGTACATCTGGAGAGTTACTATAATCAATTCATCTATTGACTAAATACTCATTTGTGATCCTTCATCTTATATGTATGTAACATTCCTGTGTCATGTCTGGTATTAGGCCAAAGTAAAGGTGTTGCAATTAAATTCAGAACTGTATCATGTCTGGTATCATGTATGTGACATAGTGAAGTGTTATGCATCAGTTTTGAGTCATGTATGTTTACCTCAAACATCGACCCCCCCAAATCAGAAAATGACTGTCCTCTTGTTACCATTGAGGGAGTGCAAGTCTAAATTGTTTTTTTAATTAAAAAATATCTATGAATTCATGTCTATTTTTCTAGATTTTATTAAATTGTTATTTGGAAATTGTTGTCAAGCTTGCCAACTTAACAGTTTTGAAGACTCTCTGACATTACAACACCATTAATTGCTTGTTTGTTACAAATTTAACTTGTATTATTAACAATACAATTTAACTTGTAGACGCTTTCGTCGTGCGCCTTACCAGAAAGATGATGGCATTGCTAGGTTAATCGCCCAGACAGTGAGGAACATATATCCTGGTGACGGGACCACGTCTTATAAGAGTGAATGGGACAGAACTCTCAAAAAAACTTGCTTCCATGAATTTACTGTAAGATTATTTTATTTCTTTATGTTAATGTTTTTACATTATTGAGATAATTAGATAAATGCCACTCCAAAGTTTGGATATTTGAAAAATGCCACTTCAAAGTTGGGACTTTGAAAATGCCATTGTAAATTCAGTTAGATGAGCGGGTTTGGTTTGGTTTGTTGATGTTCGACTTCTTTGGAAGAAGCGAAATAACCAGCCTTCAGTGCATAGCATGCATCTATCCTCTATTGTCATGAATATGTACATACCTTAATTGAATATCCTGCACCTCTCTCACTGATTTTGATTCCAAAATATAAGGGGACAACGAAGATACAGAATTGTTTGCATTGAAGAAGCACTAACACATCTGTTTATTTTGTGGTGACAGCGAAGATACATAATTGATCCAAATGTCCGCATAGAAGATGCGGAGAAGTTGTTTGATAGGTTGGCCAATCGTGCATTTAGTTGAAGCCTTTATGAGGCTCGGTTGGATGCAATTGATGACAGTGAAAGTGAGGATCCATGAGATTGGTTAAACTTTGAGCCGCATTGGATCTTGCGTCCTGCTTGGAAGTTGCTGTTTCAAGAGTGGGGCGGAAGGTATTTTCGGGCTCTTTCCAACCAAAATAGAGGAAATAGGTTAGCATCAGGGGACCTTGCATTTGCAACCACCGGTTCTCTGAGTATTCTAGATCACAAAGTATTAGATGGTAAACAACAAATCTTTTGTACTCATTTCATGCTACCAATTTTGTTCTTTTTTATTTAGATAGATCAATTGGTTAGAGCAAAGGTCTGAGAATGGTTTTTTTTAATGTATTGATAAAGTTCACAAAACTGTGTAGAATTGTCAAATATAAGAAATATGATATCTTTGTTACATTACTTTTAAGTACGTACAAGGGCAAAGGTAGACTCAACAAAAGAACTATTTTGTAGACTGTAGTGTTGCGAAAGTAAGAACATTTGCAGATTGAGTTTACATATAGTACTTCAGTTTTTCTGTACCGTAGGAAATATAATTTCATACATATTAATTTTTGCTATACATTAGTTGACCGGCAGTACTGCAGGTCATTATTCCTGAATAGGATCGTAGATATTGGGTCAACTTTATTCTTTATAAAGAATATGTATACAACCAATAATTTCCTAGTCTTAGACTCTTACATTTTACTAGGTCTACTTTCTATAAGACTTTTACATGGTCATCGTTTCAAATCAATTGTTGAATTTAGAATCATGTTGTCCATTTGGGTCTCATCCCTCTTCAACTTTCTTGGCCTCAGCCTCTCCAAGTGAGAACATTGGAGAGAATTAAACATGTCGAAATATTGCACTTGTTTCTGATACTGTACAAATAGGAGATGCTCAATTCCCAGCGCTAGATTCAGTACTTAGCAGAAAGAAACTTTCACTACAGGAAGATGCAGCATTTGCATCCGACCCAGGTCAATTGCATCTACATTTTTCATTAGCATCAGCAGAAAAAAATTTGGACCTTAAAATTATGATCTGAACATATTGCAACAAGCGAGCTGATGCATATATTGTTTTGTATCAAACATGTAGATGCAAATAAGTCTAGTTATTTTCATTTGAACATGTTTCATCAGGCCTGAAGACGCAAATACTTGTTTGTATCTGATTTGTAGATGCAAATAAATGTAGTTGCTTTCATCTGTAAAAATGTAAGAGAGAGAAATACTAAAATGTTGATTACATCAGGAGAATAGATGCAATAATATTTATGCTGATTTAACATTCGATATGCTGATGCAAAAAATATATTAATTTTAAATTCTAGAGACACTACGTAGATATTATCTGACTTGTTAAAATTTGGCTAAAATAGTTGGAGGGAATTAATTTTGCCTCCAAAACCACACTCTAACCCTAATGGAGGTGTCCCTTTCTCGAGTAAATGGAGGGAAAATGTTGTCCTATTTTTATTAGATGTTTCGCATGGATCAGATTCTCATAAGCCATGTATGACAAGTGGGTCCCACATATCATGGTATACAAACTTTGGATTTACACATATTTCTTGTTATTTTAAGCCATATTTCCTGTTGCTATTCTTGATCCCTTTCTTCGCGAAACTTAAATCATCGCCTCCCAAAACCTATCTGCTTCGTCTCTCCACGCCGCCATTCATCATGCTCTAGACCTAGATCTAGATCCGATCAAAGATCTCTCTGCCTTCTTGTTTTTCTTTCCTTCTCGATCCAGTGTTGCCTCCTTCGCCAAGCAATCGATGGCAGCGAGACTTTCAGGTCCCCCCTTTCCCTCCTCTACTCATGGAACCCTACTGCCTCTGTCACCACATCCCTATTGCCCCGTCACCACGCTGCCTCGCAGCCCTCTTTGCTGCTAGAAAAACTACTGCACGATTCTTCTCCTCCCACACTCGGATTTTCTCCCCGCCTCAGATGGAGGTGCTTTCGCTGCCCACCTCAGTCGGCAGTATTTGAAAAGAAGGTGATTTCATTATTTTGATTTAAAATTTCGCTTCCTGTATACAAGATTTTTCATACCCAAAAGCAAAATATTTATTGATGAATAATCAGTCCTTCACTACTCAAACATTCACATAAATTATTTTCATTATTGCATATGGCTTGTAGAGGCTGATTTTGGGACGGTGGAGTTGTTACTGCAATATGGTGCAAATGTTAATTCCTTTAATGCCAGGAGGCGAGCACTTCTTCACCACTGTGACTTGAAAGGGAGGGCTTTACATCATTACATGCTAAGCTACTTTCAGCAAGGTAATTTACTAGATATTAATTGTTATATTTTCTATTAGGATTATGGTTAGGACTTGTGACATCACTAAGACTTTTCTTTTTAATAGAAGATTTTTTTGCCCTTTTTGCACTTAGAACATTTCATTTAGAGACATTATTCTCATACAGGAGCGCCACATGCTAAGAAAAGGCTAATATGGTGTAATTAGATCAAGAAAGTGCTCATTGGAGAAATGTTGATTGGATGTAAAGGTATCTTTATTTCATTTCTCATCAGTACTTAAATGCTAATTTGATGTAAAAGGAATCTTTATTTAATTTCTCATTTCTAAATGCTACATTACTTAATAACTGGCTTTAATTTGTCAAGTTAGCGTAATTCAGAAAAGTAAATACTATCCTTGAGAACTCAATTCTACTTTACCTATATGCTCTTATCTTTATTTGTTTCTTTTATGTTTTGTCTTTTTGGAAATACATGCCCGCCTCAGTGTGCCAGTTCAGGCTTTTTGGGTATATGAATACCAATTGTATGTTCCTATGTACTTTTCCTATGTATTTTCTGTTTTTAGCTGATATTAGAAGCTATAGTTCTGATTTGTTTCTTCTCACAACAGTTAGTAACTGGATAAAAAATCTTCAGAATTGAGAATAAGTGGATGCCCTTTTTGCAGGTGGCAAACCGCTATAATACACATATCGCATAAATAAGTTGAACCCTACAAGACCTTACATGATGGAAGGTACATAGGCTAGTATATCACCTCGGACTTTAGAAGTTAGTTGAATACATGGTTGTTGTATATGTCTAGTTTTGTTGTACTTTAAGTTGCTCTATAGTTGATGTGAGTATATGCGTTAGTAGATTAATTTAGTTGTTTGGATTTATTTTGGGAGATTTGGGTTATGGAGTGTAATATTTTGGGAGATTTTGGGATGAATACTTGTTATGGATGTTTTTGCAATGAATGTTGTGATGAATGACATTAGAAATACAGCTTTGAATGTTGTGATTTTGAGCAATTATTGATTTTTGGGCAATTGTTAACAGTAGCATTTGTTATATCATCACATTAATAGATGAAAAAAATCATCACATCAATAGATGCAATAGAAACAAATGTCATCAATTTAACATATGCAAATAAAATATATCATCACTTTAATAGATGCAAATAAAAGAATATATCATCACATTGATAGATGCAATTTAAGAAAGCTGATGCTAATGGAGACATTTGCATATGTAGTATTGACACAATAGTACAGTATTTGCATCAACCAAGTTGATACAAAATGTAATGGGTCGTGCATCTGTTGAAACAGATGCAAATAAAACATTGATGCAAATGCTCACTCAGATGCAATTGCGTATTTGCCGCTAGGGTATTTGCGTCAATGTCATTGCATCAATTTTCTGATGCTAAAGACTTTTAGCATCAACCTGCTGATGTAAAAAGAGATAATTGCATCTATCTTCGTAGATGCAAATAGAGTGTTTTCCTGTAGTGTTTACACACTTACAACTGTATATGTTTTTTTGTACCCTCTGACTTCATCTTCAATATCTTCTCTTTTGTATCTTCAACATCTAATCTTTATCTCTTATTCACTTATTATCTCTATCTAACTTGCTTACCGAAAGAAGATAACGAGGGCCGTGACCCTAACATGGGAGAACTCTTCATTCGCACCCACACCAAGAAGAAAACTAGACAAATGGTGAGCGAAAAGGCCAAAAAAGCAAAAGTGAGTTTACAGAAAGACTTCTCTTAGTATAGTTGTTGCATTGCATTTTAATAAAAGATATATTTTTTTCGTTACTTATGCGATTTAAGTGTGCAATTGTAGGAAAAGGTGGACGAGGCGAGGAAGACAAAATATGGTGAAGACCTTGCCAACTATCCTCCTTGGGATGTTGAGCTTTGGTGTGATGCTACAGGCGGCAAACCGCATGACCATTATTATGGCATGGGTGGTGCAATTGACCCGAGAGTGTCACGGGCATAGTTATTGAATCGTAAAATGTATCGTGTATCGGTGGATTTTGTATCGTATCGTGTATCAAATCGTGTCGTTAAGATACGCTAAGCTATTTTCAAAATAACAAAAGTATTATAGTAATTAGTATCTAACAAAAAAATTAAATAACTAAAGAAACCATCGTAGTTTTAAATATATTGATAAGTGTTACTTGATATCGATGTAAATTCTATGCATATTAAGGTATTTATCTTGGGAAATGGTGACTCACCCTCGAATTTTACTACTTGTATTGAACCGTAAGATACATATCTTTCGCCCTTTGACTCGTATCGAATCGTAAGATACGCATCGCGTATCGTAAGATACTAACATCTATGGTCACGGGTATCTAATCTTTCACAGGTGTCAGCACATAACTATCCACTGCCTAGATATGTAGACATGGAGACAGTTGAGAAGTTAATTGCAAAGGTAAAGGAGGATGCATTACAATGAGAAGAAGCACTCCTACAATGTACCAGTGAAATGCTAGCTCGACAGGACTGCCGATCTAGAAAAATGTTGAAGAAAGTTAGACGTGATAGCCGGAAGATGTATATTGCGGCATTGAATGGTCGTCAAAATGTAAGCATTCTCTTAATAATCACCTCAAAGCCTAACAAATAGCATTTTTGGTACATATATGTAGTTCAAATAAAATCAATAACTTTGGGCTAAAGATTGATACCAGTAAACCAGTTTTCAGCTGGGGAGTCTAGACTTAGATCTATTTTTATTTGTCTCATCCTGTTAAGTCTAGAAGTAAACCCAAATTTAAATGTATGATGTTAATTTGTTTCCGATTTCATTTTCAGGATGGGGCATCAACTTCTCGATCGGATTCTCATCATCAAGCTAATTGGTATAGTGACACCGATGATAGCGATAGTGATAGCGAGGATGAGGCTATTGTAGAATCTGAGAAAGAATGATCTTTTGTTAACTGAACCCGTAGTTTTAGTCGTAGTCGTTTTGGTATGCTTTAGTTATTTTGTTTGGTTTAGATATTAACTATTAGTTAGAAGTACTGTGCTGTATGGATTTCTATATATCATTTGAATATGATTTTAGTTATTTGTTGTATTAGACGTATGGATTTATGAATATGGATGCTTGGATCTTATTCATGAATTCTATGTTTTTTGTTGTTGTTGTTGTCTAGTTTATCATTATTTTTTGTATTGCAGTGCATTCAATATGTTGAATTTGTTGATCTTTGATCAGAATAAAAAAGTTATAGTGCACTCATATGTGTTGATGTGAATCACATAATAGTACAAAATCAATTTCATTGTGTATCTTCATTTACAATCCTTGCTTGGTAGGAAATATGGTACGAACAAGAATGTAGCAAATCTTTATTCACCATTAGTTACCGACGATATCGGTAGGAAACAGTGTGGTAGGTTTTATTAACCATTCCTTACCGGCGTTTCCGGTAGGAATAAAAAGTATTTGGTAGGAAATGTGCTTCATTACTTATCGACCCTAGCGGTAGGAAATAAAAGGCAACGGTCAGCAGTGATGTTTTTTCCTACCGCCATGGTCACGTAAATATTATACCCCACAAGCATTTTTACTACCGCTCTATTCGTGACCGGACGGTCAGGATTAATCCATTTCTTACCGGTGTCATTGTTTTCCTCACCATATAGCACGGTAAGTAATACCTTTTTATGTAGATGATCCTTCATGGGTTAGCAATGCTCCCTATAGACTATAGTCCGAGTAGTCCTTGGAGAGCAATGATCCTTCATGGCTTGAGTGAATATTTGTCGGCTTCTCTCTTTCCAGATATTCGAAAGGGAGGCGTACGCTGTTGAATCCCAAGCTTTTGTGTACTGAATGGTACCGACGTCTCTGTTGTTTGACCAGAAAGCTTGAACTTGTGCACTGTGGGACAATTTTGGTCCAGATCATGGGAGCTGCTGCGTAGGAGCAGTTGAGGAATAGATGTGCATTTGTTTCTTCAATTGGCATGTTGCAGAAAAAAGACGGAGCCAGGATTTTAATTTAGAGAATGCGAAGATTCGAATCTGATTCGATCTCATTCTACTTCAATACTAAAAAAAATTTGACGATACTCGATTCAAACTCTGACCGAATCTTGTCTGATCTGATCAATGACTGTAAGTTGTCGGAACTTGACGATTCGAAATCTTACTCGATCTCATCAATTTTATATGTTTGTTGTGAAGCATATTTTACATAGACAATTATATAGCAACATTGATTGTTGTAAAATACTCATCAATTTTATATGTTTAATAATGTGACTCACTAAATGTAGATATTGATTTTTCTGATTAAGTGCACATTACTAGTGTTTCATTTTTAAAAAGCCATAGGAAATAAATAAAAAATCAATGTTAATTAGCTTTCCTATTTCAATTATAAGGATCATCTTGCATATGATATATCGTGATTTTTATAATCTAAATCAAATGTTCTTAATCACTTCGATAAATTGAGATCATATGACTGCTATTTTGGCACACCTTAATGCCTCATTCTACAATATTGAACTAATTAATTATTTATACTAGATTTTTTTTTCTCCTAAACGGGTTAAAAGCAACACATGAGATTTTTAACACGTATTTTCATCAAAAATCTGAAATCTATAGAATTTTATCTTTTTTCATACAAATCGCATCTTAAGTAGTTGTGAAAATTGAAATCTTCTTTTTTCACATAAAAAAGGTGCATGATGGATTACCACGTGATTCACTTTGCTCTTAAATATTATATTGAAACAAGTAGCAAAAGAATGCTATAATTTGTTGTGAAAAATCAAATATTTACTAGAGTCTTGTCCTACACTGTATTATTTCTCACCGCTCAATTTCTGAAATTGAAGAGCAGTGGGTTAGTCTTCAGATTGAAAGATGCTAGACTCTCAATTTCTAAACTATTATTCACTGTTGCGTATATAAGTGAACGTTTGAATATATTGGAGGTGTCTAACACTCCCAGCCTCCCCCTCTCTCCGTCACTGTTGCAGAGTGCATAACCTACATGTCGTGGACATCCTTTTTTCCTTAGATTTTCCTGTGTGTATAGTTTGTCATCTCTAAGAAGTGTCCAAATGAATATTTTCACTTTTAGAGAAGATTTTACTAATTTCCACATAAGTTGATACGACATTTTCACTGTGTGTATAGTTTGTCATTTCTAAGAAGTGTCCAAATGAACATTTTCACTTTTAGAGAAGATTTTACTAATTTCCACATAAGTTGATACGACATTTTCACTGTGTGTATAGTTTGTCATCTCTAAGAAGTGTCCAAATGAATTGTTCCCATATAATTGTACCTCATTAATTCTGTAACAAACTCAAGTTGATACGACATATTGTTGTTCTTTAGTCCCGAAAATTCAATTTGGTCGAAACTTTGTAGTGTGGATTCTCATGAATTATTGATGTCCTGATGTCACATAGATATCTCTACCTAATCTAATAGTGCATGTAACTATGATCCTTTGATTTTTTCCTATCAGAATATATCACAACTTTGATAAACTGCGCATCATATTATTGTTCAGTCTTGTAATGACACATCAGCACAGTGACAATTTCCCTTGCATGAAAGGGCTGCGCTTTAATCATTTATCTAGAGAACAACAATATCAAGTCATCGTATATTTGTATCAATATATGTTTCTATGCATATATAAGGCATGTATATTGCTTTTTAAAAGTACATTATGCAAAATGGGACCAGTATGAAGGTCGAGCCAGAGCTGGCAGGACATGCCATAGGCCTTATGGTGTCCCAAATCATGATCTGTAGCTACATCGACATCATTTTTGATGCAGGTAGACGTCTTGACACATATGAGAATATTAATTTTGTTTACCAGCTAGCCGTTATCATGAGAAGTACAAATATGACTGGAACGGATATTACATCAGTTTTATGCTTATATTCCTTGTTGCAATGTGGCATTAACAGTATATTAGCAGCACTATTAATCACCCAAAAAAATGTATAGCCATAAAATTGCTCATAGAGTAGTACTGCTGCAAAAGCAGAGAGGCGACTACATTACAATCAAGTATACATGACAAAAAGAATTTGCTCAATTACATATCAGTTATCACTAACAATATTTTAATTGTTTTGTAGTTCCTTAGAGGATCGATGGGCGAAGACATTCACTGATCAAGAATAATCAAGAGAGATGATGGCCAAGTACAACTCTTTATTTTTTGTTCCAGTTATACTTATACCCTTCATTCTTTTTTAGAAAAAGATCTAGTTCACTATTGCTGCTTGAAATAGCCATGTTGAAGCAACCTTCTTGCGACATTCACTGATCAAGAATAATCAAGAGATATGAGGATGTTTAAAAGCAAAACTGTATTTGCAAGCTTGTACGTTTGGGATGAAACCACAGGAGATCCAGAAGAAATTTTTTCATGCGATGCCTGATAGGTACAATTCATATTTACCGATTGCTAGGATTTATGATACAACTTGATCAAATCTCATGTTGTTTTAGGTTAATTTAGTTTAATTTTAGGACAAAAATATGCAAGTTTGTGGTACTGCTTTATTTTTGTGTTTTCATGCAGGTAAAAGAGGAATCAAGTCAAATAAACCCCTAGACTGAGTCTTATACCTTGAGCGGACTAAAACAGTATGCTTTTTGCAATCCCAGAGCAGATTGATAGAAGGCATATTCAGGAAAAACACTTCTTCACAAGTTTTGCAGGCCGCAAGACAACCTTTTCGGGTCGCAAGACAACTTCCCCACAGAGACCTGGAGAAGTCTCGACTCTGACAAAATTTTCTTGACTTGTTTACGGGCCGCAAGAGGTCCTCTGCTGGCCGCAAACAATAGTTCCAAAAGTCAGAATTAGCACGGTATAAATAAGATTTGACCAGTTATTGAGAGATCTCTCTTCAGTTCGTAACTTAGACCTTTTAGACATAGTTTAGAGATGGAAAAAGGGGTCCAGGGCAGGAGATCAAGGAGAAGAGATCTAAGACATGCAAGCGGAATTTTCTCGGTTTACTTTCTCTAATCTCTTGCTTTCTTTTGTATTTGTATTCTTTCTTGTATCTTCTCCCATCACGAGAGGCTAATCACCTCTCTAAGATTAGGAAGACCCAAATTTTGCTTAATTTGTTATTGCTTCGTCTTACTTAATTCAATCTTAGAGTTTTATTTTGGGTTTGAGAAAGTACAACTTAGAACCCCCGATCTGAGTATAACCACTTATGCACTAATTAAGGCCGAGGGGAAAGATAAGTTGACTAAGGGTTTAGAAATTGTTTAGAAAAATTAGAAATGCCTAATTGCTAGGTAATTTGAATTTGCAAAATCTAATTATGCGTAATTTCATAACTTAAGTGTAATTTAGAATTTGACCGGTCAATACCCCAAATTACCTTTAGTATGGTATTAAATTGAGAAATCAATCCTAAATACCAATATTTGATTGCCGGTATCATAATTGATCAAGATTTGTCTTAATTAACTAGATTAGTCTAAAGAAAGTGGATGGTAATCATGTCAACCCTAGGTCTACTTTTCTTGACTAGAATTTAGTTTAATTGCTTTGTTACTTATTTGAACCAATCAATCATTGAAAACAAACAACGAATCTTTAGTCACATAGGATTAAACATTAGAAATCAATTTAGAAGGTCGACTTGTCCCTGTGAAATTCGACACCTTAAGTGCCACAACAGACAGGTTGTATACTTGCAACCCCTAAATCCGGTGTCAATAAAGTTTTAGAACATGTGTAATTCATATATCATACCGAACCGATCAAGTTTTTAGTGTCGTTGCCAGAGACAATGATATCTTATAAATTGTACTTTAGTGTTTAAAATTAAGTATTTATTCTTTGTCTTTATATTCTTTGATTCTTTTTGTCGCTTGAAATTCATGTTTCGATCTAAATTTTGCATATATTTGAGATCTGGCAGAGGAATCCTTGACCCCAAATAATACTGATTTGGTCGAGTGGTACTTTGGAGAAGGGTCCACATATCTTTTTTACGAGCGGAGAAGTAAGAGGCTGACAAGAGGGCCTTTTTTCAACTTGGCGTCGTGCACGCTAGACATGTCGGGCCGAGGGACTCTTGAAGAGCAGCTTGTTGTTCTATGCACATAGCGAGACCAGATTGCTAAGGACCTCAAAGCCGCAAGGGCTGCTCAACTCAATCGACCTAATCTCAGAGGTGATCCAAATCACCCACTCCGTGATTACACATCACCAAGAGTGGATGAGATCCATTCGGGATACACGACCACAAATATTCTAGTGGAGGAGAACCAAATCATGTCAGGATGGGTGTCATGGTGCAAAGAAATCTATTCCATGGGTTGCCGCCCGAGGATGCAACTCAACACCTTGCTAACTTCGAGGAAATTTGTGGTACCATCAAGCTCGGTACCATCTTGGACGAAGACTTAAAGCGGATGACTTTCACCTTCTCTTTAGCCGACAAGGCAAAGAGTTGGATTCGCGAGAAAAGGTCGGCAGACATGGACTCTAGGAGCCAGATTGCTAATGCCTTCCTCAACAAATTTCCTTGCCCTCGAAGACCAATAGCATCTGACATAAAACCCACAACTCCTGACAGCGAGGCGATGAGTCAATGTCCAAGGCATGGGAGCGCTTCAACGAATTACATCAGAGTTATCCACACCATGGTATTGAGTCATGGTCGCTTTTCCAAATCTTCTATGGAAGTCTCTTGCTTCGCGACCAGGAATGCTTGATGCAATCACCGGAGCCAGTTTGGTCAACAAAGGGGTGGTAGATGACTTCAAGTTGATTGATGATATGATGTTGAACCAAAACCAATGGCACAACGCGAGGGAGATGCCAGTTCTCATGCAACGAGGAGGATGCCAACATCAAGCTTGCCGATGAGATCGTCGCATTGAATCGTATGATTGACAAACTAAGCGTCAAGTTAGTGAATTCTTCCCTCCCTCCTTGTAGTTTTTGTGATGGTATTGACAATCTCTCAATTAATTGTGGATAATGTGTAGGAAATGAAAGGATTGAGGATGCTAATGTTGTGAACCAAGGTGCTTTTAGCCCAAACAACAATCTCTATTCTAACACCTACAAATCGAATTAGAGAAATCATCAAAATTTCTCATGGAAACAAAATGACCCGAAACTCGTTCAAGGTAATACCAATGACCAAGAAAACCAAAACTTTAATCGCCCAAACCAAGTTTACGGTAACCAAGGGTACGATTCTAGGCCATATGCATCGAATGCCAACCAAGGTTCAAGTAGCAATGCTCAACCAAAATCGAACCTTGAATTGATGTTAGAGGATGTTATGGCAAGCCAAAATCAGAAATTTGAGGAATTTACAACCAAGGTAGACTTGTTAGCCACACAAAACAAGTTACTTGAGACTCAAGTGGCTCAACAAGCCGCCCAATTTGCACATCAACCGGGTACACTCCCGCCTAAGACAAATCCCAACTCAAAAGACATGAAAGTTGTTTGACACATGCTTCGAAGCGGGACAATATGATGATCTGCCTATGTCAAAGGATGGCTATGTGCAACCTGTGAGCGTTGACAAGCAACAAGATGACGAAGAGCTTATCTCCACAATCGAGGAAGAAGTCTCACTGGAATCACGAAGACCATCCGATGCCATTGGTAAGGATGTGCCTATTGTACCAAGCAATGTCTCGGATTTGTCGATTTGCAAAACCAACCTTTGAATTAACACCTTTCGTGTGAGTTTTTGTTTAGATTTTAATTCAAGCAAAAAGAAAGAAAGAAAGAAGAAGCAAGAAAGGAGCTCAAGACAATCAAACATGATGATATCAAGATATTTAGATGCTAGGTTGATTTATTTGAGCTTAAAATAATTTTGAATTTATGAGTTTGAGTCAAAACTAGCCAAAAACAGAAAAATGCCATATAGCGTTATGTAACACTATGTAGCATTATGTAACGCTATAGAACTCAATGCAAATGAAAATACAATTACGCAACATATTGAAGATACCAGAATTATCCAGAGAAATTAATCAAAACATTATACAACATTGTAAATCGTTATATAACGTTATAGGTGGGAAATTGAATCTAACGGTCGAATTTCTAACAACTTCAACGATCATATTCTGAACTCCAACGGTCATATTATGAAACAAACCGTTGTATAATAGTTTATAGTGTTGTGTAATCCTATTTAGCGTTACGTAACGCTATGAAGCGTTGTGTAACGTTTTAAAGATTTTAGCCAAAAATAAATGTTCTTCAAGCTCTTTATAGAAGGGGATCCCTTCACCTCTTCTAATATAACTATCCTATATTGCAAAATCCTTTGTTCCACCATTATTGAGCTTCAAATACATAACCAAACCTTAGCTCAAAAACTCAATCATTGATCTTAATTATTCTAAAATTCTAAACTTTTAGAGAGATTGGGTTAAGTGTTTATTCTCTTATTATTTATTCGGTTCAAAAATATTTCTTTTGTTTTTCGTTGGCTCAGTTCTTCACCGATGTGTGTAAGTGAGACTGAGTTCGACACCCTATTAGGGTTGATGCTCCACCGGTGTGTGTAAGAGAGCTCTAATTTCGAAGTTGTAATTCACTTGTATTGTCTAGTGAATTAGCTCGACCTTGTTACCGTGTCGGGGGGTCAAGAGTACCAGAGAGTTGGATCGTCAATATTCGAACTCCGTTAAAATTCTTGTGTCTCTTGGATTGCTTTGTTTGCACTTTATAAACCCTTTTATTTATTTTCATTATTAATTTAGTTTAGAAATTTCTTGTGCTTGAATTATAAAACTTGATTACAAATGCCAATTAGACATCGGTATTTCCAGAATGGCTTGAAATTAAACGTCAATATCTCCTAGAAATGAAATGAAAATAAAATTGAAGTTTCAATTAAAAATGCATCAATCAGATTAAATAATTCTTGTTGCAATCTAAATGTTCAAAATGACACAATTTAGGGGTTGAAACACAAGATTTTTGAGATTGAATTCAAGGTGCAAGGTTATGAGTCAAAAATTGAAAAACTTGAGTCCAAAGTGAATAACTTGGAACTTGAAAATGGTGATTTAAAATCCTCGAACGCATTAAAGAAAAGCACCAAAATAGATTTTAACAAATTATACTAGTGACAAGTCCCGCATGACAAGTTGGGTCTAGGATACAAGAGGATTTTACCCTCTTCTTTACCATCTAAAACCCCTCAAAGCCCTAAAAATAAAGTAAACAAATTAAAAAGGGCAAAAAGGCTAGGTACAAAAATAAAAATGCACCAAATTACGCCTTTAGATACCTGTACAACAACGACAATTACTCCAAACTCAAATTGATCCCATTGTATTTCAAATTGTCATGGTCCAACAATGCATATTATAAAGGACCACATGGTTGGAGTTATTAAATTAAAAGTCAAAATTTATAAAATCTTGTGCACAATATAATGAAAAACCAAGGGTTTTTTCAAAATTTCAAATGGCTTAAACTCACACAAGCTAAATTTCAATTGTTCACATAGCCAAACTGTCAAGTTTATACCCGATTTGTCAATATCAATAAAAATCTCATTACTTGTGCTTTTTGCAATTATTGTTGCAAAAATGGCCATATTTTTTTGCCTCTTTGGAGTGCGCCCTTAGGAAGGAAAGCAACCAATCAAAGATTGTTTGGGTGCCTAAAAACCTAACTTAGTGGTTGTAAAATTTGATTGTCCCTCAATACCAATTGTCATATGTTTCGGATGAGAAAATTAAAAAGAATTGAGCCGTATAAAATTTAAACAGACATATAATTTCATTAAGCCCTAAATTCCAAAATTCGCTTTCGCTATACTCTAAAACTTGTTATCTAGGGCTAGCAATCAAATTATAAAAATATGGAGGCTAAACTGCAAATATTAAAAGGGAGCTTGTTGCTCAAATTAAAAATGTGCATAACTTGTGGGGGAGCTCATTATTTTTATCCAAAATTTTTGTTTTGTCGATTTCCAAAAGGGAGAGAATGTGAGCATACTCGGGCAAAATAACAAGTGTTGAAAGTTTCTCAAATTTTTAATTTTGCCCTAATGCACTTAGGTTTTGAAAATCGTCAAAAGGAGGAGATTGTTGCACCAAGAAATATCTTGGATTTGTCGATTTCCAAAACTAACCATTATTCACACATATCTTGTGAGTTTTTGTTTAGATTTTAATTCAAGCAAAAAGAAAGAAAGAAGAAGCAATAAAGGAGCTCAGGAAAATGAAGCATGATGATATAAAGATATTTAGATGCTAGGTTGATTTTTTGTTTAGCTTAAAATAATTTTGAATTGTTGAGATTGAGTCAAAACTAGCCAAAAACAGAAAAATGCCATATAACATTATGTAACGCTATGTAGCTTTTTGTAATGCTATAGAACTCAATGCAGAATGAAAATACAATTACACAACGTATTGAAAAGACCAAAATTGTCCAGAGAAATTAATCATAACGTTATACAACGTTGTCAATCGTTCTATAACGTTATAGGTGGGAAATTGAATCTAACAGTCAAATTTCTAACAACTTCAACGATCATATTATGAACTCCAACAGTCATATTTTGAAACAAACCATTGTATAACTGTATATAGTGTTGTGTAACCCTATGTAGCGTTATGTAGCGCTATGAAGCATTGTGTAACGTTTTAAATTTTTCAGCCAAAAATAGAGGTGCTTCAAGGTCTTTATATTAGGAGATCCCTTCACCCCTTCTAATATAACTATCTTATATTGCAAAATCCTTTGTTCCACCATTATTGAGCTTGAAACACATAGCCAAACCTTAGCTCAAAGACTCAATCTCATTGATCTTAATTATTCTAAACTCTTAGAGAGATTGTATTGAGTATTTATTCTCTTATTATCTATCACGTTCAAATACTTTTTCTCGTTTCTCCATTGGTGTGTGTAAGTGAGACCGAGTTCGACACCCCATTAGGGTTCGTGCTACACCAGTGTGTGTAAGAGAGCCCCAATTCCGAAGTTGTAATTCACTTGTGTTGTCTAGTGAATCGGCTCGACATTATTATCGTGTCGGGGGGTCGGGAGTCCTGAAGAGTAGGATCGTCAATATTCAAACTTCGTTAAAATCCTTGTGTCTCTTGGATTGATTTGTGTGCACTTTCTAAACTCTTTTATTTATTTTCATTATTAATTTAGTTTAGAAATTTCTTGTGCTTGAATTGTAAAACTTGATTGCAATTGCCAATTAGACCTCGATATTTCTAGAATTGCTTGAAATTAAGCCCCCGGTTCCAACAGTGCCAACTAAGGTAAGTACGAAGGTATCTCGCTATGTACCTCCGCACAAGTATGCATCTTTTCCCTCTAGACTTTATAAGGACAATGAAAAGATTGAGAAACAATTCTCGACATATTTAGAGGTATTGAAACAATTACATATCAACGTTCCTCTTACCGAGGTTATTACCCAAATATCCATCTATGTCAAGTTTTATTTAAGGACATACTTTCCAATAGGCGTAGATTAGAAGAAGTCCAAGTGATATCATTGACTAATTTGCCTAAGAAATTGGACGATCCCGCTAAATTTGCGGTATCATGCTTAGTTGGAAAAGTCCAATTCAATAGAGCTTTGTGTGACTCGGGCGCAAGTGTGAGGCTCATGTCCAAGTCGGTGTTTGACAAGATATGGGTATGAGAACTTAAGCCTACTCAGATTTCATTGCAAATGGCAGACCAATCGGTAAAGTCGCCTATAAGAATTGTAGAGGACATGCCTATTCAAATTGGCAAGTATTTTGTACCAATTGACTTTGTAATTGTGGACATGGAGGAAGATACCCAAACTCGATTGTTATTGGGTAGGCCATTTTTGAACACCGCTATGGCGGTAACTGATGTGCACGAATGGATGATTTCCTTCAAGATTGGTGAAGAGAAGATAACCTTTCATGTAAATCGATCCTTGAAATACACTTCTAATGGGATGTCTGTTTTTAGGGTAGATGTGATTGAAGAATTGGTGAAAGAACATGTCCAAAGAGTTGTTAATGAGGGATCATTGGAGAACATTTTGCAAAATCCGAACTTGGCAGCAAAGCCAGATCAAAATGAGATAATTTCCACTTGTTTGCAGACTGCAAAGGACCTTTGCAGGTCGCTAGAGGCCCAATCCAAGAGAGATTCAAAGAGAGGAACCAACATCAGACAAGGTTTGCAGGCCGCAAACAACCCAATCTAGAACAGAACTCTCTGTCTTTCAAGTTCCAGATCAGGTTTGCAGGCCGCAAGGACGCCTTAAAAGTGTGTTTCGAGTATAGCAAACACCTAGATTCGCTGAAACGCTTGACCAATCTCCCAATGAAGCTCCCAAAGTACCAATTCATCTGAAGGATCAAGAGAAAATCACATTTACTTGTCCATATGGTACCTTTGCGTGTAGGAGAATGCCTTTTGGCCTATGCAACACACTGTCTAGTTTTCAGCATGCCATGATGGGTATTTTCTCATACTTAATTGAGAAATCAATGGAGGTATTCATGGATGACCTTTTGGTGTATGGGGAGGATTTTGATAGTTGACCAAACAAAATTGAAATGATGCGAAGAGGTCAATTTGGTTCTAAATTGGGAGAAGTGTCATTTCGTGGTACAAGGAGTCATGTTGGGGCATATTGTCTCGGCAAAGAGTTTGGAGGTTGACAAGGCCAAGATTGAGGTGATCGAGAAACTACCCCCGCCAAAAAATGTAAAAGGAGTGCATAGTTTTCTCGTTCATGTCGGGTTTATATGAGATTCACCCGTGACTTCTCCAAAGATGCCAAACCCTTAACAAACCTCATACTCAAAGATGCACCATTCGAATTTGATGAAAGTTGCCTCAAAGCTTTTGAAAAGATCAAGAAAGCCCTCATCTCTGCACCAATCTTGCAACCTCTTGATTGGAGCAAGCTATTTGAGATCATATGTGACGCAAGTGATTTTGCCATGGGAGCAGTGCAAGGGCAGCAGATGGACAACAAGCTTTATGCAATCTACTATGCGAGTAAGGTGTTAGATGAAGCATAAGTCAATTACACCACAATCGAAAGGAGTTGCTTGCGGTTGTATTTGCAATCAACAAATTTCGCTCCTACCTTGTTGGCTCGAAGGTCATTGTCTACATCGATCACACGGTGGTTCGATACCTCCTCACCAAGAAGTATGCTAAGCCTCGGTTGATTCGATGGATTCTTCTCCTACAAGACTTTTCTTGGAGATCAAGGATAAGAAAATAAAAGAGAACTCAGTTGCCGAACATCTTTCTCGGCTCATTTACAATCTGACAATGGGTGATCAACCCATTGATGACTCATTTACCAATGAGCAGCTCTTTCAAGTCAAACCAATTGAAACCCCATGGTTCGTGGATTTTGCCAACTATCATGCTTGCGGGGAGATCCCAAGTGAGTTTAATTATCAACAAAGGAAGAAATTTGTAGCCGATGTGAAGCATTACTTTTGGGACAACCCCTTCCTCTTCAAGCTAGGAGTTGCATTCACCGAAGATGCATTCTAAAGGAAGAAGCAGCCTCAATTCTCTTTTACTCTCACTCTTCACCATATGGTGGGCACACTTCAACAACAAAGATGACGACAAAGGTTCTCAATAAGAAAAGCTTAGGTTCAAGTGGAGTGGCCCATTTCAGGTGCAACGAACTTACTCTCACGGGGCGATAGAAATCTAGAGCGAGCGCATAGGAGCGTTTAAGGTGAATGGATGGCGCTTGAAGTTGTACAACTTGAGCAAATCGGTTGGAGAGAGGATGAACATATCTCTCATTGATTCAAAAATGGGCTAGGAAAAGAAGAGTCGAGCTCGTGATGACTAAATTGACCGCTTCTCGGGAGGCAACCTGAGCCATTTTCTTACTTTTTTACTTTTTCTTTGAAATGCAAGAAAAGACAAAAAAAAATGAGAACATTAATAAAAAAATATCATAAAGGCACACAAGTAGAAAAAAAAACTAAGAGTAAATGAGTTAGGCTTTGCTTTAATATTTCTATTTTTTTAATATTTCAATAAAGTTGGGAAATCTCACAGTTGTACATTTTAGGTACATCAAGAAGAATTGTAGAAGACAACAAGGAGTGTTAAAACTTTTATCTTACTATTACTCTTATTCACCCCTAAAAACTGAACAAATTAAGCCAAATTCACTGCTTTGCGGTTCGCAAAGGTCTATTTGCGGGCCGCAAGAGAAAAATCACATATCCTCAAAAGTTTGGGACTTAGAAAATTTTGTTGTTTTCTCAGGTTTCAAGGCTTTTCGAGTCGCAAGCCTTCTTTTGCGAGCTACAAACTGTTTTCAGATTCGAGACCGAGAAAATTCAGAGGAATCCTAAGTCGTTTAAAGGCCGCAAGCAATGGAAAACAAAGCAACAACATCTATGTGAAACCCCCTCAACCCGAGTTTGCGGGCTGCAAACATGGGGTTCCGCTACCAAATCGAAGAGGTGTCTCTTCCCCTTCTCATTCTCTCTTCAAAACCTAACCAAATCCCTTTTCTTCTTCTTCTTCCACCATTTTCAACCATGCACCACATATTCCACCTTTCTCTCTCCCGTCCACCAAAATTCCACCCCAAGCACTCATTCTCCTCTCTTTTTCACCCTCTTTCACCTCCACCCAACCATTTCTTTTTCTTCCACTCTTTATCTCCATCCCCCATAAAACCTTAGCCGACCTGTTTCAACCCATTTCACATTCTCCTTCTCAAATCCAACCCATTACACCTGTTTCACCCTCTCAAACCTTCTCATCTTCTTCAAGATACATTGCTCCACACACCTGTTTCCGATTGCTTGTCTTCACCACGCACCACCAAGGACGACCCGCTTGAGAAAAGCTGCTTCAACTCAACTTGATTTTCTCTCCCGGGCAATCTCCAAGCACTCCAAGGGCTTTCTTCTCTGTTAGTTTGACTTTAATTTTATTCTTCGGGCTTCGATTATCTCTAAACCTCTATCTTTTTCAATTTCAATTACTTGGATTTTAGGCCAAATTGAATTTAATTGTGCAAATTGATTCGATACAGTACCAATTGTGTGAACTCGGTACTTATTTGTTTATTTCGACCATCACCAATTGTACCAAATGGCATCATAGAAGAAAAGAACTGACCAAACCGAGTTTGAGCCGATAACTAGACTAACATGTAGTTTAAGTGTGTTTGGGGGACCTCAACCCCAAGAACACCAATCCCTTAGACTTAAAACTTGATAAAAAAAAGCCAAGAAACGATTTGATGTGCTTAAGACTAGGAAGGTCAATTCCTCTCGGTATGTGTGTATCCAAACTCTCCAGACTCTCGGTATTTATGACGAGGTCAAGATGTTGGCCAATAGGATAAGTATTTGGGACTTCATTTTTGTCCCATACACGACCTACTGCACATTGACCTATGAGTTTTTGGAGACTTTTGACCATGATGAGTATAGTTTTATCTCTTTTCAGATGGATAGGTCACTGATAAGTCCAAATTTGATATGTTTTAACCTAGGATTTATTGTGTAAATTAAGCCAAATGTTGCATAATTTAAGTAGTTTAGAGTTAATTAAAGTTAAATTTTATAAAAGTTCAAGTCATTATCCTATTTGTGCTTTAATGTAGAAAAACATGTATTTTGGAGCAATATAGACGTAATTGGACGCTTCAGAGTAAACTAAAATGAAGAATGTAGCAAAGTGAATGTCTTCCAAGTCAATTGCGACCATAAAAGCCTTTATTACAACCTCAATCAACCTCAAGAAATAGGCATTTCGCATGCAACAATTCACAAGTCCATTACGGTCGCAAATGCCATATTGCAGCTGTAATCAATCTCTACGAGTTTCGAAGACTTCAGCAACAAAATCACAAGCCAATTGATGTCACAAAGGCCTTTATTGCGGCCACAATGAAGAATGTAGAATTAAAAAAAAAGAGAAGTTCCAGAATTTCACCCAATTCTCTTGCCGCGGTGTTGCCCACATCACGACATCGGAGGTTGGAACATATTGCACATCTTCTAAAACAACATCTTGCCGCAATATTAAGCTATGCTTGACATTGTCGCTGGTGAAAGTCTCATGAATAAAGGGGTTGTCAATGGTTACAAATTGGTTGACGACATGACTATCAACCAAAGATAATGGCACAATTCGAGAGAGACACCTAAAATGAGGAGTAAACGAGGTGAAGGCGATGTCGGACCTAACCGAAGCAATTGCTGCTCTAAACTGAAAGATAAATAAACTTAGTGTCAGTGCGGTAAATTATTCTCCTCCTTGTTCTATTTGCAATGATATCGACCATCTTGCTATAAATTATGGGGTAAATAGTGAGAGTGTTTTTTAGGATGTCAATGCCATAAACCAAGGTAATTTAGACCTAACAACAACCATTAGTCCAGTACCTACGACCCCGGTTGGAGAAATCATCCGAACTTTTCATGGAGACAAAACGACCAACCAAACCAAGGTAACCAAAATAACCAAGGAAACCCGAATTTCAATAGCCCAAATCAAGATTATGGCAACCAAGGGTACAATAACCAGCAACAAAAACTAAACCTCGAATTAATGTTGGAAGCTTTCATGAATGACCAAAACAAAAAGTCTGATGAACTAACCAAGAAGGTAGACTTGTTAGCAACTCAAAACAAAATGTTAGAAAATCAAGTTGCACAACCACCCCTATTCCCCCACCAACCGGGCATGCTTCCACCAAAACTGGAAAACAATCTAAGGGATGTCAAGGCGGTACGACACACGCTTCATAGCAGTGCATAATATGACGATCCACATAGGCCAACAGATGATTACGTTCAGCCGCAAGTTGACCAAGGACAACAAGGAAGCGATGAGCACAACTTCACACATGAGGATGAAGCCTCAAAGGAAGTCACACCAAACACACCAAGCGACAAAAATGAAAAGGTAAAGCCATCCAAATCCGAGTGGCCAAAGGTAAGAGAGAAGGTACCTCCTTATATCCCTCCTCACAAATGTGCACATTTTCTTGGTATATTATTAAGGAACAAAAAAACTAAGAAGCTATATGATAAGTTCACTAAAATCTTAAAACAATTGCATGTGAATTTACCACTTATCGAGGTTATTACCCAAATGTCGATTTATACCAAATTCTTTAAGGATATTTTGTCCAATAGGCACAAACTTGAGGATGCCCAAATGATATCTATGGATAACCATGGTAGTGCTTTGATTAGGAAAAAACTACCCGAAAAGTTAGATGATCTCGGAAAGTTTGTGATACCTTGCTCCATTGGCAATATTAAGTTCAAACATGCATTATGTGATCTTGGAGCAAGTGTAAGTCTTATGCCAAAATCTATTTATGATAGGTTATGAGTAGGTGAATTGAAACCAACTAGGATCTCTTTGCGATTGGCTGATCAATCGGTTAAATTACCTCATGGTGTTGCTGAGGATTTGCCAATTCAAATTGATAAGTTTTATGTCCCAATTAATTTTGTCATGATTGGCATGGAAGAGGATGCTCATACACCACTCTTGTTGGGTAGACATTTTTCTAAATACCGCTAAAGTTGTGATTTATGTTCATGACGATTTGAAAACAATGACAATTAGTGATGAAAAACTCACCTTTGATGTGAAACGTTCAATGAAATATCCATCTAATGATTATGAAGCTTTTAGTGTTGAGATAACTGACAGGTTATTAGATGAAGAACTTAGTACAAACATCAAAGAAGGGCCCACGAAATGATGGATGAACCAGACATGTGAAAGAGTAGAAGAAGAAGATTTCAACCCTATCGAGATCAATTGCGACGTCAACCAAGGTACATTGCGGCCGCAATGTGCACAAATAGAGGAGGAACATAATCTTGATTTCCCATACCCATATCAACTATGACTGCAATACCCCTCCTTGCGATCGCAACAAATACCACCAAAGAATTCCCTCTCTGTTTGATTCTACACAATTCAATTGGGACCGCAACCATGCACCATTGTGGTCGCAACCACTTCATCCAAAAGTTAGCTCTTCTCTGCCAGAACCCCACCTTCTTCATTGCGGTCACAACCAAACCCCATTACAGTTGCAGTACATCTTGTTCGAAAACCTTGAACTCTTTGCGTGCTTCATTGCGGCCTTAATGAACCATTCCATACCTTAGTTTTTCTCGTTTCATCAGTTGAAACTCTACCAAATTTTCCCGAGACCTCCACAGATGCTCCCAAGGTCAAACAAAAACTTTTACCCTCCAATCTAAGATACCACTACCTTGGCCCAAACCAAGCATATCCCGTTATTGTAAATGCATCTCTAAACAAAGACCAAACCGAACAGCTTTTCATCGTTTTGAAAATGCACAAAAAGGCCATTGGGTACACCATTGAGGACCCTAAAGGAATCAATCCTTCCATACGCATGCATCGTATTCTCATGGAGGATGAACATAAGCCTACCATCGAAGGACAACAGAGATTGAACCCGAACTTGAGCGAAGTCGTGCGGAAGGAGATACACAAGTTCCTTGATGCCGACATCATCTACCACATCTCCAACAGCAAATGGGTGAGTCCAATACACGTGGTGCCAAAGTAGGAGGCACAAAAGTGATCGAGGAGAGAATGGCTAGCCGATTGTGGTTATTGTGGTTTCTTCCAAATACCAATTCACCCCAATGACCAAGAAAAGACAACTTTTACTTGTCTATGTGTTATTTTCACATATCGTAGGATACCCTTTGGTTTATGTAATGCACCAGCCACTTTCCAAAGGACAATGATGGGTATATTTTCATATATGATTGAGAAGTCCATGAAAGTTTTCATGGACGACTTTTCAGTTTACGGTACAACCTTTAATGTTTGTTTGACCAACATGTTCAGTCCTACAAAGATGTGAAGAAGTGAACCTTGTCTTGAATTGAGAAAAGTGCCATTTTATGGTACAAGAGGGTGTGGTATTAGGTCACATAGTCTCATCCAA
Organism: Eleocharis quinqueflora; assembly: GCA_964058865.1. NCBI lineage: Eukaryota > Viridiplantae > Streptophyta > Magnoliopsida > Poales > Cyperaceae > Eleocharis > Eleocharis quinqueflora. The sequence goes on from CAXKVX010000420.1 coordinate 117,662, forward strand.
GGATCCAGAAGTCGATCGTGCCAAAATTGAGGTGATTGAAAAATTGCCTCCACCAACCAATGTAAAGGGTGCTAGAAGCATACTAGGGCATGCTGGTTTTTTTGTCAAAGGTTCATTACGAATTTTTCTAAAGTTGCCAAACCTTTGACAAACTTATTGCTTAAGGATGTCTCGTTTGATTTTAACAAAGATTGTCTAGACGCTTTTAATAGGTTGAAGGAGGCTTTGATTTCAACGCCAATCTTAAAGCCGCCCAATTGGAGCAAATCCTTTGAGATTATGTGCAATGCAAGTGACTATGTCATTGGAGTCATGGTGGGGCAGCGAGCCGACAAGAAGCCATATGTCATTTACTAGGCAAGCAAAGTGTTGGACGAAGCCCAAGATAACTACACCATGACAGAAAAGGAGCTACTTGCAGTGGTTTTTGCCATCAACAAGTTTAGACCATTCTTGGTGGATTCTAAGGTGATAGTCTACACGGATCATACGACATTTAGGTACCTCCTCATGAAGAAAGATGCCAAATCTCGCCTCATCTGATGGATCCTTTTACTCCAAGATTTCGACTTGGAGATTCGTGACAAAAAGTGCGTCGAAAACATCATCGCCGACCACCTTTCTCGCATTTTGGGTGATCTTTCATGCGAAAACCTTCCAATCTATGATTTGTTTCCTGATGAACAACTCTACCAAGTGCAGAAACGCGAATATCCATGGTTTGTGGATATTGCAAACTTCCTCGCTTGTAGATACATGCCAACCTACCTTACTTCCCAACAACGCAAGAAGTTATATGCGGATTCCAAGCATTATTTTTTGGATGATCCATTCATTTTCAAACATGGAGTCGACGAAATTCATAGGCGATGTGTTCTGCAAGATGAAATTCTATCGATCCTTCACTATTGTCATTCGTCACCTTACAGAGGACATGCCTCGACCATCAAGACCGCTGCCAAAGTCCTTCAAGCATGTTTCTATTGGCCAACTCTTTTTAAGGATACAAGAAAATTGGTTATCTCTTGTGACTTGTGACAAATGTCAAAGGATGGGCAACATATCAAAGCGCCACGAAATGCCTCAGCAAAGCATCCTAGAAGTTGAGTTATTTGATGTTTGGGGTATTGACTGAAACACCTAAGCACTTAGGTGTAGTACTATTTTTTATGTTTTACCAAACAATAGGGATCTAATTGCAATTTTATCAAATTATGACCAAACAATCAATTGACTTATTCTAGCAATTTAATCACTAAGCAAGCAATTCAATTAACCCTATCAATTCAAGTAATTCAATTTCTACTAATCAATTCTCGAGCAATAAGCAAAGCAAGTAAATTGAGAAAAGATAAAGAGAGATAGGAAAGAGAAAGCTCAATATGATGACAGAGTTCGGCTTGTCTACGTCTCCGGGTCCCCGACGCCCCCGCTTCTTGTGGTAACAAGCCTGGTCTGCTTCGCTAAACAATTATTTAGTACAACTTCGGAATTAGGCTCTCTTACACACATCGGCGGAGCACCAACCCTATAATCACAGCGTCGAATGCGATATCACTTACACACACCGGTGGAGCACCAAGCCAACTAGAACGGTGTCAACTTGGTCTCACTTACACACATCGGTGGAGCACCAAGCCAACGAAACAACTCACACATAAGCAAATCGAGAATAGGATGATAAACTAATCACACTAGCACTTTCTCTACAATTCCTAGATTTGATTTAGCTAGTTTAAGCTTGGGATTTGAACAATGATTTGGCTAATTGAAAAGAGCTCAGAGGGGTTAACAATGGAGGTTGCAATTGATTTAGATAGGGAGGTCTCAAGCTTAGAGAAAGGTTGGAGAAGATGAGTTTGTATAGGTGTTCAAATGTGGCAAATAATTAGATCAGCGAGATCTACCGTTATAACGCTAACCTTGTACAACTTATACCTATATAACGTTATACTAAGTAAAGACAAAATATTTGACCATGGAATTCAATTCTGAAAATTTTATCTAGCTTTATAATGCGAGATACTATTCAAAAGTGTAGCGTTATAACGGTACATCATGTCTGGACAAATCTAGAAACCTTATGAAATTTTGTTTTACCATTATAACGCCAATCTTGGCGTTATAACGGTTATCTCAGGTTAGTCAGGTTTTGGCAGATTTGAGGTTTATGGTGTCTAGTGTTATATAACGGTTTTCTCGGATAGTTTTGGTTCTTGGCAAATTTGATGGTTTCAGGTCAAGCGTTATAACACCATACTTGGCATTATAACAGTTGTCACTGGTTTTGTGGCTTTCTTGCTCTTTTCAATCTCAAATTTAAAATATTTAAGTTCCAATTAACCTAAGCAATTCTTCATCTTGATCTTGATCTTCTGAACTTGCTCTTACGTCTTACTTGATCATTTCTTGTGCTCCTTTTGCTTTTTTCTTAAATGTCCCTTCAATTATTCTCAAGCACAAGAAATGGTAAAATTCAAATAGTTTTGCAAACCAACAAATATAAAGAAATTTGTTTAGCCAACAATCTCCTCCTTTTGTTGATTTGCAAAACCACAACATATGTGCATAAATAATTTTATTTAATTTCAATTTGGCACATATGATTTCTCTTCCTTTTTGGAAATCAATCAAAAGGTAGGATTTAACAATTTTACAATCATTAACATTGTTCTCCCTCAATTTGATAACTATCCCTCAATTTGTACACAATTGTAATTTGAGCAATAAATCTCCTCCTCAAGTTATGCATTATACTTTACAATTTAGCCAAAGTCAATTTTCTAGCCCTAGTTAACAAGTTTCTTTAAAGTTTTGTGGAAGCGTATTTTGAAGTTTGGGATTAGCTAAAATATGAGTTAGTTTAGGTTTTATATGGATCATCTCATTTTATTAACTCCCCCTAAATATATGGCAATTGGTATTTGGGGAAATCAACCTTTAAAGCTATTAAGTTTGACCTTTAGGCACTCTAGCAACATTTGATTGGTTGCTTTTCTTTCTAAGGGTGCACTATAACGAAATATGGCCATCATGACAACAACAATTACACATGGCCCTAGTGGGGGTTTACATTAGCCTTAACAAACCGAGTATGATAATCATTTTTCAATTTTTGAGCTTGATTCTTAGGTTGATATGAGAAATTTAAGTTTGATTTTGACAATTATTTTTTTTTACAATTGTTTCAGACCTTGTTATAACTCTAGAATGTTTGGCTTAGTATATTTTCTGAGATGTGTATATTGTTAGAATTAGGGTTGGGGCTTAAAACGCGAGACTAAGGTTAATTCACTAGGCGGAAACGTTTTCAATCAACAATTTCAAACTAAAAACTTTTAGACCTTAATCACCAAGCCAAGTAATAGAGCAAGCAATTTCAAGAAGTAATTGAGCAAATCACAAATTGACAAAGAGCAAAGTAATAAAGAAAGAGAGAGCAATTGAGAACAAGAGAACATGCTATGTAACGTGGTTTGGCTTATCAATCAACTTAGGCCTACGTCCATGGGTCTCTCGAAACTAAATATTCCTTCTGGGCCGATTTCACTATAAAACGAGTGTTTTTTACAAAGTGTGGAGCCGATCTTTGACTTCTTCTACAAAAGCAAGTCAATATTCTTCTCCTAGACCAATGTATGAGTCAACACCACACTACATGGTAAAAAAGGTCAAGTGATAACTTTCTTTTGTGGGAGGTCCATGATTTAGCATTTTTTGGGTATTTCTAAAGTTTTTATATTAATAGATGGTAGTGTGGAAATCGAAAGCAGAGTGTAGGGTATATTCTTTGAGTAGGTTGATTGTGGTGTGAAATAGAGGTAGCGCAATATTTTCGAATAATTTTTATGAAAAGACCCAGTAGGAATGTGAATAAAATATCATCAAGGTTCTTTGAAAATTTTCATGTCATTTTAGGTTATATATTTTTATTTATTTTATTCGGAAATTTTTTGTCCGTGAGGTGAAGAAGACAGCCAAAAGATATTCCAATCATTCCTCATTTGAATTGATGTCTCTTATGTCCAAATTACCATTTATTATCTTTTTGACTTGATAAATTCACAAAACTCGCTCATTTTGCTTTTTGTTGTTTGTTTTGTTAGACGAGTATTGGTTGAATTGTTAACTAGACCTTGGTAACGACTTAGACTTGCTTGGGGACAAGCAATGCTTAAGCATAGGGGAATTTGATAAGCCCAATTCATATCTACGGATTGCTAGGGTTTAGGATACAAACTTGGTCAAATCTCGTATTGTTTTAGGTTAATTCAGTTTAGTTTTAGGATAAAAAACATGAAAGTTCATGGTATTGTCTATTTTTGTGCTTTCATGCAAGTACAAGAGGAATCAAACCAAATAAACCTCGAGACGGTGTCCTATACCTTGAGTAGAGCAAAATAGTGCTTTTTGCACTTGTTTGCGAGACGCAAGACACCTTTTGCAAACCGCAAATCAAGCCCAGAGCAGATTGATAGAAGGCAGATTCGGGAAAATACTTCTTCACAAGCTTTGCAGGCTACAATCCAACCTTTGCGAGCCACAAACTACTTCCCCACAGAGACCTGCAGAAATTCTGACTCAGGCATAATTTTCTTGACTTGTTTGTGGCCACAAGAGGTCATTTGTGAGCCGCAAACGACAATTTCGAAAGCCAGAATTAGCAGGATATAAATAGGATTTGAGCAGTTATTGGGAGATCTCTCTTCAATTTGTAACTTAGAGATTTTAGACAGAGTTTAGAGAGGGAAAAGATGGGTCTAAGGTAGGAGATCAAGGAGAAGAGATCTAGGACATGCAACCGGGATTTTCTTAGTTTACTTTCTCTAATATCTTGTTTTCTTTTGTATTTGTATTTTTTTTCTTGTATATTCTTCTACCATGAGAGGCTAATCACCTTTTTAGGGTTAGCAAGATCCGAAACTTGTTACTTTGTTGTGACTTAATTAAGGATGATTTTGTGTTGATTATTGCTTCTTCTTACTTAATTCAATCTCAGGGTTTTTTATTTTGGATTTGAGAAAGTACAACTTAGAACCCCGACCCGGATAGAAACACTTAGGCACTAATCAAGTCTGAGAGGGAAGATTAGTTGACTAAGGCTTTAGGAATTATCAAGGAAAATTATGATTGCATGATTGCTAAGTAATTTGAATTTGCAAAATCTAATTATGCACAATTTCACAACTTAAGTGTAATATAGGATTTGAGTGATCAATATCCCAAATTACCTTGAGTATGGTATTAGGTTCAGAGATCATCTGTTAATACCAATATTTGATTGTCGGTACCATAATTGACCAAGATTTGTCTTAAAATCAATTAATCTTAAGCAAGTTGATGGTACTCCCGTCAATCCTAGACCTACTTTTCTTGACTTGAACTTAGTTTAATTATTTTTTCAGTTATTTGAACCGATCAGTCATTGAAAACCAAACAACAAATCTTGAGTCAATTAGGATTAAATATTAGAAATCAATTTAAAAGGTCGACTTGTTGCGATGAAATTCAACACCTTAAGTACCACACAGACATGTTGTATAGTTACAACTTCTAAATCCGGTATCAATAAAATTTTAAAACTTGTGTAATTCATATAACATACCGAACTGATCAATGCGCATCTCACCTGTAGCTGTTTGCTTTGTTATGTTGTAGCCATGTATAGGCTGAAATTATTCTATTACTAAATTAAATTGTCTTTAGGACTTCAGTTTTGTTAGCAGAAAGCAGATTCCTTGGATGTTAAAAGGAGGCTCGATTTAGTTCTTTTGGATTAACACAAAACTCTGTAATAAAAACAATTATCGATTAATAACACAGGGGGGGGATTCTGGGGGTTCCTGTGTACTCTGTTTTTGGTGATTGTCTTTTTATCAAAAAACGAAAAAAGAAACTGAAGATAGAAAGATATGAACAATTATCTTATCTACCAGAATTACTCAGTAAGTCCAAAAATACCAACTGTCTTTAGTGGGATTTCATGTTTTATTTACCTAATCTTCTACAAAACTACAAATTTTAAGCATCAGATACTTTAACCATCACATAACAAGCAACTTTTCTCTGAAATAAATACTGACCCCTATTAGCAAAGATCAAATATGAAGAGAGAAAAAGAGAGGTGCAGAGAAAGAAGCTACTCATTTTTAAGAGAACAATGGAGAGTGTTGTGGTTATTGTCGGAGCAGGACCTTCGGGGATCGCGTTAGCAGCATGCTTGTACATGTTGTCCATTCCGTTCGTCCTTCTGGAGAAAGAGGAATGCATCGGCTCTCTGTGGAAAAAGAGATCCTATGCCAGATTAAAGCTACATCTGGCGAAGCAGTTCTGCCAGTTGCCCTACATGGCATTTCCTAGCGAAATGCCTACATTTATACCAAAAGATTATTTTATAAGGTACTTAGATGATTATGCATCTTATTTTCGTATAAATCCAATTTATCATATGAATGTGGAAATGGCTACATATGATGAAAACGAAAAACAATGGAAGATTAAGGCCAAAAATGTTGTCACCAATGAAACCATTCACTACCATGGAAAATTCTTGGTAGTAGCCTCTGGAGAGAACTCCATAGGCTATATTCCAGACCTCCCCGGTTTGGATAGTTTTGATGGAGAGCTCTTGCATTCTTCCGACTTCAAGTCCGGAAGGGAATATGCTGGAAAAAAGGTTTTGGTTGTTGGGAGTGGCAACTCGGGAATGGAGATAGCGCATGATCTTGCTGTTCATGGTGCGATCACGACAATTTCAGTGAGAAGCCCGGTAAGTGCAAAAGATCATTTCCATACCTTGAGGTCATTTTCTTCATCTTTTTGTCTTCAACTTCAGATAACAAATGATAAAAAGTGTTTTTTTTTCTATTTAATTTATAGGTGCACATTGTAAACAAGGAGCTCATATATCTCGGAATGACACTTCTAAAGTACCTTCCCATGAAGATAGTTGACTGGATTATTGTCTTTCTTGCATGGCTCAAGTTTGGAGATCTTTCTATCTACGGTATCGTTAGACCGAACTTGGGCCCATTTGCACAAAAAGCAATGAGAGGAATATCTGCAACAATCGATGTTGGAGCTGTGGGCAAAATAAAAACAGGTGAAATTCAGGTATATCCTATAAATGCTACATGTTCAATAACTTCATTGGTGCTTAATTTTATGATTCTAATTTGTATGGTACTGAAGATTTTTTATAATGAAATTAATTATTCTCAAATCAGGTACAACCATCTATTTCACATATTGTTGGAAGCCAAGTCATTTTTTCCAATGGCCAAGCACTTCACTTTGAAACTATTGTATTTGCCACTGGATATCGAAGTACTGCAAACACTTGGTTTAAGGTACTCAATTATAATGACTAATTAGTTAATGGTCTACTCATTCTTAATTTTCTGTTTATCACTTTTAACTTATTAATTAATGATACTTATCAACTATAGGATGGAGGATATATGCTAAATGAAGAGGGCTTGCCGGCCCAACGGATCCCGCACCATTGGAAAGGGAAGAATGGCTCATACTGTGCAGGCTTATCGAGACAAGGTCTTCATGGTATCTCGATTGATGCTAAAAATATTGCGAATGATATTTCGCAAATTTTGTTTGAGGGAATGTATGCAAATTAAAGTCTATTTGTTGTACTTGCATGTTTCTATTATTTGTTTTTCTCTCAAACCTTGATCCAGTGGGATGAATATTGTTCATGTTGTCTATTTCCAGAATAAGTAGCTAGCAGTTGTGTTTTCTTTTTTCATTCTTGTTTCTAATACATGTTTTTGAATTACTTTAGATCCAGCAAGTCTAAGAAGTTTATATTCTATTTCTTCTTGTTCCCTCTTGAGTTGCAGCAATATATTTATAATGTACTGCTAGTTGACAAGACATCTTCGGAACTAGTTGTGATGGAAGTTAGTGTTGAGAAGTGAGAACTGCCAAATAAGGTAAATCATGAGGATAAAAATTAGTTTTATATAGACAAGTCTAGAATATCTGGATCCTTTAATCACTATCCATTGATCATCAATGCTATAAATTCTAAATGGTTTCCGGCAAATTAAGCATCAGAAGCCCATTTTAAAACTCCAAAATCGCGCATCAATATGCAAATTTAGTAAATTTACATCTCCAATTTAAACCTTCTTTTTAATTATTGGTGTTGTTAATGGTTCCTTGATCGACATATATAGGCAGACACATCGCCAACCAACTCATCATCATGAATGCTTGTATCTTCAAGATTTTATATATTGGAACAAGAAAGCACAAGTATCTATAGGAAACTAACATGTTGCAAAATATGCTTTGCTCATTAGCAGTTCTATCCAGTACACTCTTGTAGATTTAAGTACATTTTGTCGTTGAATGGATTCAAGAAAGAGATGCTGATGAGAAATCAAAGTTCTGTCTTATATTCTTATGTGCAGTTCAATGATATCCAATAGAGAAGGAAAGAAAAGATAAAATTTAAGCTGCAACCTTAAGTTGAATGCTTCATTAAGTATTTCTTATAATAAATTGGAACAATTAACCAAATGATACTTGCTCAAAATCTCAGAAAACGATATGCATGCTCTATATAAGTTCATTTTTGTAATTCTGAGTAAGATCTTTCTTAAGTTTTTAAATCTTTTTTTTAGAGAAAAAATGAGGATCTTGTCCTCAATTTTCATTAAACCTGATCAATTACAATGTGCAACCAATATTTACTAAGTTTGAAGAAAGGAAAAACCAGAAAATGAAGAAAGAAAATGTAAAGCAACCAAAACAAAAGGTCGTGTGTCAGTAATCGCCTATGCTCCCTGATGTATCAATCTCTCACATCGGCTTCCCTGAAAACCAACTCTTGTGCTCTATCCAAACCTCCTGTGTTAATTGAATGATGCTTTTTTCCCCCTCTGAAAATACCCTTCTGCATCTTTCTCTCCCGATTATAAAATTTGTTGTGATTTCCAATCTTTTTTCATTCGTTGTCTGTGTGTTGGGAGGCATGGAGCCAGTATATGTGGCTTTTTGAACCGCATCAATCTGAACACTTGCTGGTATTGTTCTGCAATGTAATATCGCAATTGTTTTGCTAGTGCATGTTCAGTCTATAAATAGGTGATCAGAACTCTCCTCATCTTTTCTTTTCTGCACATATGACACATATTTGGAAGAAGCCATCCTCTATTCCTAAATGTTTAAGTAGTTGGCAATCTGTTTTGCAGCAGCCTTCAAATAAAGATCATCAATTAAGTTCATATAATCTTTGTAGCCATCTTAACTCCACTTGTGTTATTTTCAACATAGCCGGTTCCAAGTTCAAAAATGAGGAGGGTTGTGATAGGCTTGGTGAGCTAGCATTAAATTCTAGTCATTTTCATGGAAATGAAATCCAATAAACTTTCATTGGAGCGTAACCCTCTTAGCGACGCGTCATATCGAAACAGTATGGTGTTATATGTGCAAGGGTCGGGTCTTTACTCCCTTGCAGGTGATGTGCTATATTGGTGCCAAGGTGTAATGACAAATGAGCAAGGGTCTTCGCACTTCACTCGACGAGTGCGAGGGATAAGGAAGCTAGCCGAGGATAATAAGATTTATCTGGGTAGTTGAAATGTAGGATCATTAACGAGTAAGCTACGAGAGTTAGTTGATACTACGATTATGAGACGTATAAATATCTTATGCGTTCAAGAGACTAAATGAACATGCTAGAAGCATAGGAGGTGCAAAATATTGATTTTAAACTACGATACATATGAACAGAACAAAGCAAGAATGGAGTAGGCATCTTAATTGACCAGAGCCGCAAGAACAGAGTTGTCGATGCTAGGAGACAATGAGATCGAATTATCCTAGTCAAGTTGGTCGTTGGCGATTTAGTTTTAAACGTCATTAGTGTGTACGTCCCACAAATAAGTTTGTGCAAGAACATCAAGAAACAATTCTAGAAAGATCTAGAAGAGATGCTTAGAGGTGTGCCTAACAGTGAGAAGCTTTTATAGGAGGAGACTTCAACGATCTTGTTGGTACAACTAGTGGAGTTTTGAAGGAGTGCACGGAAAAATTTTATATGGTGATATGAATCAAGAAGGATAAAACATCTTAAACTTTGTTGTAGCATATGACCTCATGATATCTAACACCTTCTTTAGAAAGAGACAATCTCATTTAGTTACCTTCTGCAGTGGTCAACACTCGAGTCAGATCGATTTTTTCTTACTATGAGAGTGGACAAACGAGCTTGCATAGATTGTAAGATTATACCCAAAGAGTGTGTCGTCCAACAACACAAGCTTGGAATCTCGCCACAATATCGAGGACGAGATGGTGAAAACTCAAAGAAGATGGTCAATAGGTCTTTAAGGACAGGATGATCGAAGACGGAACTTGAAACGATGACGATTAAGATGCTAATAACATGTGAAAGAAGATGACAACTCGCATTCGAAATGTACCATAGAGGTACTCAGAGTGACTAAGAGAAATAAACGCGAACCTAAAAACACTTTGGTGGTATAACAAAAACGTGCAGAAAGCTATCGAGAAAAGAAAAACTGTTATAAGTATTTGCATCATTTCCTTCATTTTTACATGCTAATTGTTCATGAAATTTAGCTTTGACAAATTCTGATCTTTATTAAATATAATTTGACTAGAAATCAAATTTATAATTAGACATCAATTAAATTGATATTAATTTAACTGTCAACGTTCCACCTTTACAACTTCGACTTAATTTAGGCCATTGCAATCTGATTTTTTCTCACAATTTTGCTACTAAATAAACAAAAAGAGAACAAAATATGCACTGGTAAAACTTGCCTCCCAACCTAAAGAGATATTGTTGTTCTATATATTCTTGTCGCATTTGAATCTATCAGTTCAAGTTTTTATATAATTTTTTTCTGAATCAACCTAAATTGTCACCCATACAATAAAATGACCAAAACAGGTCAAGTGAATTGAAAATCACAATTCAGCATACATGATTTTTTCTGATAGCTACTGGAATTATTTTGTCAAATCCACTACTTACTGAAAATACTAGCTACTACTGTTGTACAATTCCTAATTAGTTGTTTCAATTGAAAAATATAAATTTTCAACTAGAATGAAGTTGTCATTACAACCATTGCTATTAATATTCTTGCATTATCATGTGCTTCACATGAATGGTGTTAGCTAGCTGTCAGTTTTTAGCAAGTTCTGAGTTTTTAATTCAACATCTGACATACTTTTTAAAGCAGTAAGCCTATTTCTCAAGAAAATTAGAGAGAACTTATCTACCAAACTCCTTCAATAACTTAAGAGAAATGCAAGTATTGCATGAAAATACTGGTAAAAGGATGACAATAGACATTTAACTAAGAAATTTGAATCTAGTTAAGTTTGAAATTTTCAGTGGTGCAGGAAGTTGGTGGGCCAGCTAATTTCTAGACTTGTCGTTTTAAGTATGAAGCATTGGACTTGTTAGATTATGAAACGTTGTACTTGTTTGATTTCTGCAAATACTGATAAACTTATGGTTTCTTATCATTTGGCTAATATAGAATTGATTGGCTGCTAATATTTTTGCCGGGATAGAATGTAGAGTTGTAGACATCATTCAGAACCTGATCTAACTGATATGATTATTTAATTTAAATGCTCCATTTGCATTTTCTTGTATAACTCGTGAACTCTGAATGGAACATCTAATAAAGGTAGCCAATCAAAAAACATATGAGAACAACATTAACACCAGAAATGCAATCTACACTGAAAATTTGAGCCAGTACAAATAATTACAGTGGAACTTATTAGGATTAGACTGACGCCTTCTTCTTTTCTACTTTTCTAGTATCTTGTCGTTTGTTAGTAAAAGAATGACAATGTATTAGAAAATAATTCAGATATCAATATTTGTCGCTTTGAATTTTTTTAGTCCATGCAACAATGTATTAGAAAATATTATCTAATCACACGGATAAATAGAGAGGAGAGAAAGACAAAAAAGAATAGTAAACTACTCACAGGAGAGGGTGTTTTGGACTTTTTATCATATCATTATTGTTTATATTATTTTTCATTTGCTATTCCAACTAATTTATTTTCAAGCGACGTTTTTTATTTCAAATAGTATAAAATATCATTCTTTTATCATTTTTTATCACTCTTGCAAATTACACTAATTTGTTTTTACTATTTGAATTATATTTTTTAGCATTATTTTTCGATTTGTCAAACGAAATTTAATTCTTAATTTGCCAAACGGATCATAAGCGTATTTGACATAGAAATAAAATCTGCTGCTACATTTTAGTTTACACAAAGCTGCACCTTGATGTGAATTGTAAAATTAACGATGAACCATTCTGATTTAATAATATAAAAATCTCTTCTGAATTAAAGTGAAACCCCTGTACGGTTCCACTTCAGGTACCCCAAAGTCTCTTTCTTTCTGAATTCCTCTTTGCGCACCTCAACCATTTCTCAGCACGAGCTGGAAGTATTGCCGCATCTCCCACCTGTTACCTTGTGCAACGCGTATCAGGCAGCAGGTAAACCCCTACCCCTCCTCTACTCAATTTCCACCATCTAGGGTTTCATAGAAGCGGAATTTTGGTACTTTGAGCTCAGTTCGCCATTTTTGTTCTATTTCGTGGCCCAATTTGTGCGTACCTTCTCAGGGTTTCGTCATTTCTCAACAAAATCAAGTATTTTTACTGCGAAGTGCGTACTTAATGAGACTGGAGGAGGAACTATCCTCTTGAAACGACTGAAACCATTTCTGACTAGTGTTGGCTAAATTGAAATCAATAGGTTGCATTTAGTTTATTGGATTTTTCAACAGGACCAGACTAGAACTGTCGCACTTTGGACATGCTTATTCAACTGCTTAGTGTTGGCTGTTTGGATCTTTTTGGGTTGTCTAAATGGATTGACTATCGGGGCAAAAAAGTAAAAATGAAAAGGGCAAGGATATATGGATGAACTTCTCTCCTATTTTCCAATGTCTAATATAAAATCACTTCTTATTTTCAGCCATACAATATAAGAAAACGGACAAACATAGACTAAAAAATGTCTGATCAAAGCGAGTCTGATCCCTCTTCTGATGAAGAAACATCACAGGAGAACAATGAAGAAGAAAATCCTGAAACCCAAATCCAGGTCGTGAATAACAACAACAAATGTCTGACCATAACTGGAGACAATGCATCTGAGCCAAGAATTGGAATGGTATTTAATTCAGAGGAGGAGGCCTTTCAGTTTTATGTGGCATATGGTTTTCAGACCGGGTTTGGTACAGTCCGGAGGTCCAACAATACTTTTGATGGCTTTCGGTACAGGTCAACATTTATTTGTTCCAGTGGTGGTAAATCAAGGCACCGACCTAATGCTAAGAGGCCTCCTAGAAAGAAAGGCGGAAAAACTGGTTGTAAAGCTAAAATGATTGTAAAAGATGCACACTTTCAAAATCGATGGGAGGTTATAGTACTCGAGTTAGAACACAACCACCCACTTGACCCAGGAAACCCTAAATTAAAGAAATATTTAAAAAAGCACCCATTTTCAAAGAAAGACCGGGTACAAAATGCTGAAGATGCGATGAATGAAAATTTGGCATCTGTGAATCTGGAGATAGATTATAGTGATGGTACTGATGGCATGAAAAAATTGAATTTCTCCAAGGGGGATTTGGATGCTTTGATGGAGTACTTTGATAGAATGCAAGACGAAAACCCCTTTTTCTTCTACAGCTTGGATTTCAATGAATTGGGTCAGGTTAGAAGTGCCCTGTGGGTAGATGCCAGATCAAGAAGTGCATACCGGTATTTTGGTGACGTGGTGACTTTTGAAGTGAACAAATTCGCTGACCAGTACGACGATGTTTTCTTTGTTTCTTTTGTTGGTACAAACCACCATGCACAGTCTGTGTTGCTCGGTTGTGGCATAGTCTCTAGTACAACCATTAATACATATCAATGGATTTTTAAGACATGGATGAGGTGCATGGACGATAAACCTCCAGTTGCAGTAATAACTGCATATAGCAAAGAAATTGAGACCTCTGTAAAAAGTGTATTTCCTGATGTGAAACACCGTTTCTGTCTGTGGCATGTGTTGAAAGATTTACCTGAGAAGATTGGTGCTTCAGAAAATATTGAAACAATAATCTTTAGGTTAACTAATCTGGTATATGACTCATTAACCATACCAGATTTTGAAAAAGATTGGGGTGAGCTGGTACAACAATACAGTCTCCAATCAAATGAGTGGTTGACTGGCTTGTATGATGTCAGGAAACAGTGGATCCCAGTTTACGTGAAAGATTTCTTCTGGGCTGGAATGTCAGCTATTGACAGAGGTGAGATAGCAAGTTCCTTCTTTGATGGGTGGATCAGGCCAGAAACCACCCTAAAAACCTTTCTGGAGCAATACGAGAGCAGCTCCAAGTTGAATTCAAAAAAGGAAGCATATGAGAACTTTAGGTGTGTCCAGATGCATCCGCAGTTAATATCAGGCTTGCCATTGGAAGAACAGATTGCAAAGGTATACACACTTGAGGTGTTTAATAAATTCCAAGTTGAGGTGAAACATCTATTTCAGATGAGTGGTGTCCTAGTTGATCGTAATGGCTCAGTGGTCTCTTATGTGGTCTCAGCGATCGAAAATGGGAGAAAAGTGAGTTATCGGGTGGCTTATGATAGTGTGGAGGAAGATATTTGGTGCCTTTGTAGGTAAGAACTATATACAGGTACTTTAGTTAGAAAAATGACCACATCGTGTTTGAATTAATAGATACGAGTTCTAACATATAGAGGAAATATGCTTCATGCTTTCATAGTTTCATGTTTTGCTAATAGCAGACTCTTAAGCTCATATTTCTTTTCTGAAGAAAATATCTAAATTTATAACAGATCTGAACTAGGAGCTGAATTATAACTTCCATTTCTGGATCTTAGTCAAATTTTATTTTGGAAAAATGCTCGTTATAGTGGCACCCTTATCTCAATCCAGTTAGTATTTAATAGGGTTTACTGTAAATATAGGACTCCGACATTAGTGGTAAAATTATCAATACTATCAAAATGTATCTTTCCAATGATGCTGAGATTTAATCACATTAATCTAATTTCACAATCAACTAGTACTTTTATGTACAATAAAAGATGATAAATACAGTTACAGTTTACATATACAATCCGGTACTAATGTTTATATTGTTTCTTATCCACACTGACAGAACCCTTTATTCTTAGGTCATTTCAGTACCGAGGCATACTCTGCCGGCATGCTTTATCAGTGCTCCAACAAGAAATGGTGATGCTAATACCCAACAAATATATCATAACTCGCTGGCGCAAGGATTTCAAGCGCCTCCAGGCATCTATGTCAGCATCTTCTGCAGTGATCCCCACATCCCAGGACTCAGTCAGCTATGATGATCTGTACCAGCAGTCACATGGTAATTTCTTAGAAACCCTTGAATTTGGGTGTGGAACCAGTGAATCCATGGAGCATGCTATATCAGTTCTGAAAGAGACAATGGACAAGGTACACTTTTAAGATGTAGGTTAAATATCTATTACTACTATCAAAGTACAGAACCTTATTCTCATTAATTCAAAGATATTTCTGATAATAAAAAAGACGAATAAAAATATTTCTTGAAGTTTATTGTCATTTGTATTGTTCATTTTGTTATCTTAAAAGCTTCCTGAATAGGATGAAAAATACATGTTTGAATAAATTGTTTTGTAGGAAAATGTTGCATATCTTTAAATCGAATGAACAAGCTTGCATTGAAAAATAATGTTTAGCCATGATTTATGTAGCATGGATATCATATATCAAACACCTGTATCATGTTGACAAGATTCAAATGCAGTGAGAAAATTTGAAAATTTCAGAATACAAGTTTTTGCATTCATACAAATATATGTATATATTTTAGGTATATACTTGTGATTATTTTTTTTCATTTTCTAGAAAAGGAAATATGCAAACTGAAAATACAGAATTGAGAAATCTTCCAATTTTTTTTAAACATGTGATAATAAACATAGATTGATGAGTGAAAACCGGAGGAAAGAAGAAGTGC
The DNA here is from genome assembly GCA_964058865.1 of Eleocharis quinqueflora. NCBI lineage: Eukaryota > Viridiplantae > Streptophyta > Magnoliopsida > Poales > Cyperaceae > Eleocharis > Eleocharis quinqueflora. The sequence goes on from CAXKVX010000420.1 coordinate 133,743, forward strand.
ATGATTTTCTCTTCTGGCCAAGCGTATTCTCTGTGACTATGTGATCTGTATCTGAGCCCCATGATGGATCTTGACTATACCAGTCTTGAGTCAAATATGTTAATTTGTTATGCTAGGCCATGGGGTATATCTTATACGTACTATTGACATATCAGACATCTAGTATATTGCACATGTTGGATATGGCAGTAGGTTTAGTGGTTATTTAAGTATCGGGGTAACTTTAATTAAAATAATTTATTATTCTGTATGCTATTTGAAGGTGATCTCATTTGAGAAGTCGATTAGAGAGCAGAGGATGAGGCTGGATGCAGATGTCGCACCAGTGCCTGCCAGTTACACATACAACTTAATAAATGAGGACTTCACTGATGACTTGTCTCCGATTACTCTGAGTACGAGAGGGTGGGACCCGACCATGCCACAGCCAAAGAAGAAAAGAAAGAAGATACCTGGCCTGAGCGTGAGCGCACTTGGTGCACTCAAGACGGGAAAGAAAAAGACGCCGAGCAAGAGTAGTGGGGCCGGCTCAAGTGGATCCCTTGCTAGAACTAACATCAATGAGATGCTGCATGTAAGATCATATCGTCTTATTTGTGTTGTGCCAAACTAGTGTAAATTCTGTATGTAGGTTCGTTTTAGTGGTTAGTTATATATTTCTTTGAAATGGAAACTTTGTCCCTGGCTAATATTTTTCTGTACTTTACAATACTGTTTAAGACGAAAATGATTTTTACGTGATATGTGGCCTGTGCTTAGTCATATGTTGCTAGTTAGCTGTGCCACTATGTTTGTGGCAGTATTTTATGTGTCCTCTTACCATTAAATGTCAAGAGCCAAGATGTTACTTTTATTGAAGAGTAAGTCTTATTTGTAGCTATTCTGTTATGTTGCTCTAGTAATATGTATGATACAATACCAAGCTTAAAACGGAGGTTGTTATGTTCTTATATTTTATAACTGTTAGTATTGTTGTCATCATGGCTGTTTAAATTATGTAGTTTAGGCAGTTATAATAAAATAACCCAATTTTATGGTTCATGATAATTTGTTTCATCTTGTTCAGGTTCAACAGCTGAATGAGGGATGGTCACTGACACCTGGTGGGGCCCAGGAAACTTATCCTTATGGGGTATGCTTATTCATTTGTTGTATTCCTTTTATAGTATCTTAATTAAAAGTCGATATGATTTTCTGTTCTTTTATTTTTGGTTGGTGAATCTTTTTCATTCTTTTTTTTCCCTTGGTACCAGGTGGAGACGATATCTTTTGATTTGTCACAGTACAATGGAACTCCAAATTTCCAGTGGCCTGATACAAGAGGCTCTCGAATTCTCTGAACAACTGTCCTTGCCTCAATAACTTATGTATTAAATGTGAAATAGAGTTGATGTGTTTAGTATGTTTTGTATGGTGTAGTTTCGATGCTTGTATTGGCAAGCAAATAATGTTATCTTCTGGTAGGAAGGTTAAGAAGGTTGTTAGACTGCAAAACTTGTAATTTACTATGTCTAATTTCTAGTTTTTAGTCTCTGTTATTATTATGTTCAACTTATATGTTTATGATATTGACTGTGTGCATTAGTTGTTTCTTTGAAATATTGAGCTAAACTTTATTAAATTTGCATTGGCTCCTCTCTATAATATTTCGTAGGTTCTTAGCTGGTGCATGTGAACAATCCTCTGTTGCAAGTTGACTAAGGTTTGGTTCATCCTGTGCAAGAGGAATTACACATGAGATTCTCTACATCAGTTTGTAGATCAATTTAAAGACAGAATTTAACAATCCATGTGATGTCAACTGACAGAAATACATTCCTTTCAAGTTTCAGGCAAGGAGAAGAATTTCTAGATGAAAATCAACCAACAAGCGACGGACGAACCAAGTAAGAAAAATATCATTCCCCATTTTCATTTAGGTAGAGTTGATTGTGAATGTCATACATGCCCCTCAAAGGCTCAAACTCTTATCTAATTTCATATTTTATCCATCAACTCAGTAATGTATCATATATATTCTTTAACTCTACAAACAATTTCAGACTTGCCCATATATCAATCTAATAATTTCCTCGTACTTCAAAATGCATTGACTAAAATACCCCTTTTTGTTTAGATTCTGTTCTGAAAATCACAAGTCTATGACTATTCTTGACAATCAAACCTCTATACCATTTCAATCGAGATCAAAACTTCCATTTTGCCAATATCCAGGCTAACTCTCTGATCCTCCCTCCTCGCTGCTCTGTCCTTGCTACCTTGTTAGCTCTATAGTTGTGCTAATTTTGGACAGTCAATCATTTTTCATAGTTATTGGAAAAGACACCTTTATGCAATTTCTCAAATTTTGCCTTTTATTTTTTCTAATCAAAGGAAGTCATGAAGTTTATTGTTAGCGGTGTGTTCCTAATTTAAGATTTTTAATATCCATTATCCTCGCCGAAGTGAAACCAGCATGTTTGGAGCCAATCGGTGCTAGATGTATCATTCTAATTACCTTTTGTTCCGCATTTCTGTTTAGCTTTTCTTAGACATCCAGAGGAACACATATAAGTTTGATGGCATTTCATAGTGGAAATAGTTCAATGTTTGATGGACTTTCAATGTTAAAGAGTTAAAAGGACATATTTTATATGATATGCTAAACAATCGATGGATGAATATCAAATTAAATAAGTATTTATCAGCATATATGGTGTTACATTTTCATTATCTTCCTTGCTAAATTGTCATATAACCATGAGAAAGAATGAAAGAACAAAATTAGGCAACATGCTAGAAAATAATAAAAATAATAATAATACAAAAAGGAACAAAACCAGAATATGCTGGCCTCTAAATTACCTCCAAACTTTACTGCCTCATCTCTAGATGATCAATCAATTACTAGCATTGGGTCCATAGCAACTCTGCCTTACAAGGTCCCATAGCCATGGTAACATAAATCTCCTCCCATTGGCTCCTTTCACGTTGTAACTGGCCCCGTCAGAGCTCCTAAACACATTTCCTATGAGACCACTTCCAGCTCCCGTGCCGTAGATGCCTGCACATAGGTCGCCAATCTCATTTGGGGCAGTTGGATCATGGCCAGCATACCAGCCATTGATAAATGGGTTGCTTGCCGCTCCCGACAACTCGTGAGCTATTACGCCTATCATACCATCTATTGCTGGATCCCTATTTGGTGATCCCAACACCTGTACATATCAAGCTTATTTAGATTCCTTGTTTCTATATATGATTATTTCTTAAATTTTGGTGATTTATATTCAACTGTTGGCCTTTTTAATTGAAGTATCTGAAATCCAGGATTTACAGGAGGCAAGCCAAAGGGAAACTCGCACATGCCAGGACACTGGGTCCGACTATGCCCGGTCCATGCAAATGGCACAGTTGCACCCACTGTGGAAACCGACGTGAAGTAGTGAAACCCACAAACTCCCCGACAGAATTCGTCCGTATGCACATCAGGTGAGGTTAGAACCAAATACAGCCCTTGTTGTGTATCCAGTGTTAATGTGTTTGTGGGAGAAGAAGTTGTTGCTTTAATAATCAGCTCCATTGATTTTCTCGTGAGTTTATTTCCTTGAGAGTAGGTGGTGTCAAAGTGCTCGGCAGTGAGAAGTAATTGTGAGGTTACGTGAGTGTTGCTTTGGTCAGTGTAAGATGCCACAGTGTGCCACCAGTCGGCCACTGATGGATAAGGATGAGAAGTGGAGGAGATAGAAGCAAGAAAGTCGCGGATGATGGATTGTTCACTGGGGTTCCATTCGCCATACCAGATGATGTAAAGGTTGATGGGAGAGGTGAGAAGGGGCCCATTGTGATACCGCATGTTGACCAGGTTAGACATGTCGACGAGTTCATCAGGTTGGTCTTGGGAGATGGAGGGTAGGAAGAGAGAGATGTGTAGATACATGGTGAGAGGTGTGAAGTTTTTAAAGTACACAGGTTGGCTGGTGGTGGATTTTGAATTGTTATATTTTCTAATATTTTCTAGTCTCCATGTCAAACTAAATTAGTTTATTAATATTTACTATCCATGATACTATATATCTCCTATAAAATAAAATACTAAAAATAAAACATTGAAAAAAAATCTCATTTTTTAAATATAAACCATTTACTGGTGCAAACCAATTGGTAAAAAAGGGTAATTTCATTGTGTACGTATCAACTACAATGTCAGTTTTATTAGTATTTGTCATGCAGAACTATTTTTTAGGTTAATTATTTGTATGAAGTAATTGTACGTATCAGCTTAATTATTTGTACGAACTCATTTGTTTGCAAATAGATATCTGATGCTAATTGTTGCTACTTTCTTCAGTAGAACTTATGCAGCTTCATCACGATTAATGGGCGTATTTTTACTTGTATATTTTTTTAAAATTAATCAATGTATCAAATGTTAATTTAGTTCAGTTAATTAATGTACTAAATATTAAGTATATCCGTACTGCTTGTAATGCAACAAGCTTTACATAACAAAAACAATATAAAAGAGAACTTCACACAATTACACACTACAAAATATATCAAGAATAACTATGTTGAGTGGATGTTCTTCTTGGTGACACGCAAATTTTCAAATGTTGATTTTATTACGCTGCACATACATAATTAAAATATGAGTGAGTCTTCTGTATATGAACAAAAAAATTAAACTCAAATTAATTGATCATCATGAATAACTATGCAATCGAGTTGATTTTACATCAATAATAATAAAGTCGAATTAATTCTGAATCATAGCAGAATTTGCCTTAAATATAACAATCAATTTACACATTTCTTCCTTCGCGAAATAGTAATTAATAACTCAAAAAAATATGCGTGTGGTAAAAGAAATTATTGTTTGGTGCTACACATGAATTTCTTTTTTCTTCTTTATCTTTTTGTTGGTTTTGTGACAGGTGAACACTTAATATATTTTGCACTACTATATTGCTTATGACCATCCAATCATCCATTAAATTTTTTTTTTTTTGAGGAAAATCATCCATTAAATTATTGTTTGGTGCTAGAATTTATTTTTTGTTCTTTATCTTTTTGCACTACTCAATTGTTTGGACATATTTGAATTTAAAGAGTACCTTTACCTTTTGAGCAATAATTTGTCTTATATCTCGACTTGAAAGCTGTCAGGTACTGATCAGCTATATAGATTGAAGTTGATCGTAGTTGTAACCATTTTCTGTAATGACTTTGGGTCTTTAATAAAATCTTATTCAAATTTCAATTTCTATCTCAATCATCAATTTTTATCTCAATTTCCATTCAATTACAATCAAACTTGCATGATTTTTCATTTGAAGTCATGACAAAAGCTCAAGTTAGTTCTTTTCTAGGAACAACAAAGAATAAACTTATGAAAAATGGTATAAGAGCTTAGGAAGAATGTAACTATGTACAAATTTTTATAATTTTTTTTCCAAATACATAGTTTATTCCATTGCTATAGTTACATTTGTTTTCTAAGTTAATTGTTACAACGAATTAATTAAGTTTTGGTAATTGTAATATTTTTTTCCTAAACACTGGAGCAAAAAATTTCTTTTATTTTTTTTTCTTTTGTAATGAGTTATTAAGAAATGTTTTAAACAACACTTGTTTTGTAGGATATGAGTAACAAAATGAAGAATGATGAGTATTATGTATTTGACATATCTGTATCAAATGCTTTCAGTGGAGTGAAGAATGTTGTGTACTTTTGCATCATGTTTTTGAAAGAACTTAAAAATGATTATATGATATTTATTATTACATAATTGTAATTTCAGTGACATAATGTTATTTAAGAAAAAAAATAGTTAATATAACAATGTTATTTAATTTTCTAATACAAAAAAGAAGAAGAAAAATGAGAAGCGGCGGTACGCCGCGACTCACTTTCTAGTTGTGTTAAAAAAGGTAAGTTTTCGGAACTATTGGTTTAGTGAGTCAACATTATTATTGTACTAACGCCCTTATTGTGAGTTAGCAATTACTAGCAAGCGTGTCCGTGCACAGCAACGGGAGAATGTTATGTAGAGATATCAGGAGAAGATAAGAGTCAGAGAGACGAAGAAAAGAGATATTACAGTAATTAGAGAGGAGAAGAGAAGTTAGACATAGACGAAGAGAAGAGAGACCGAGGAATTGGTGCATAGCGCACAATTGAAATTGTAAGATGACGCGCGAGCGAAGAGATGCATAGATTATATTTATGTCAATACAAAAAATCTGAACAAATGGAAACATTCAGTCCTTAGATGCTTTATAAAATAGTATAGAATTATAAATTAAGCTTGAAACGATGGATTAAGAAATAAAAGATGCGCTTGGATTGTGAGCAATATTTATTTGGTCAACTATTCGGCCAAAAGCTGGCGCAACCTTCAACTATCCAAAATTTCAAAGTTAATTTGATTTAGCAAATATGATTTAGCTCCAAAAATTAATTTGGATGGATGCACATATCTTTCTCCTCTGCATTAAAAAAATATGGTTCAAAGCTTTCTCATACTCTCTAATAACGCAACTTAAATTGAGAGGGATCAAAGACCAAAGACCAAATGAACGCACCAATTGCTTAGATGCTTTATTAGATAGTATACATTTTCAATCTTTGAGTTAGACACCCCCACTAATTCAACTATTCATCCAAACACACTCTAAAAAAATAATATTATAAGAGATATACTATAGATCAATGCTGTAAAATTCAAAACTCAAGATGTGTCTCAGCTAGAGGTGGCAGAACCCGACCCGACCCGGAGTAGCCCGATATGACTCGAAACCCGAAAATGACCCGACAATAGATAACTCGATACCCGACCCGACCTGATTTGATATGACCCGAAACCCGAAAAGACCCGACAGTGAATGACCCGATACCGACCCGACTTGATTTGATATGACCCGAAACCCGAAAAGACCCGGCAGCAGATGACCCGATACCCGACCCGACCTGATTTGATATGACCCGAAACCCGAAAAGACCTGAGATCAGATGACCCGATACCCGACATGACCCGAAACCCGAAATGACCCGAGATTACATTACCCGCCGATTCGAATATTTGAATAAACTCTGGTTTGAATATTTGGCCTTATCAAACTGATATCAACCTATTAATTAATATTGTACTTGTACATGTCTTGACTAAAATGAACTCCGCCGCTGCAAGTCGTTTGACGCTGCACCACTCCTACAATCTACATGACACCACTACTACACTGCACGCTGCATGACGTCTCTCCGTCGTTGCGCCAATGACGCATGATGCAAGCCGCATGACGCATGACAAATATCAACGCATGATTACCCGAGACCCAACCGGCCCGACCTGATCAGACCCGTGACCCGATAATCTTTTGAAGACAAACTGACCCGACTCGCCCGACCCGAAACCCGAAAAATACCCGAAACTAGATAATTGAAACCCGACCCGACTCGAACCCGAAAGACCCGAAACCCGACAAATATGAACGCATGATGACCCGAGACCCGACCCGACCCGACCCGACCTGATCAGACCCGTGATTCGATAATATTTTGAAGTCAAACTGACCCGACTCGCCCGACCCGAACCCGAACCCGCCCGACCCGCCCGACCCGCCCGATTTGCCACCTCTAGTCTCAGCTAGTGATTTGGATGAAAGCCGGAAGTGTTGCACAAAAAACCCATTTCAGATTTACAACAGTTTGTTACGGGCTTACGGCGATATAATCTGAACCTTTAAATTGGGCTCTTATACAATCTGGGCTCTATGATCAGCCCAATATCACATCCGTGCGGTCTGATTGGGGAAAGAAATGTCATTGCTTCTCAAAATTGTAGATGAATTGGGCAATGATTTCTCTCCCTTTTCGTCTCCGGTGCTCGTTCTCCCGACCTGTTTCGTTTTTCAATACCTAGTAGCCTAGACCTAACTTCGATTCTCCTCTCCTTTCATTTCAAATTTCAACGGATTTGTGACCACGGCCGCTGAAACAAGCATTCGGGCTGAGTCTTAAAGAAAGAAGGCGTTTTGCACTAGGCCAATGGTATTTGATCTTGTTACCTGATAATTTTTGTCTAGCAGGAAATTCGTTTGCTCCTGCAATCTTCAATTAGTTGTTTTTTCTAATGCGATACTTGATAGTATAGTTGGTGTGTATTATCTGATTTAGTGAAATTACGACTTTTTGCAGATTACGTGTTAGCCATCTCCAATGGTGGCAATGGATGGAGCAGTTCTTTCACCATCAATTGGTCGAGTGAAGATCTCAGATTTGGTACCAACTGAGGGCCTCCCTTCTAATTCTTACAAGGTCTCAGTAGCAATTTTAACCCAATCTCTAGCTCATTATTCAGCTGTCATTGTTGAGCTTCCACCTGGCGAGGCAGCGCTGGTGCGGGCCAGTCTCGAATCAGCTCGTCTTTACTTCCATCAACAGTGGTATGTGTGATAACTACCATGAATTACATCAAATCTCAGCACCGTACTATGCAGGTACGGTAAGAAACTGGTTCTTTGGTTAATTCAGGTTTCAAATATTTTCTTCTTGCAAAGAAACCTGTTCGAATCCATACTGTATCATTTATCCCCTTCTGGTACCAAGTACCAACTATCGAAAGTTACAAAGTTGCAGTCATATCTCTGATAGCTGAGAATTTCTGTATCAAGTTCCATGTACCTTCTCATCTCAGAGAACTGTGTCCAATACATAAATGTAACAATCAGTAATAACAAGACACAATTTCAAAACACTTTCAATATGATTTCATTAATTAAAAGCAATTTTAAAACACTTCAATATTATTTCATATTTTCATTTATTAAAAAAAATTAAAACACTTCAATATTATTTCATTATACAGTTTCCAGAAAACCAACCCAACTGACTCAACAGAGTGGTGTCGCACCTCAGGCTTTTATGCTGACCCACAGCTATTGCAAGAGACCTATGACTACCGTCCTGGCTTGACCCCGCTCGAGCCCGAGGCTGACAGGCCACCTGAGCTCTCACCATCAGCCCTGCCAGATATGTTTTGTATATTAGGGAAGGCCGCCCGTTGTGTACTAGATGCTGTCAGTTACTCCCTCAGTTTACGGAGCTGCTCCTTTAATGAGATATTAGACAACATACCATTGAGAAACCAGGAGGTTTCTTCATCTGTGCTTTCCGTCTGCTGCCACTCGAGGCCATCTTTTGTGGTGAGCCCATTGGAGGGGCAAGCTGCAGTCCCTATCGAATATGAGCACCAGGTCGATAAAGCATTAATGACTGTAGTTAAACCCGACAAGCCTGGGTTGCAGATAAAGGATTTAAATGGGCAGTGGGTGCTGACTGACAGTAACCTGGGCCCGCAGGAGGTGGTGGTGTATCCTGGGCTTGCACTTTACCAGGCAACAGCTGGGTATGTGGGCCCTGCATTGCACAGGACCGATGTGGCTGGTGAGAATAACCTGTATGGTAGGTGCTCAATTGCGTTTAAACTGATGCCAAAGTCCATGGCGAGTCTAAGTTGTAGTGAGATGCAGGCTGCAGGTTATGGCATTGAGGCCCAGTTTCAGAATGCAGTACCAGTCGGTGACTTCATGCAGAGGTCACACGCTGTTGATCAGTTGTTCCCAAGGATTAATGCAAGGCCAATGCCTAATGAAGGACAAGATGGTAATCTCTCACCTTGCTAGAGTTTCTATAATTGATTGTGACTTAGAGACTTGGCATATTTTGGCTTCCTGGTTCATATTGCTTCAAATGGTCGTCGATTGATTCTAACTTCTAAGTTAAAACCATGGTTTGGAAAATGGACTATTCCAATTTGAATCGGCCGAGTTGAGTCGGACTCGGCAGAATCGTTCCGAGTTTCACACGATTTACTCGGCCAATCAGTTTTAACGAAAACTTCATTTACGTACCTTATTTTTTGAAATTAGTACTCGATCATGACTCAAGCGAAGCTATCTTCGTCAATTTGGCTGAAACAAGAAGTCAAATCTGATTCTAGCGATCTAATTTGATTGATTTTATCATTTGGGTGCTTGAAAAGGGCGAGTCGAAAGAGGCGAAGAGACAGCAGATAGGAACGCCTCGAGGATAAGTATCTTGCTTTGATAAAAATTTGTAATAATCTCGGTGCATGGACCGTTGGTGAAATGCACTACATGGTTCATAAAAAACCAAGAACATTAATTCCCTAAATTTGCATCAATGCTACAGTAGAATAATATTTTATGAAAATATATTGTACTTCATCACTTAAACAATTGTTGTTGTTATTATTATTATTATTATTATTACTATTAATGTTTCAAGATTTCAAATACTCAAAAATTGATTTTATGTTTTCATTCTTTAATGTTTAACTTATTTATAAAAATATATTTTTCCTAATTTTTTCATATTTTTCCAATTTTGACTGGCATAAAATATATTTTTCGAGAGAAATTTGATTTTCTGATCCATCCGATTTTTTCCGATTTGACCTATTCTGAGTTATGGACCAACCGTTTGATTCCGATTCCGATTTTCAGAACCATGGTTAAAACTGAGAGTGTTGAACCCAAATCAGTTTTCACATACTAATGATAAGCTTATTGCTGTAGGATTCTACAAGCTTGGCAACAAGGCCAAATATGCTTGGCTTTGAATAAAAAAAAAGATATCACTCTTTGCAGTTTAGTTAAATTAATTACCCATAAGCATTGCGGCCAAAGTCAGTATACTGGTATATTGCTCTTCTTTACAATTTTACAGAAAGGTTATGTTGATAACGAATTTAATTTTACAACCATGTCAACTGCCACTATTAAGTTTTCTGAAACTTGAAAATCCATTGATCACTGATTAGACAATTGAAAAGTAGATGCTTTAATTTTGTCAGTACTTGCAATTCTTAAGTTGCACCAAATATGTTTGGTCTACTTAAATTGATAAGGAACATATCTAATTTAGTTTTGATATTCAGAATTTCCTAACCTGTTGTCATCGTTTCAATATGTCAATGTCAAGTTATGCATCTCATTTGTTTAATTTGAGTTTAAATTGTTTTATCTCAGCTTCACTTAAAAACTCGACAAAGAAAAGAAGGGAGTCTTCTTCCAGTCAGAAGACTCTCCCTCCTTCTAAGAGGCTACGACTGGAGGCCCAGAGGGTCTTAAAGGAGAAGGTCATGGAAATAGCAGAAAAGAAAGGTCTCAAGATGAAATTTTGTAGACTAGGGCCATGCGAGGATCACATACGGACATCTAACGGCCCCTGCAATAGCTTCCGGGAAGCGCTTGGATGGCCGCCAACTGTTCCTTTTGTTCATCCTCATGACCTCCCCAACAAGGCCAAAATTGCATTTTTAGAAGCTTTCGAGCCTGGCTGGAGCACATCCCGGCAGAATGTTGAGTAGGTATCTAAAACTTCACATACCCCTTTCTGAGTAGTGTTTATATGCATTTATACTTTTCAACTTGACGATATTTTGAGATGTTACAGAAGATATTTACATTTACCTGTCAACTTTTTGTGAAGTACCAAATTCTCTACTGTCTTTATTTCTTTGCAGGAGTGGATCTCCATAGATTTCTTTGACCTATTGATTACTAAGGTGAGGTTTTGAATTGTGTAATTTGGAATTCCCAAGTAATTCTTTTTTATAAGCCAGATCCCTTGCAGTGAAATAAGTTAATTTGCAAGGCTACAAGCACTGTATCATAACAGTAGTTAAATTATATTGCTTTAGGAGGTTGCATCTTGCATGGTTATTTCTAGTTTGTTTCCTTCTAGCTTTGTTAGTTTTTGTAGCTTCCATGTGTACAGTACTTGCACTCTTTCAAACTTTGAAGAATTAGTTTAGTACTATTATCTTTTTTGTAAATCTTTTCTGAACATGCTTTGCACTCGAATTAGTTTAGTACTCCATTATTTAATATTTTAGCAACGAATTCATTACACTCAAATTTCCAATATAAACATAAAAAGCAATTAATTTGATATGGTCTATTCTTAGCTATATCACACCACCATATTGATTATTTATAATGCACAAATAGAATAGTTGAAATTGAAACAACAAAGTATCCAAATTGCCTTTGAATAAACATGGGAAAGGGCCTTTATTTTGCACTTGTTGTCTCCCATACTGAGAAAGCACTAGAGGAGCTCATCCACTTAGTAATTTCAGGATAGTGGCGGTTGATCACATCTCTTAGGCTCTCTGTTGTTTCAATCCATTGCAGCCCCTTCTTGGTGTAGGTTTTCTCATTGAAATTGCTTGCCAAAAATCGGTCTGCTTCTAGCCTCCTGTTACCACCATATTTCAAATCAATATTCATATCTGAACTGATTACTTATGGTTAGTAAATCTCAATTTAGTATGCATCTCATTTGTACTTCTTTTTCTGTGTTAAAGCATAGACATTCAAATGGGATGGGTCCGGTACTATCCTGCATCTGCCTGTACAGTACCATGTTTTTGTTGCAGTAAGCAGTCTGAACTCCTTTTATGTGATATGCATAATGGTCACACTATTTTGGTTTCCTCCCCTTTTTGTACTTTTAGTTTGGTAAATGTATAATCAATCAAAATTAGCTGAAACAACATTGTCAATAGTTGATGTTTAAGTTACATTAAAAAAGAGCTTGTGGATCAAATGTTTACTTGCTTTTGTCTACCATTGAATATTGATTAAAAGTTAAAACTATTCACCTTGATGCCATTAGGAGGAAAATGGTGAATGCGGTTTCACTTATAGCAAATCCCTTGATCTTTTTCTCTGCCATCAGGCCTACGACTCTATGAGAAGGTCCAACTTCTCTACATCATCTCCATAGACTTCTCTTAAGGCTTCTATTGCTTCCTTGTCACTTGTTAGATTCTCCCAGATTGTTATTGGAATCGGTAGCAGTCTCCTCCTAAACTCATTGTACCTCGGTACACCTCTCTCCCTGTTTCGATATACTTTTTGAGAATAACAAAAGATGGGATCTCAATGAAATGTTCTCCAAAGCTACTACACACACAAACCTTTCTTATTTGACTAAGACATTCACATTTTTGTTTACTGTACTGCTGTTTATACTATACAGGGATATTCACACTTTTTAAATAAAGTTTACCTGTGATTACTTGGAGTATGCTATTATAGCAATTAGATTAATGTCTTATGACATGATATTTATCTTAGTAATAACATCTAGTATTTGAATCCAGTAAGCAAAGTTGGGGATTGCTTAAGAGTATGCTGTGATAACAATTTAGAACAGCTTGTACTTGATTCTATTAACCTTTGTTACCGAATGAATTATTTTTCTGTAGTTTAGTATTGGATTTGTTATGGGAGTTGACCATTGTACCAGCTGACATGGTACAGTATCAACACCCTCTACTGATACGGAGACTGATACACATTGGGTTTAAAGTCTGTACCTTCTAGGGCAGAAGGTCGATTCTATCAGGTCGACTTGTACCATCTACATTTTGCGGTATGAGGTCCCTGAAGAAATTTGGGTAGTTCCATAGTTTGAGTGCACCACATGCTTGGTATCCCATTGATAATCTGTTTTTCAAAACCAATTTTTGATAGTTCTTCCCCTTTGATACCCAACAACTCTCCAATGTTGATCCTATTTTTGACACAAAATAATGGTGTTATTGGCAGTGTGCTCATCCGTTATGTCACATGATATACAAATCATCCTTCTGGCATTTACTAATTTCCATATTTAGTAATTTAAATCCTTCTTGTGGCATCCACAATCATGCTTGGATAACAAGATCTTATTTTCTTTTATTCCTCGTTCTTTCTTTTTTACTATAGTTTTGATCTAGCATGTCAAAGGGCTACCTTGAACTCTTATTAGAAGAAGTTACTAGTGAAAAGATACAGAAAAAAAGTAGAAAGGCAGTAGAAAAGAAAGCCTAGTTGGGCAGTGAATTGTTTTGAAGGAACAAGGACCCTAAAATATCATTGCTTAATTAACATTAACAAGTTGATCTGTCATATTTGGGACACTATCTACCGGATCCTTAAAGAACTTATTATACCAACTTTTTTTTTCTTTTTACTCACTACCATTCTCATTGCTGAATCGTGTGGTTAATCAACTGTGTGAGAATGACAGCTAATATAAATTGTGTAGCTGGATAGTTCTGTGTTCATAAAGAAAAGATTAAAAAAATGTTTAGAGAGTACTTACTCTTCCAGGTACGGTGGTGATTTGTTTGAGCCAGGTTCGGCACTTGGATCTCTGAGCTTGAGAGTGCTTGGTATTAAGGAGTGCATTCTATAAACACTGGTGAACTCCTCAGTCAATGAATAAGGTACTCCATGGTTGTTTGGTTTCTTCATTCCCACAAACCCACCCAATGCTGGTCCTCCTATGTGGCCAAATGTGTCTTTTATTCTCTTACCCAACAGTCCATACCTAAGCAAAGGAAATAGATCAAATGCATATCCTCATTTATTTAGATATTTTACATTTTTCAATTCTAAATGTAAAATTAAATTTCCACTTAGAACTCCATTAGTGAACTGGGTTTGTACTTCTAATAGTCCTGCAAAATATTATTTTTTTGCAAAAAAATATAAAAAATGAGATAAATATATGCTCACCAGTTCGTGCGCTTTCCTGCTCTCATGGTTTTAGTTTTGAGAAGCTCGATAGTCCAATCAATTGTGTACACTTTTGCAATGACAGCAGAAGTGACTAATCTTGCATAACGGTATAACTCTTCATCTGTTAGGTTTGGATATGCTCCCTACAGTTAAAACACTGCAATTAGTTTTTTCATATTACCATTCATAACATAAAGTCTTTGGAAAAGTAAGTTTCATGCTGCTATTACCTTTAATGCATCACAAATCGCGTTATGTTCTTTAGTGAAAAGTGCTTGTAAAATTGACACCCCAGCCCAACTGTTCTGCACGTCTCCAGACAATGCCACGTGCGTTGTCACCATGGAAAAGAAGGCCGTCATCTCCGTTCTTTAGTTTCCCGTCAACAAAAGTCCTGACCTTTTCTACTTTTTGCCCGTTAGCTCCATATATTGCACTCCCATCCCTTGTTTCATTTGAAACAATTACAACATCAATTAGAAGTAACTAGACTAAAAAAATTTCACAAGTTTCAATACTACGTATACATTTAATTTGTTGGAAATAAATGTTAGTTTATTTTTTTTTTGGGTCTCTTGTTTTCCTAGTTTCTTGGTGCTTTTGAGGAATTTCATACAAAGTTTGGAAAGAATTCAACATTACTACTCACCACCACGCTGTGCGGCTGTTGGAGTATCCTATCTTTATTCCATCAGCATGTGTAGGTATCTCTTTTGTGGCAAAGAATTTGAACGATTTGAGTGGGCATTGACTGGCTACTTCTGGTGGAGCAACTAATGCAATCTATTGTAATTCAATAGAAGAAAAAAGGAACATTGGTGAAATTTTCTTTTTCAAGTCTTCAACGAGGCAATGACAGGCTCAAACATTTATATCCTTACTGTACATGTATAATTATTTACGTAGGTCTACTTGTAATCAAGAGTCTTAACATAATAGCTACTCATGTCGAGAATTTGAAATCAGTACTGGCATGTTGTTAAGAACTTGAAATGGCACGCACCTGTTGTGTATCCTCAATGTGATCCGATCCAATCATGCTCCATGAACTGTATCCACGCGACGGGTAGTATATTAAACTGCTTTTGGGTCTTTGTATTCTTTCCTAACCAGTAGCTTTGTTGCCACAACCATTGGATCTGGGCTCATCAACTGCAACGAAAAAATATTTATAAATAAATAAATAAAAAGGACGAAAAAAAAAGATAACATCAAGCAGTTTTACATGATCTGATAATGTAAAATTACACCTCAATTCGCTATATATGTACTAAATACTAGTCCTCAATTCAAAATTTCAGTGTATGTAATATAAGAGGTTCCTCATCAAATTGTTTTTTTTTTTTAGTTGACTTGTGGCTTGGTAACTATCGTCCACTAGAAAATTGCCTAAACTCGTACGTGATTGACCACTTTTTTGCTTGAAAAATCCTGCTGAGTTAACTCATTCAAATGTACCAAATTCATATTTTTAAAAGGGATCATTATGTAATGCACGAAACTTGAATAATATTCTGTACCAAATAACCACAGACATCTTATGCAAAATCTTTGGTATCTCTAATGTTGGGAAATGGTATATATCCATTTAAAGTTTGACCATCAGATGCAAATCATTATGATTATAAGAGTTGGTTGGAACAAACAATCCACAACAAAAGCTTATCGTGACTCACTTTTCGGTCATATACCGTTTAGTCTTTCTGTTCATCAATAACATCTTAACTTCTAAGAGCAAAATCAAAACAAATTTGAAGATGAATGTCATGTATTGTCTTCGGCATTCAATTTGTTTTGATAAGGTTATCCAAATCTCATCCTCAATCATGTGAGATTTTTCTTATCTAATGGAAGAAAATCATAGCTTTGTTGGATTAAACTCATCTCTTGTTTGACAATTTGCAAAATAAATTAGTACCAACCTTGCACATGAGTTTTGGTGAAGTTGCAGGTTATCACAGATACAACATAGTGTTGCATATGCTCAAACATGCTCAACACAAGTCAAGACATGCTCAAGACATCAAGGAAAGACTTCACAGAGCTCCACTGAGCAGAGCGTTACTATAACGCTTCCCAACCCGTCACAACGGATCAGCAACATGTCATAACGGGTGCCCAACCTATCACAACAGGTCAGAAGGAGAAGAGGCAATGCAGAGCAGGATTTCACAGAGCACAATGTTACTGTAACACTTCAGCAAGGCGTTGTAACACATCCTAACCCGTTATAACGAGTTCTCAACCCGTTGTAACAGGTTCCTGCTCAAGATGACCCATATGACAATTACAGAAGCACATAAGGGCATATATGGAGTATCTCCAATCCGTTATAACGGATCAGCCAAGGCGTTATAAGTATCATGTAGCGCTATAGTCAATTTCCAATGGTTCAAGACTCCAAGAAGTCTCCAGCTTATATATATGATGCATAGACAAACCAGAAAGGTATCTGAAACTCCCCACAAGCTTCCAAGCATCTAATTGAGCACCAGAAAGAGTCAAAGAGATGTCTCCTTCAACTACCTAAATCTGAGAGCATTAGGATAGCACCCATAGTCTAATTGTCAATACGAGAACTTCTCTTTTGCTAATTTCTAGTCTTTGGTGCACTACATTTGTGTTGTCAAGTAGTGCATCCCTATCCTAAATTGTTTTGTCAATCAGACCATTAACCATGTAGAGTGGTGTTGCCCTTTATATTGGTCTAGGAGTCGAAGATTGATTTGCATTTAGGAGAAATCAAAGACTGATTCTGAAATTGTAAAGAACACATATTTTGTTAGTGACATCTGTCCCGGAAGGAAGATTTGGTTCCAGGAGACTTGTGGACGTAGGCCTAGTTGATTGATAGGCCGAACCACGTTACATCGCGTGTTATTTTAGTTCTCTTGATTGCTCTTGCTCTCTACTCTCTCTCTCTTTATTACTCTTGCTCTTTGTTTATTTGTGAATTGCTCTATTTCTAGAACTTGCTTGCTTAATCTCTTGGCTAGGTAATTAAGGTCTAAAAGCTTTAATTGTAATTGTTGATTGAAAATACTTTCGCCTTATTGTTTGACCTTAGTACTTGCTACTTTAAGCCCCAATATTTCTAACAATTGGTATCAGAGCCCACAAATTCATACCTAGCCAAATTTGACCAACATGAGTCTTGACATAAGTATGGTTGAACCTCCTAAACTCTTGCGAACTGATAATTTTGAGCTTTGGAAAAAAGCAATGCAAGAATATTTTAGTGAAAATGATCTCTTATACACACTTGACAAAGAAACATTCTATGCTATCAAGGATTCACCCTCTAGGACTCTAGATAATAGTTATGCCTCTTATCTCATTTTGAACTCTGTAGATGAATTCATAGGAGAAATCTTTGATTCTAACCTTGCATATGAAATGTGGTATATTCTTGAAAATATTTTTAAAGAGGATACTAGTTCTAACAAGTGTGATTTGAGTGTAGTGGATCACAAGGTTGAATCTACAATTATCTTACAAGAGGAGGACAACATCTTAGCGCAAGAGCAAATCGTTGAAGGCAAAGCAAATGATGTATTGAATGGTGAAGTTGCTAAGATCTTCACCAAAGTTAATAAAGAATATCTAGAAGAAAGGGAAATTATGATCACATCTTCATCCAACTCACTAATAGAGGTAAATCTAAACTCAAATAGTTTAAGCATTAGGTCTATATCCAAGAATGAAAAATCTTTGTATGATGACCAAGCTATCCTTAGTGGATATGAGTTGAGAGACAAATATGATAAATCAAGGATGAGTTTAGATAAAAAAAAAAGGATGAAGAGATCAATGTACTTTTGAAAAGAATTTGTGATTTGGAATCTAAGTTGAATCTTTTTTAGTCCAAATGTGAAGAAAAGTCTATATCAAAAATTGAACCCTCTTGTGTTATTGCTGGTACACCCGCTTCAATCAATCACAAGAGAAAATAATCTCAACCAAAATGCACTCATCATGCATTTAAATACAATAAAAGAATTTCACACAACAAGTTGCCCAAAGGCAAAGATAATGCTTTCTTGAGTATTATTGAGAAGGTTGTAACAATTAATAAGCCTAAGCAAACTAAAAAACTCTATAACAATAAATCCAAGGTCAATATCACAAAAAGGTTCTACCCCAAAAAACCTAGGTTGACAGAAATCAAAAGACATTATCACAAGAAAAATTGTCTTGAACATAAACATAGTATCTTTTACTCTTACATAAATATACCTTGGATATCAAGCAATTCAAATCTTGTGTGTTATCATTGTCTTTACCATGGTCATATGACTTTTGAGTGTCCTTTCAAAAGGAACAAACATAAAGAATTTTATGTTTGAGTTTTCAAAACTCTCAAATCAAATTAGAGTAATCTTAAGTATCTCAAAAGTAAAACCCTAAAATCAAGATTTTCTTTTAAACAATAATTGCATGTCTTTTTCAAAACACTTAGATATGATTGGCTTCATCATATAAATGATATTCTTGAATCATAGATAGTGGTTGCTCATATCACACGACGAGCAACAAATTTATTTTTAAAAATCTCACACCTTTTGACGGAGGCCAAGTGAATTTTGGAAGCAATGAACGTGAAAAGTAAGATTATCGGAATTGGGTCCATTGATAATAACCATGCAATCATTTATGGTGTATATCTTGTAAATGGTTTAAATTTCAATTTGTTAAGTGTGAGCAAGAAATGTGATTCCAGTTTCTACCTCAACATTAATGACCAAGAGTGAGTACTTTACCATATTAAAACCAATGAGTTAGTCTATACCGGTAAGAGAACCAAGAATGTTTACTATTTTCATATCAACCATTTTACCATCGGTGAACTGTCTAAATGCAACTAATTTCGACTCATGGGAAGAAACACAAATCATCACCCCTTCACACTTTGTGAGTTCCTTCCATATTTCCTCTATTTACTTTTTTTTGACATTACAGCGAGGTCGCTGCAAATGTTCAACCTGGGGGGTATTTAGGTGGATTTGTATCTTAGGAGTAGAAATAATTAAAAATAATTTTAGGCTTGTTTAGATATGAGACTTGCATTTTTGAAATTGTTAAGCTAATATAAAATTGAGGGTCGACTATTGAAATTGTTTAGATATGTAGATATCATATTTGATATCGACTATTGATATCGATTTTATTATGCACCTTTAGTTGAATTATCGTGCACATTATTTGAGTTATTATGCATGTTATATCATAACTATTTCAGTACAAAAAATAACATGTATAATTATTTCATTACAAAAAATAATGTGCACGATAACTCAACTAAAATGTATAATAAAATCGATAACATGTATAACTATTTTCATTATAAAAAATAACATGCATAATAACTCAAATAATATACACGATAATTCAACTAAAGATGTATAATAAAATTGATATCAGCTCCTATTTTTAAAAAAATATAAGTAAGAAGAGCACCACACTAACCTCATTTGTTGATCCAAGTTTCACGATCCACGAACCGACTTGCACGAACTTGTGGCAAATAATACTAATATAAAAATACACGTGTTGTAGGTTTAACTGCAAGATGGGCCCACCAAAACCTCATAAACTTATCTTAATTACATACCTAACACTCCCAAGTCCCAAAGCATCATCTATGTGCAGTGTATCCGTCTTTTTTAGTCATGTTGTTTAGAAAAATATCAATTTCTTAGTCAAATCATCGAAGCCTTTATTTGATATGGTCAAACTAATGCAGTCTTACACCGGATAATGTAAAAAATGTTTCAAATATAATATCATCATTCATCAGACATCAATATAAACGAGTTTGTTTCCATAAGATCCAATGATATGCGTACAATTGGAGAGGAGCAATTTGTATATCAGGGGATCCGTATCTGCTGCTCTTTTTTATAAGAGTAGGATCTTGCTCTTTTTCATCTTGACCGTTCAATTTTGATCGGACCGTTCATAGATGAAAATCAGGAGCTGTATATTTTATAAGTTTTAGATCTGAAAATTTAACGGTTCAGATCAAAAGAGCAGGATCCTGCTCTTACTAAATAAGAGCAGCGGATACGATTTCATATGAGGATGAGTGCAACATTATATTATAAATTTACAGTGCTATGAGAGTATGAGGCATAGGTTTAATCCAAACCCGTTAATCCATTAATCTATTTTTAATAAATTTATGTACGGCATGTATATTCATGTATTTTTAAAAATGATCCTTGTAGTAATACTAATACCCAACTTCAATTTTCAAATTAATACCTAAATTTTCAAAATTCGTCGAACTGAAATTTATGAGACTCATTCAAATGTAGTATATGTTAATGAATGGTAAGTAACTATTATTTTATCTAATATTGGCCATAATTAATATTATTTATTACATTACCAAATAACAGAAAGCTTTTTTTTTGAAAAAAACATCCTTAAAGACTGAGATGTCGGCTTTCTTTAAACTGAAAGCAAACTACAAAAGATCGAACCAAAACGGTATAGAAGCTCTATACCTTAAGACAACAATCAAAAGCAAAAAAAACTAAAAAAAGAAGCTGATTAGCTAAAACCTAAGATATCCCATTCTCCCCATATTCCCTTATCTCCAAACTGTTTTTAAACTCCCCCTTAGTCAAGTTATTACAATACCAAAATACTCTGAAACACAATCCCATTGACATAATATCACAATTCCAGCTCGTAGACTCCAGCTGAGTTGCTCTCCACAGACAATTTTTTCTTACTTGATTTTGTTGAAAGACTCTAATCATCCCCTTCTTCAACACTGGTGTCATATAGAAGGTATTCATCCTCACATTGTATCTGTTGGTCCACATTGTTAGAAATATGTTGGTCTTGAATAAAGTTTTTCCTCAGAGCTTTTTTCAATTTAGCTGCTGCTTGATTACTATCCCCTGTCCAATAAGAAATCAAGTTGAGAATGTTATTATATTTTTTTTTTCTTATGTTTTTATTGTTAAAGATTTTATTATTTCTCTCAATTCAAATTATCCATATTATTGCTGCAAATATAGCTCCCCATTCTCTAAATTCCTCCTTTTCATATCTAATAAAAGATTCACATAATTGTTTTATATTTGTGATATTAAATTGTTTGTCTAACTCTCTTGTAAAATTAATATATATCCACAAACTTTTTACTAAGTCACATTTTATAAATAAATAATTTGTTGTTTCTGGATTTCCACAAAAAAACACACCCTATATCTACATCACAATCCCTTTTTATTAAATTCTCCTTTGTTAGTAATTTATTTTCTAAAACTAACCATGTACATAATTTAAATTTTAAAGGTATTTTTAACCCACATACTATATGATTTATATTAATTTTTATTCCTCCAAAAATTAAAAAGTTATACATTGAATTTACTGAGTATATTCCATTTGATTCAAATGTCCAAATTAAAGAATCTTCTTTATTTATAAAATTGATATTAATTAATATATTTATTAATTGATTTTTTGTATTCTCATTTCTTTACTTACACCTCTTTTTAAATACAATTTTATATTTCCATTATTCCAAACTTGTTGTAAAGTTAAATTTGTGTTATTTACTTTCTGGTATACTAGTGGAAATTATATTTTCAGTGGACAATCTTTCCACCAAATGTCTTCCCAAAAATTAATAGTACTCACATTCCTAATTATTCTTTTATTTCCTATTATTAATAATTGTTGTAACTTACTGATTCCTTTCCAAAAATAAGAGGCATTATCTGTAAATCTATTATATTTTAATTTAATAATGTCTTTCCACAACCCATTATGATTATTATATAAAAATTTCCAAGCCCATTTACACATAAGTGCTTTATTCATATATGCTAGATTTAATATCCTACCAACCTCCATTTCTTTACTCCTACATATTCTATGCCAATTGACCAAACTTATTTTTCTTTTTTTATTATTATCTACACCAGCCCATATAAACATGTTTCTAATTTGATCCATTTTTTACAAACTCATACTGGTAATCTATAAATTATTATATAATATAAGGGTATTGCTGATAATACAACATTTAATAATATCAATCTACCACCTAAAGATAATAATTACCCTTCCATATTGGCAATCTATTTTGTACTTTTTCTATCAATCTAAGCCAATCATTATTTGAAGGTTTTTTCCAATGTAAGGATGCCCCCAGATATTTTAAAGATAATTTCCAACCTTACAATCCAATAGACTTGCATAATAATTAGTCATATTTCTCTACATTAATAGGGATTAATTATGTCTTGTTAAAATTTATTTTTAAACCTAACATCTCCTCAAAACCTTTTAATAACCATTTTAATTTTATAATCATAGTGTAGTTTGCTGGAAGAAATATTAATGTATCATCTGCATATTGTAAGTTAATAATTTTTTTTCCTGTTTGTAAAGTAGGTCCCAATCCCTGCAAATGCATTTTATCTTGAGCCTCATACAATATTTTATTTAATCCATCCACTATCAAAATAAATAAATATGGTGATATTGGATCCCCTTGTCTTAACCTTTTTTTTTTTTACATTCAAAGTAATTTCCAATCTTTCCATTTATTTTGATAGCGTTATATCATTTATATAATAATGTTCTTATCCATTCTATTCATTTATCACTAAACCTCTATGTTTAAGCATATGAAATAAATAATCCCAATTGACATTATCAAATGCTTTCTCATAATCTAATTTTAATAATAATCCATTTTTTTTATTTTTGTGTAATGTATCTAAAATTTCATGTGCTATCACTACATTTTCCATAATATATCTACCTTGTAGAAAAGCACTCTGACTACCACTAATAATCTTATTTAATACAGGATACATCATATTTGCTAACACTTTAGTAAATATTTTAAAACTACAGTTATATAGACTAGTTGGTCTATAATCAGTCAATTTACCTGTTATTTTTCTTTTGGAATTAAGCATATTATAGCCCTGTTTAATCTAGAAATGTCTAAGGTATCATTGTAAAACCCTTGAAACATTTCCAGTAATTCATACTTTATAAGCTCCCAAAATTTTTGATAAAATAAGATTGTGAACCCATCAGGCCATGGTGATTTATTTGGATTCATTTGAAATACAACTATATGTATCTCTTCTAGAGTAAATTCCCTAGTTAAGCTTATATTTTCTTCTAAAGTCACTTTTTCTTCTGACTCCCAAATTGTTTTATCCATTGTTATTTTAGCATATTTGTATTTTCATAGAATATCTCTAAAGTGCTGAAAAGCATATTTAGTTATTTCCTTTTCATCTCTAATTTCTTCATTATCTTTTACAATATAAGATATATGATTATTATGCTTTTGGTAAGATGCAATTTTATGAAAATAGCTTGTATTAGCATCTCCTTCTGCCAACCATTGAGCTTTAGCTCTTTGATGCCATTATATTGTCTCATTATGATATATTTCCAATAATATTTGTATCATATAATTCCCTATTTTCTGCTATAATCTCATATATTTCTAGTTTATTAGTTATACCTTCTTTTTTATCTCTAATTTCTTTTTTAATATTAGAACTCCATCTCTTAAGTTTTTTTTTTAGAATATCTAATTTTAATTTCCATAGATATGCTTTATCAGTTTCTTTTGGTAACTAATGCCACCATTTCTCTATTTGTTCATTAAATCCTTCAATATTTAACCAATGTTTTTAAACTTAAGTTATATATATATGTTGTTGATTCATTGCCAAATTCTAAACAAATTGGATTATGATATGAAACTTGTTTTGTTAATGTGTATGTAAATGTGTTGTTATAAATATCACTCCATCCATTATTTACTAGATATCTATCTAAACATGCTTGTTGTTTATTTTTACCTCCTCTAGCCCAAGTGTATCTTTTGTTAGTGCATTTATAATCTATCAAGTTATATTCATCAATCCACTCATTGAATTTATCCATATTTTTTTAATCAAAAGTAACCCCTTTCTTTTCTCTTCTCTCCCTTATTACATTATAATCTCCTCCTATTACCCAAGAATTATTCCATAATTCTCCTAATAAATTTAGTTCGTGCCAGAAAGATTCTTTTAAATTATGAATGACTGGCCCATATACAGAAGAGCATGCCCAAACCACATTATCAAATTTATTTTTTAGTATTACTGTCAAAGAATGATTTCCATATACCCAATTAATAACACGAAATTTTCTTCTTCATTAAGACATATTAATATTCCCCCTTATGCTCCCTTAGTTGGTATATATTCCCAGATGAATTCTTTATTTATATTATTAAAAAAATCTTACTTTAAACTGGCATTTTTTTTGTTTCCTGTATGCATATAATATGTATTTTTGCTTTTATTATCATCTCTCTCAAAATAGATCTTTTTTTATTAATCCTAATTCTCTAATATTCCAATTAATAATTTTCATAAATAACTATGGCATTCTCCCCAGTAATATATTCTTTATCCATTATATAAGTCTCATAAAAATAAAAAATGTCATTCAAGAATTTCAACATTTTATTATATTATGTTTGTCTTATATTTTTAATAAAATCAATTTTATTAGTTTGTATCTTAAAATGTAATTCACAGTAATCAAAGAGGGTACCAATCTCTTGATCTGTGAGAGTAGTATAAGAAAAAAATTTACCAAATGTTGCTAAAAAGGCCTTCCTCTTCAGATCCTTCCTTCTGAGATCTGCTCCAGTGTTAAACTTATGTTTAGTAGGCCCATTGCCTCCCTCATTGCTCTTAATACTTGACATCCTCCTTGCTGAGCATTTTTATACTCATCTACACCTGATGCTGCCTTGAATTGAGCTACCACTAGTGCTAAGTTCTCATCATTTTCTTCTTTCTGAGCATCTTGTCCCCATTTACTGGTCTCCCTACTTCTAATTTTTGCTGTTCAGCTATCCACAATAGCTCCTTGAACTTCTTTAGTTATGCTCTTAAAGCCATATTTTTTTGTCTTCACTAATTCTTCCTCCTCTTCATCCTGAATCAAAATTTCCTTTCCTTTTGCTGGACTATTAACTGTTTCTGACTCTGACTCCACATCCTTACCAGCTTCATTTCTGATCCTTTTTTTTAGATTTCAGGTTTGACTCTCCAGGCAGAGTTTCAAAGGAAACAGTAATAGGCTGGCTTGAGACATACTGAATAGTTTTTGTAGTATTGGTTGTATTGGTGTATTCAGATGTATGATTTGTGACTGAATTGGAGGATAAGCTTACATGCTTTTGAAGTTTAGTGTTGGATGATGTCATTTTTGGTTGAGCTTTCATTGTATAGTTTTGTTTGATTTTAGGTTTAACAAAGTTTGGTTTAGAGCTTTGAGATGAATCCAACTTACCAATTGAGTAGTTTGTGTTATCTTTCCCATACTTTGCTACCTGTGACTTTGCAGTAATCATTGCCCTTAATTTGGCAATTGATTGGGCTATATCAGATGTTTGCCATTGTAAAGTTGGCATGGATGCAGATGTTTCTAATTCAAATGACAGATATACATATTTTACCCTAAAATCAGGTCTGGATACATCAAAAGATAGCTTCTTTGGTAAAGAGCCTGGTAACTCTACCAAAACTCTGGCCCATCTCAGATCAGTTCCTCTAGCTGTGTTATTGTCCCAATCCACAAAATTACCAAATAAACTAACAATTTGTTCTAGAGTACTAACTGACCTCACATCATAGGTTAATCCCAAAATTCCGATCCAATGTCTTGCTAAATTCCTTCTTGGAAAAAGCTCTGTGAAGTCTTTTGAAATAGTTAAGCGAAATGGTCCCAATTCACAAAACCCTTGATCTACAACTTGGTTTATCCATTTTACTGGACCTTCTATAAGGAAACGATTGATACTTACACACTTCACATCTCATGGACCTCCTACAGCTTCAGGCTTGGCCATCTGCAATCCAGCAAAAATCTCTCCAATACCAACCCCAGGTAGTGTTTGAATGATGATACTTGCTTGCAGCTCTCTGTGAAACTGATCAAAAGCTAGCCCTCCTAACCGGATCTTGTGGAACTCCATAATTTCTTCAGACTGAGACAATCGCTTAAGAATCGTTTGTGTTTTATGAGGAGATTTTTTCTCTTGAGAAGAAGTTTGATTCTGTGGTCTTTGCTTTGAGCAATTAATCGATTTATGCCCAAATTTACCGCACGAGAAACAAAGGCATGGGTTTTTGCATTGAAACGCCCGATGTCCCTTTTCACCGCACCTAAAACATATGTTTTCCCTTTGGATCTTCAACCTACGGCTGAGATGTTTCAGGATTTTTTGAATCTTGGCTTCTTGCAAGACCTTATCTTGCTCCTGCATTGCAGCATACTGCTCGAAATGATCGTTTGCAGAGATTCCTCCACTTGCTCTGACACTCGAATGATGATACGGCCATCGAACCCCTCCATTTTTCCTTGTCTTCATTTTCAACAGTGAGTCACTAACTGGGAAACCCAACACTTCAGCAAAGGTCGGTTTCGGCTGAGAACCAAATAGATGTATAAGCCGTTTCTGTGAATCCATAGGCCTAAGAGCTTGCCCAAGATCGACAAACAAACAGATAGAAAGATCTTTGCAAGATCAACAAAATCTTGATCTGCTAGGATTTGGAGAATATCCCTTGGGGCTGTTGAATATCTGAAATAATACTAGATTGAGATTTGGCTGAGATTGTCTGAAATGTCGCCTGAAATATCGCCTAAGAAGAAGAGCTTTTAGATTGATATTATATACGAGTGACATACTTGAACAAAAACTATTTAGTTATATATTGGTTGAATTATTTTGCATAAAGAGTAAAGATATCTTGTCAGAAAAAAATAAAAAGGAGCCCAAATAACAGAAAGTAACAGTAATGTTGTGTTATATATTATTATTGTATACTTGAGCCAAACTAAAAAAATTAATACATTTTATTTTTTAATGGTCAAAATTAGTTATTATGTTATCTTTTATTTTTCATGATTATCAGATAAAAAATAGCTACACATTTAAGAACTTGCCGGTAGAACCTCAAGGCACAATCCTTCAATTTTTTCGCTAATTTCAATGGAAAATGTTCCAGCGATACTGAGTTTGATATGCGATCGATACCGACTGGAGATCTCCTGTCGCTGAACACTCAATTCCAACGTCTAATCTCCAGTTTCTTTTCATATTACACATGTTTCCTGTCTCTCTCTCTCGCGTGCGCCATTACTCTATCTTTGCAATCTATTCCTCTCTTAAATTTCATTTTTCTATTGTTATACATGTTAATTGAAAACGCCAGCATACAAAATATAGTTGTCAAACATGTTATTTTAGTTGTCATGCATGTTAGTTGATTTATTATGCATACTTATTTGGTTATGCATGTTAATTGAAAACGTCAGCATACAAAATATGATTGTCAGGCATGTTATTCTAGTTGTCATGCATGTTGATTGATTTTACTATTCATACTTATTTTGGTTATGCATGTTAATTTGAAAACATCAGCATACAAAATATGATTGTCAGACATATTATTCTAGTTGTCATACATGTTGATTGATTTTCATATGCATACTTATTTTGATTATGCATGTTAATTGAAAATGCCAGCATACAAAATATGGTTGTCAGACATGTTATTCTAGTTGTCATGCATGTTGAATTGTTGATTGATTTTACTATGCATACTTATTTTGGTTATAAGTTGTTATGCATGTTATTCAAGTGCCGTGCATGTTATTCTAGTTGTTATGCATGTTATTCAAGCTTCTAAATAGCGACGATATAGCGCCGATATAGCGGAAATAACGGAAATTTTGGCTTGGGTGCAAGATATTTCTTAAACAACATCGATATAACGAATATAGCGAATATAACGGTGATATAGCAGATATATCGACGATATAGCGGATATAGCGGTAAGATTTTTAAATGTTAATTATTTTAACTTTTGAAATAAGCATGTTTTTTCGTCAATTTCTCGTGGCAGTTATTATGCTCTTGTGCATCAATGCATTGCATTTGACAGTTATTGATACTCACGTAAGTTATATTAGTACTTTTAACTGTTATATCGTGGCTATACCGCTAAACGCTAAATGACTCATGCACCGTTACGGACCGCTATCCGCTATTTAAAACCTTGATGTTATTTGATTTATTATGCATACTTATTCTAGTTGTTATGCATGTTAAACTTTATTTTTCTGTTGTTACGCTTGTTAGTTGATTTACTGTGCATACTTATTTGGTTGTTATGCATGCTATTATAGTTGTTATAGTAGTTTTTGTGATGTAATGCAGCATAAACTTTATTTTTCTGTTGTTATGCATGTTAATTGAAAACACATGCATACATATTTAGTTGTTGTGCATGTTATTCTAGTTATTATGTTGGTTTTTTTTATTGTAATGTAGCTTAAACATCATACTTCATTTTTCTATTATTGTGCATGTTAATTTAAAACGCACACATACAAAATTTGATAGTTATGCATGTTATTCTAGTTGTTATGCATACAAAACTCACATGTATACGAAATGAAAATCCATAATAAATTAACATGCAGCTAAACTCGAATAATATGCATTACAGCACGTTTAACATGCATAGCGACGCATGTATCGATTGCATATAACAAAGTAACAACTGAAAATGACAGTTTTGTACAAAATAGAGATGTTTTTGGCAGAAACTGGACGCGCGTGTCAAATCGCATATATCTGCTCCCAATTTCAGTAGTTATAGCAATAAATAGTAATATACTATTCACACAAAAAAGGAAAAGAGATCCTGCAAGAACTCCATGAGCTTGAGAAGATGCTTTAGAGTTTGTGCGCCAGCGCCAGATGCAATTCAACATGTTTACAATTGCAACATAGTTCACCCCCAACCATATAGCAAGGTATTTATATCTATACCAACATATGTATATACATACACCAATAAGCGTTTATACCTACATTGAAACGGTTTATACCAATAATACTAGTTTTTTTTTTAGAATCTATATTGTTTTTACTTATTATACATAAGGTATCTATATAAGTATTGGGTCGATGTTTAAATTTGAATGTTTTTGTTTAGATTCGAATAGTTGAGAGTTTTCATGCCTAGATTGTGTTTAAATTGAGTTGTTTTGATGTTTTTTTTTGTCATAAATCTTAAATTAAATGATGTGTATATAAAATGATGTATCGGTGTTAATATTTTCGCAATAAGAAAATATTTCGCGGATTCCAAATTCAATATCATCATCGATACTCACTGGACACGTCCAGTTGAGTTCCGACGAAAATTTGTTTTACTTATGATGCATATTGTTTTCGTTATTATGCATGTTGTTTTTGTTATTGTGCATCTAATAACATGCATAACAGTCAAATACTTATGATTTATATGCTAAGTTCATTATGTTATTTTGTTATACTTATGATTTATTATGTTTTTGTTATTATGCATGATGTTTTTGTTATTATGCATGTTATTTGTATTATTTTGCATGTTATTTACTTGCATAATAACAAAAAATAACATGCACAATAACAAAAATAACATGCATAATAACTAGAACAATTTTTCAAAATAAATGCAACTGGATTCGTCCAGTCCGCATCGATAAGCGTAGCGATCCGCGTCGGTGAGCGTAGCGACATTCGTCCTCAGTAGAGCGTCCGATCAATTATATGCATAATAACAAAAACAATATGCATAATACAAAAAACAACATGCATCATAAAAGAAACAACATGCAAACTGAATTCAACTGGACATGTCCTATTGGTATCGATGGAGATATCATTGAAGGTATCGGTATATCAGCTCCCTTCACAATATCATCTTTTATGTTTCAAAAAATGAAACGAGCTTTCAGTTTTTTAGTTTACTAAATGAAGAGGCTCGGTAATACCTAATAAAACAAAAGAAATCTTTTGGCTAATGGTTTTTCCCTTATCCACAAAAAGAGAAATACTTACACAATATTTAGCTTGGTAGATTTAAATTACATATATGAAACTAAATTAATTAGATAAGATAATAGTTCAATCCAAGCTTAAAATTTTCATGCAAACAAAAAATTTAGAATATAAAGTCCAATATTTACAAAAAAGTAAGGAAAATGAATATAGACAAAATTACAAATAACGACAAACTATTGCCTGAATGAATACAAGTGTTAGAAAAAAAATACGTTGACTTATTATTTGTCTCAATCCATAACATACAATTTGCCAAATTTGGACTGTGAATATTGGACAATTTTGCGTGTCGTTTTGTGTCGTTCCGTTCAAATGGAACGAAAAGGAAACCAAAATGTGTTTTGTTTTGCCCACGAAACAGCAATAGAATCGAGTCTAAATTTCGTTATTTAAACGAAACAAAAACGGAACACAAGCATTTCGTTTCGTTTAATACGTTCACCATCCAGTATTCCACCGTTTGGAATATATTTAATTGTAGAGAAATTGGTGAAGAAAAAGAGAGGGCTCGGAGTAAAAATGAACCCTAGCGCGCTGCTCTTTCTCCTTCTTCCTTCTTCTTTCTCTATGTCTCTCTCTCTTTGGTTGAGAAGTAAAAGACGGAGGGATGGTCGACGAAGTGTGGTGGAGGAGAGGCAAGCTACTCTTTAAACGAAACCTTAGAGAAGAAGAAATAAGTTGAATTTTATTCAATAATCATTTTCATTAAAACTCAATAGCATTACATAGGAGATATATATAGCTGAAGATTTTCGTTGTAACTTTTACAGTTTAGTCCCTAAAATACTGTCTAATACAAACTGAAGCCTCAACTAACTCGCCTTCAGTTAGTTACTCGAACCTAATCATCTTCTCCAATTGATTCTCCAATTGAGTCGACACTGGAGATGTCCTTGGCATTATTAACATCCAATTGATGTATTTGCCAATGTTGAGAAAGAGCAATGGTAAGAACAATTCTTATTGAAGCTGGTTTCACCACTGAACTGAAAGTCTCATAGTAATCAACACCCTCTTGTTGATTGTAACCCTTGGCAACCAACCTAGCCTTATGCCTTTCAACTGAACCATCAGCTTTGAGCTTCAATTTGAAGACCCATTTTGCTCCTATAACATTTGCTTTGTTAGGAAGAGGTACCAGATCCCATGTTTTGTTTTGAGCCAAAGCTGTGAGTTCATGAGCCATAGCATTTCTCCACTCCTCATGCTTGACAGCTTGATGAAAAGTAGTTGGTTCAGTAGGAAGAGAAACAGCTGAATACACCTGATGATCAGGAAAATTCTTTGGTTTCAAGGAGTTTGTCTTGGTCTTGGTGAGCATTGAATGAGTTGTATTGGATGTTGAAGGATTGTCAAGCAACCTTGAAGAATGTGAAGTAGAAGGGTTGTCAAAAGGAGCTGAGGAAGATGGATCATCTGGGGCAAGATGGTTAGATGAAGAATCATGCTCATGTGATGATGTAGAAGGTTCCAGAATAGAATTTGAAGGTAATGGTATAATGGTTAGTGAACTAGAAGTAGAAGTAGATGAGGAACCAGAATCAGTGGAGGGTAAATAGGTAAAAGGGTAATTTGATTCATCAAAGGTTACATGCCTAGAGATGTATACCTTGTTGGTAGGTTCATGAAGACAATATACCCTTTATAAATTCTGGAGTAATCCATAAATATACACTTGTCAGACCTTGGTTGAAGCTTATGGTTATTATATGGCCTTAGCAAAGGATAGCAAGAGCACCCAAGAACATGAAGCATTGAGTAATCTGGTTTATATTTGAATAATTTCTCAAAAGGTGAAAGGAAACCAGTTGGAGCAGAAGGCAATCGATTGATAACATAAACAACACTCTCAAAGATCATATTCCAGTACTTGAGAGGAATTGAAGAATGAAAAAGATTTGCTAAACCCAATTCAACAGTATGTCTGTGTTTCCTCTCTGCCAAACCGTTTTGCTCAGGTGTGTATAGGCAAGAGAGTTGAAATGTTATCTCTGGATACTGTCTAATAATAGGTTTAAACTCAGTCCCCCCCATCTGTTTGAATGATTTTAATCTTTGCTGATAGTAAATTCTTAACTCTAAGTTTAAACTGTGTAAAGATTGAAGATACATCTGATTTGGCAGCACAAGGATATATCTAACTAAAACGGGAGAATTCATCAGTGAATTGTACATAATATCTATTGCCCTTGTCAGATAAAACTGGAGATGGTCCCCATAAATCACAATGTACAACTTGCAAGGGTTCAAAAGCTTTATTTGCAGAAAGCACAAAAGGCAGTTTATGTGCTTTGGCTTTATTACAGCTAGAGCAAAAAGAAAATTCAGAATTACAATTCTTTATTGGAATTAAATTTTCTTTTCCTAGCTTTTGTACAATTGAATTAGAACAATGAGCAAGCCTATGATGCCACAGATCAGCATAATCTTTTGAAATATGCAAAGCCTCATGCTTCTGAAGAACAGGTTGGATCTTTTAAAGGCCATTATGCAAAATTCCTTGGAGTAGGGTTTGGTTGGTTGCCTGATCCTTTACAAAGCAGGAATTGAGTGAGAATTGTACCAAACATTATTATCTAATATTAACTGAGACATACTTGGAAGATTTTTAGTAATTGAGGGTACATGTAGTACATTTCTCAATACCAAAGGTTTAGAATTAGTTAGCAAAATAGCTGAGCCCTTATGTGCAATTTTCAAACCTGATCCATTGCCTATGTGAACAGCTTCATGACCCAAATATGGCAGAGAAGTAGAGAGGGCATTGAAATCAGAGGTGACATGTGTACTGGCACCAGAATCTATGTACCAGGCATCAACATCAGAGGCTGGTTGCTCCGGTTCAGCAATAAGAGCTTGATGCACTACAGGAGAACCAGTATAACGAATGTCAAAACGTTTGTAGCAATCAAGAGCTCCATGACCCCATTTGGTACAGATTTGACATTGTATCTGATCTTCAGAAGTGTTTGAACCATTAGAGTTAAATTGATTGTTCTGACGGCCTCTACCACGACCTCTAGTTCCTCCACGATCTCTATTATTGTATCCTCGACCGTGATTGGTATAACCACGACCTTGATTGTGCTTTGAAGCATTGGTATAATAGACTGTCGGTTCTTGATATGAGATTTGAGATCCATTAGACTGAACTGAAAGATGCACAGCAGAAGAAGATGAGGATTTCAAATTGGTAAGGAGACGAGCTTCATGAGCAAGAAGTAAGGTTGAGAATTCATTCATAGTTGGAGGATTGGATCTTGTAGAGAAGGCAGTGACAAAGCTCTCAAAATCTGATCCAAGACCTTGTAATGTGTACAAAACTAGTTCTTGATCAGAAATGTCAGTCCCGATGCTCCTAAGGCGATATGCCAAAGATTGCATCTTCTCTAGAAATTGAGAGCAGGTGGATCCCTCTTTCTTTGTGGTTTGTAATTGAAGCTTAAGATCAAGAATCTTAGCCATAGATTGAGAGGAATGCAGTTGATTGATTGTCGTCCACACTTCAGCAGCAGTATCACATTGCACCACTTGAGTAAGCAAAGATGGAGAGATCGAGCTCAAGAGCCAAGCAAGAATCAGTTGATCTTGCTTATGCCAAAGCTCATACTCAGGATTAGCACTTAAAATACCATTTGTGCCTGTCATAAAACGATTCGGAGCTGGAATTGTGCCAACAATGAATCCAACGAGACCATGTCCTCTTAAAACAGGTAGTATAGAATGTCGCCATACCAGAAAGTTCTCAGAATTCAGACTCGTTTGAATCGAATGAGAAAATTGAATTGGAGTAGATAATCGAACAATAACTGGTAAGAGATTGCTTTCTGAATTAGCCATGAAAAAGGATCAAGAAGAAAGCTTGAGCTTTTTAGAAGGCTCTGATACCATAAACGAAACCTTAGAGAAGAAGAAATAAGTTGAATTTTATTCAATAATCATTTTCATTAAAATTCAATAGCATTACATAGGAGATATATAAAGCTGAAGATTTCCGTTGTAACTTTTACAGTTTAGTCCTTAGAATACTGTCTAATACAAACTGAAGCCTCAACTAACTCGCCTTCAGTTAGTTACTCGAATCTAATCATCTTCTCCAATTGAGTCGACACTGGAGATGTCCTTTGCCTTCTGAATCACTTGATTGTCTTGTTTATCACTCTTATCTGTTCAATTGCATCCTTTGAGCCTTTACCCGGTTCTCCTCGTTTACTGTTAAACAAACTCCAGCCTCTGATTTTGTTATTTGTGATCTGAATATCTGATTTGAGTAGCAATTTGATTTATTTTCTCTCTTGATTGCTGTGTGTTTCTTATTTTGTTTTTCTTTTGTTGGCTAATACTTGGTTCGACCAAGTTTCTGATTGTTTTTTTGCAATTTTTTGTAATAGTACTGATTGGTGTACTGCAAACTGTGACTGAGATAAGGCCATGCTGAGCCAGTGAGGCTTCGTGCCAGAGGAGCAGCCATGGGAAAGAGTCTGATACTGACTTTGGTACGACAGAAAAAAGCAAAATGTGAAGCATGCTTTGTCATGGAGTTTCTCTATGATTGAAATATTGTACATCTTCCATATTTTTAATTTATCATCAAAGAGTCTGATACTGGCTTGGCTGCCCCAAGCCAATGGGACCTGGTTTCTAACAAGCAAATGATGCAAGAGCAGCCTCTTTAGGTGAACTTTAAAAAATTTGCACCTCCATTAAAGATAATGCATATGTTGTATATTTATAAACAATTATTTGATCGCTAATGCAGGTTCCAAGGTGTATCCAAAATAATTAATTCGAATACAGAAGATGCAAAGTATGTTATTAATGCTAAGCAAATTGCAAAGGTTTCTAGTCTGCCTCTTATCAATAGTTTTTACTCGTAAAGATTCTGCATTAGCAATTTTCTTTTTATTTGTTCTGATTTGGTTTTTATCTGGTGTAAGGATCATACAAGCACGAGACTTTACTGGTAAAAAAAAATCTGATTTGATTTTCTTTCTGATTTTATGATTGTAGCACTTGTTATTTTCAAATTCTGATTTGATTTTCTTTTTGATTTTATGATTGTAGCACTTGTTTGTTTGATTGTAATATGCATGTTTGTAATATGTGATTTTTTTATTTCCTATTTTTTTATTTTTTGAGAATTATAGACAAGTTTTACGAAGTTCTTGATTTTTTTAGATGCAATAGCAAATTTTTTTTAACGTTATATCGTTTGTAACGTGTGATTTAGATGAAACATAAATGTAATAAATTTTTTACCGTTCATCAAACGAAACAGTTAGCGTAAATAATTATTTTTCCGTTATTTAAATAAAACGTAAAACGAAAATTAGAAATTCCGTTGCGTTTACCACGTTTTGACAGCACTACATACGATCAACATAATTACGTTTGTTGCCTTTTATTCGGAGAGTAACACGTGGCTTCGAATAAATATACTTGATGCATGCATGGCAGCATGGGCTACAGGGCAAGTGAAGTTTAAATAAAATATTTGACCAAAATGAAAATCTACTGATTGAAAGAAGTTTTATAATGCATTATGTCATCAAATAATGTAAAAATATGGTGATTACCAAACAACTATAGTCATCAATATTATTTTTTCGATTAGCGGGTACAATTATGAGAAACACGGCGACAGCATGGATCCGATCCAGATCCAACGTGTTAAATCCTATTTTATTTTGTTTTTCGAGTTTTATAATATCAGTGAACCGTGAGCATTCAAAAGTTGTATTCCATTGCCACCCATTCTCTCTCTTTCTTTTTGCTTGCCTCTCGGATTCTCTCTCTAAACCTAGTTTCTCTCTCTACATTCTGTCTGGCCTCCTCTCGTCTCCACACCTCTCTACTTTGTTTTGGCGATTGCTGGAATAGTCTCATCCTAGGTATTTTTCTGATCGCTTAATTTCTTATCCAGTGATGGTGATCAGTATTATTCTCTTTTATTCTCGCGAGCCCTCTTTTACTTGTTTCAATTCCATCAGAGGTGCGATCCTCCAGCTGGCGGATTAAGTGAAAACCTCAATTTGATGCTTTTAGTTTTGACTTTACGAATTTTACTTGTTCAATTTTTATTGTGCAGCGATTGACAACGATTTCGTGTTGAAATAGACAAGCTCTTGATAAGGAAATATTCCAAATTTAACCGAAATTAGATAAAGTTCTATCTCTAACAGAGGGAAGGAGAAGATGTCAGGTGGAGACGTTCGTAAAGTTTCTCGACAAGATATACAGTTGGTGAGGAAAACACCTAGTCTTGTTTGTGATAATATTTTTCTAACATATTTTGTCCTAAACACTTTCTGTTATTGAAACATCAGTAGTTCTTCTATGGATCAAATTTTCAAAAAAAAAATATTATTAGAATCAATTACAACCGTTGATTGTCATCATTAATAGCACAATCCAAGTTGATTTTGATCTGAAGCTGAATTAGCCTTAAAACATAACTCCAGTTATAAATTCTTGAAAATTTGTTTTCTTGTGCTAAAGTATATCTGAACATTATACATGTCTAAGAAATATGTTGCAAAAAAGAAAAAGAAAAAGAAAAAGAAAAGTGGAGCGTTTTATTTGTGCCTGATTTTTTCAATCGAAATTTGTAATGAAGTTTGATCAGCATGCCTCAATTGTAGCAATTTGATACTGTCCCAAAAGGTCTCAACTGCAATTAGTTAAATATTGCAGTCACCATGCCATTAATTCTCAGTTTGTTGCAATCACCGAACTGCACTAGATGCCCCTGCTTCTAGGAGTCCACCCAAATTGTAAGCTGGTGTCGTCTTGATTAATATCTTGTCATTAGTGATGACCATCTCTCGAGAGATGTTCAAAGGAAAATTACAAACATTATATGTATTTGGCTACTAGATCTTCATTTTGCGAACTGCAAACTGAATTTTCATTCAATTGACCCATCTGAAATGGGAATGATGCTTTTTTTTGCCTGGCCAAATTTGGCACAGTTGCTCATCAACCTCCTTGCTTGGAATGTGATACTTATACAAATTTGAAACTTTTACTTGTTCGTGTTATTTTGAGATTCAACTATAGTGGAAAGAAAGGAAACACAATGAAGATTTAATCTGATCATAGATTAAAAGTAAGCTTACCAAGATGGTTAGTGAGGTTAACTACAAAATTTATTGGATTGGTTTCAAACAAAAGAGTCCAGCCCATTTAAAGCTATCTACTTCATGAGTGATGTGTTCATATACTAAATTTTTAAATCTGTAATTTTAGTTAAAGTCATGCGGTCAAAAACATTATGAAAAATGAATGCACTAATATAGCTTATAAACCTTCATTTTTTTGAATGCTTGACTGTATACTAAATGAACCTGAAAAACTATAAATTTGAATTTAAATCTACCATGCATGAATTATATTGGTTTCAAGTTTCAACGGCTTAGATACATTTATTGAAGCCAACTGACCAACTCTATAGATTTTTGGAGTCAAGTATACCACCACCTTGGTAAGCTCAATTAATACTAGCTTCACTCACAGATTAAATTTGAAATTACTAATTCAGATCCAGTGGCATCAGATGCTACTAGAAAGTAGAAACCATGGCAATGGATCCTTCATGTCCTGTTTGTCTTTTCCATTTCAAAGGTTTACTTTCCGATGTATGTTTCTCTTAATGCAGCTTTGTTTAATTTATTTTCAGGTCCAGAACCTTATTGAGAGATGTCTGCAACTTTATATGAACCAAAAAGAAGTAGTGGATACGTTGTACCAAGCAAATATAGAACCTGGTTTTACTGAGCTTGGTAGGCTATACTAGAAACCTGGTATTCTATGTATAAGATCAAATTATTTATTAGTGGACCTAATTTTAGTTTATACATCGAACTATCGAAGTATCACTGGATATTGGGGAAGCTATATCCAGCTCAATTGCAGATCATCCATTTGTTTTCAGCACATTATAATCATGAAGATTAAAATGGTGATAATATTTACAATATGCAGGGTTAATTATTAGAGCCACAAAAGATTTCACATATTTGTTGCAATGTATTGTGTTGGCTGCAAGCTTTCATTATCTCTAACATGGATTACATTATACGAGTCTTGTTTTTATTTCTTATTGGAACTTGTCGCTAGTATAAAAATGAGAATACTTTTCCCTTACGTTACTTTCTTTTTTGTTGATTTATGTCTTGTTTTTTTATTAATCTTGAGATAATATGATGATGTAATTACTTGTTAGTTATCTAAAAATATGGTTTAACAATGGGCTCTTTGTAGTGTGGCAAAAACTTGAGGAGGAGAATCGTGAGTTTTTCAAGGCATATTATGTGAGATTGATGCTGAAAAATCAAATCATGGTTTTCAATCGACTGCTAGATGATCAGTACCGCCTCATGAGTAAAGAGCACACCTCAGCTCTTACATCAGCACCTCTTGTTTCAAATGGATCTAATCCTTCTACATGTATGTCTTAAATGCATTTAAGCTGTGCAGGATTGTAATGTTTAGGCTAAGATAAGGAGAAATGAAACCTTAATTGAGTCACAATTTCACAAAGCCATTTTCTATAGCTGAAAGTCAGTTCGGAGGTCCTCCTTGATGTTAATTCTACTAATATGCACAAAAAATAAGTAAAGGAATAACTCCTTTAACCGTTATAGCTTAGTATTCAATGATTGCATTTTGAATACGTGACTTATATTATTCTGACTTTTCATTTTCAGTAAACCAAAACACCTGGGATTTGCCATGCACCACTGCTGGTATGGTATCTAACAGCATGATATGCAACGGTTCAGGTTCTTCTGGTGGTGTACTCATTAATGGCACACCATCTCAACTCATCCATACTGATAAACAAGTTCAGTGCCTAAACCCTAACCCTGGCTCCATGAACCCTCCCCAAACCTTAACTGAAACCACGGGTCGTTTCAGTGGTGCTGTAAATGGTGCTGCCCCAGTTGTTAAAACTGAGTCAGGTTTTGGTTCTGATGTGGGTTTTGGATTTGGTGATACTAATTTCTTGGAACCGTGTCCATCCATGGGAGATGCTTCTGGAGGTTCTTTTAGCAGCTCTGAGTTGACTGGCCAACCCCTGCCTGATCCTATTTTAGATATTGATTCTTCATTTGGTTTCTTGAGTCAAATACCGCGCAATTTTAGCTTTTCTGATCTTACAGAGGATTTCAGTCAGAGTGCTGGTATGTTCCCATACCATCTTTTTTTGGCAATCCACCACCCCCCGCCCTCGTTTGATTAAATTTTCTTCCCCTGTTGTGATATAAGGCTACTAGGAAATGTTGACAACTAAAAGAACAGACCACCTGCTCCATAAGAATAAAGATAAAGCAAGCACATCAAAAGAAAAACCAGGTAAAAAAGCTAAATTAATCAGAAACCACTGAATGGAAGGAAAATTTTGTAGGGGGGAATTGTTTGGACAGGATACCTAGCATAATATCTTTTTTTTTTTTTGCAAATAACACCCAGGACAGTGTTTCTATTATTATACAAACAATAGATCTGGAGATATGCTACTAAATACTAATGTGGAACATTTTCTTGATAAGTGGTGCTCTGTATCTTGTTGAGACAACTATTTCTGACTAAATTGAGGTTTCCAGGAGCAGCGTGGATTAGGATTAGGCAAGAGGGGTTGGGTAGTGAGAGAGTTAACAAAGAGAGGATGGTAAAATTGAGTGAATCCTCAAGTACAGATAATATTTTCCAAATAAGTTGGGAATCCTTAGCTGCCGCAATTATAAATTTCAAAATAAACAAAATGAAATTTAGAAAAATAGCTAAATTTTGTTTCAGATATTAAGATTGGTGACCTGGGGGTTGATTGAATTAATATGTAAAAACGTTAGTCTTTTTATTCGACATATATTTTGGTAATTGTTAGTTGCAATATGAGAAATGGTAGGTGTTTTATATGGCATGACAGAAGCATTGGGTGTATTTAACAAAAGGGCCCAAAATTTTTGGCATTATGTTTATGCCCAATCCTTGAATATTATTTAGTTGAACAACCTTTCAAAAGAGGACAACATAAATGTTCTTTATTGTACAATGAACTATTCTTTGATTTTGATCTAAAGTGGAATCTCTAACCTCATTTTTTTTTCTCTCTTAATTATCTTTAAGAGATATTGGAAAATTATGGAAGATCTCCTTTCCTACCCACTGATGGAAACAACTTTTCAGATTCTACTGGAGGTGATTTCCCATTTGCAATGATATTACCTTAACCAGATGAGACTTATAAAATTGTAACTAATATGTGTAATCTTTCCCTTTTTTTGCTTAGATGGGGCGAATAGAAGGCTAGATACTATAGCTGAAGGTGTTACATGTGAAGATTTTGCAAGTGATTGATTGCGCTATGTTTACCTGTTATTAAGGTTATTAAGGTATTTATTGACACTAGTTTCGGTTTGCATTTTTGGTGCCAGAAGAATCAAAGAATTGTCAAACCAGTAAAATTACAGGTTTCTGAAAACACACCAACAACTAGCCATATTTGCAAATAGCATCCTGCATTTGACATCACACATTTATTGTAGTTGCAATTAAGGTGTTACATGTTTGAGGTAGTTGCAAGTACCACCTAACACTAAGGGGTGTATTGGTGACAGATCTGCCCCTAGCCAGATTAGGTCCCTGCTTTTCGAATTAATTATTTGTATATCAGAAAAACAACTATAGTTAAATGTGAGAAATATTAATGAACAATATTTAAACAGGAGTTGGCAAATGTGAGAAATATTCTTTTTCTTTTTCTAATTCGCAGATGAAACTATTTAATCGCTATTTTTGCTGTTTAAAAGATATTTGCTGGGTTTTGCAATAATTAGTTTTGTTATTGTTAAATTCAAGAAATTTTTTATCATGAAATTGTGCTTTTTTGACATGTTGCTAACATATTCTCTTAAAACATTTGTCTTTGCCTAATATGCAGGTTGCTTGAAAGTTGAAACTAGCAAAGGTTGTACATATAACAATTCAACAATGTTCATGGTTAGAACTTGAGACCATGTGAAGCTAATCTTATTGTTTGCGAGTTCAGTAAAGTGTGCTTGTTATTTAGTATGTGCTAGCAATAAATGTGAATTTTTTCTTAGCTTCTGAAGTGATAGTGCCTTTGACATGCATGTTTTAAGTTGCATGTGTGCTTGATTGTCTTGATAATTGTTTGTGCTTTTGATTTTCTTTGCATATTTTTTCTCCTTCAAACTTTAGTAACGTATTTTTTTTCTTCAAAATTTCATCCAACGTCTCATTAAATTATCTGATTTCAGTTTTATTTTTTCTATAATCAAGAGCATTGACTTGAGACGTTTCGCTTCCGTCAATGAGTTAAATTATCTAAGGTTTCAGTCGAACTGTATGTCGCATACAAAAAGTATCACGGTAAGGCATTGCGCGAGTAAGGATTTATTTGTTACGCCTACGTGACCCAACAACCAAGTCAATGAGTTGCACTTTATTTGTTTCTTCGTTTTGCAAGGAAAGAAAGTGCTATTCAATGAAAAAAACCAAGTCGAAATATACAAATTTGCTGTCTAACTTCGCTATTGCTTCGTACAAATATTCTCTACTACTTTATCTATATACATTTCAACAACTAGAGAAGAAAAAACAGACGATCAGTGTCTAGAACTTATTTTGGGGCCTGTGGTTCTTTTAATTACAAAACGATCAATTAGTTTAACAGAGTTAGTGGGGTCAGGCGAGGAGGAAGCTCTCCACTTGCTTGGGTGTTTCCTCTCGTGGCTCATCTGGTGGGCCCTTTTCTCTTCAGCTTCCCATTCCGGATCTAACTTCCAATCCTTGGGTACCTTAAATACAAATCAATTCAAGATATATATATATATTTTTATAGTATACAACAAAAATGTGGAGTTGTGTTCTTCATAATCAGATCATGGCATTACATGGAGGTTCAGGTCAATAAGTTAGATCAGTTCCACTTGTTAAAATCAATATCGAATCTCCAAACAATAAAAGCCAACCCAGGACACCAGAACGACACTGAACCCAAACAAACCAATATTCGATAAAATCAACCTAAATATCCCAAACTAACAGGAACCAGACTCAGCATGATCTGGCCTCTGAGTTCTCTGTGTCTGATTTTGATTTAGAGATGGAATAAACAAATCAAATTAAATGCAGGAGTTTAATAGTGTGGATCACAATCTTATTTACCTTGTCAACAGCAAGTGTGAACACTTCGAGGTCACCATCATTCGTAATATGAAACCGTGTGAAGGCCTTGTAGTTAGCAATACGCAAAGAGGAGAATGCCTCATCGAAATGAATGTGAAACCAATTGACACAAATGTATAAATAGCTACCAAAGATGAGAGACACAACCGGGGTAGAGAAAACCCAGAAATAAATAAACACTGAGGTATAATATATGGCTGAGACACTTCTAGAGAGTGACATCATCCCATTCTTACATATGTTTGTTCTCGTGACAGCCATTACCTGAAAATGTTTAT
Source organism: Eleocharis quinqueflora (assembly GCA_964058865.1). Classification (NCBI taxonomy): domain Eukaryota; kingdom Viridiplantae; phylum Streptophyta; class Magnoliopsida; order Poales; family Cyperaceae; genus Eleocharis; species Eleocharis quinqueflora. Next base: position 176,781 of record CAXKVX010000420.1, read on the forward strand.
CATGCGACAGCTAGGATTTACTGAATATTCTGAGTATAACTCTTAGAGTAAGAAATAATAATAATTCATATGTTTGTATAAAACATAGAAAGTATCACATATGCCCATCCTATCAAATCTTATAGATGCATATATGCATTCTTTTCTTCCTCTTAAGTAAATAATAAGAAAGGCAGCCAGTTTCAACATTTCTATGGTCAATGAAGGTCAATGAAGGATGGAGCAAGAAAAATAAATTCATGTTTAGTAGTGGTACAGTACTATGTAACTTTAAAGAGGTAATGGGTTCAAACCCCCATGGGCAATCCATATGGATGCAGGAGTTATGAGTCTTCTCCATCTAAGCAAATGAGATGAAACATTATTCATCTTTTGCTCTGGTAAATCTGATACTCTCCAACTTTGCAAGATTACTTCAACTTTATTTTGCAAAGGTGTAGAGTGTAGACAATAATTTTTCATTGGCAACCACAAAGGTACTAGTTTTTCAAAAGGGTGGGGATTCAATGACAACAGCTTAACTTAATAAGCTTGATATTGCTTTCTCAAAATCAAGCCAATAAAAATAAACACAAAAAGAAAGTTATAATTCTTAATAGCATGTTAAAAAAATAAAATTCCAACCTCAGGTACATCAAAAGCTGACATAAGATACTTGATACATGCCGGGTAGAGACCAAAGGTCCATTGTTCCAAGCGAGCCCGCAAGCCAGTTGGATCGGGAAAATGCTCACTTTCCATTGATCTGTACCAATCATATAGTGTGTGATAGCCTGAAAAGTAGAAACTCGATTTAGTTAATAATAAGTAATCCAAAAAACAAAATTAGTAATGAAGTCAAATCTTGTACCATCAGCGGCTGATCTAAAAAACAAGTAAGACTAAAAAGTAACCATTTTTATTTTGTTAGACCAACATTTTAGTAATTCTACAAATAACACTCCAGACTTCTATTGTTCGTACAGCAGATATCTCTTGAATTATTTTGATAATTAAAATCTGCAGCTAGACCAGTGCAACAGAAAATATACCAGTACCTTACTGGCACAGGTCCTGATTAATACAAAATCTTCAGTACTAAAATTCTCATACCTGAAGTTGCCAACAGATGATTGCGGATGCAGATCTCAATGCCAAACTCAAGCAGAAGCATCAGAATCAGAGCAGCTGCCATGTGGGCAAATGCATGAAGAAGACCGATAGCAACACGCCGTCTACGCGACAGCTTTGTGGGCACAAAAAAAATTGCAACCACAAGCAATGCAAAGCTACCCGTTGACGAAATATATGAGTGCTCCAACATGTAAATTAATGCACTGGATACAGTTGTAATGAAGCCTTTTATGCGGCCTGACCATGAATCCTCGTGCATCACATGAACAAGGTTACACTGTAAGCAAAGAAAATGTCAATAGTTTGCACCGTTTTCCTTTATTACATATTGTCTGCAAAACTGCAAAACCATATTCACTCTTTGCAACATTTATTTCTGTTATTATCGATCTGTTTTGTGCGACAAAGTGGTCGCATTGTCTAAACTATGAATTTTCATGCAAATGATCAACAAAGTTATGCTGAAATGAAAGAGAAGATATTACACTTTTGACCTACTTTTTTATTTGGAAGTACACACTTGAATGTTTTTAACTGAATTTTACTTTTGAAGCTTTTGCTTTGTTAATTGTTTCTATGGGATTGCCATGAAATGTTAGTAAACGTGAAGATTGATACTCTAGAGCCTAGATGCACATTCAATGCTTAATTTGAGGCCTACTCGGCATTGACAAAGCTTGATGCATCTGCAGATCTTAATGATGGCTAGTTTTGTGTTTAGTTTCACAAATTTGATAAGAGTCAATAACCACACCATCACCATGAAAATAAGAAAAATCCAAAATTATAGAGAAGAATATTACCTGAGGAAACATGGAAAAAACCAATATGAAGTAGATAACACCTCCAATAATATCAAACTGCCAATTCTTCTTACGGAATTTGAGAATGTTTCCTAGTGCAATCTGAGAAAACATAGCAAAAAGTAAATAAAAAACAATATTCAACTTATATTAGAATGGTCTTATAATATAAGGAAACCACACAAATTTATAATGGCTTATGAAAAACTAAGAATTACTGGGTGGTATTACTTAAAATTTTTGTTGTATTTGCAAAGGACTTTAGTTGCATAACCAATTTTGGAAAGTAATTTAATACCCTTCTGGAATCATTATAAGATGGGTAAGCAGCCTTGCACTCATACTGGGTCCCACAAAAGGTTTTGAAGTCCCTGAACAAATGGGTAGGATGTAAAAAGGCCCCACCACACCCATTCACAAGCAAATGCTCAATGCTAGTAGCTCCATCTTCTGAACCAACAGCTCTGTGGCGCATGTAATGGTGCAAATCTCCAGCCATGCGAAGTTTGCATCTTCCCTTCAAGTAGTCACATATTAAATGAGACATATTTGTACCATTCTTCTCCTTCCAGTACCAGTCAAGGAGCCAGTTTGGCTCATGAGTCACCACAACAATTGAATCTGTCTCTCCAATCTACAATATAATCATTGAAATGTTATAACTAAATATTAACATGAAAGGTGCATCCAACAGAATGTTTAAAGAGGACATTTTAACAAAGATTAAAATACCCTTAAAGTATGTAATAGTACATAAGATTCGTCTGGATGGTTGGAGTGGATGGTTGGAATGTAGGATCCTTAACGAGTAAGCTACGAGAGTTAGTTGATACTGCGATTAGAACACGTGTAAATATCTTATGCGTTATATGCGTTCAAGAGACTAAATGAATAGGCCATAAGGTGAAAGAGGTGGAAAATCCTGCTTTTAAGCTATGGTATACAGGAAAATAACGAAGCAGAAATGGAGTAGGCATCTTAATCGACCAGAGTCTCAAGAATGAAGTTGTCGACGTTAGGAGATAAGAAGATCGACTTATCCTAGTCATATTGGTCGTTGGCGAATTAGTTTTAAACGTCGTTAGTGCGTATGCCCCACATAGGTTTGTGTGATAACGTCAAGAAACAATTCTGGAAAGATATGCTTAGAGGTGTGCCTAGCGACAATAAGCTTTTTATAAGAGGAGATTTCAACGGTCGCGTTAGTACAACTAATGGAGGGTTTGAAAGAGTGCACGAGGGATTTGGATATTGTGATATGAATCAAGAATGAGAAAACATCTTGAATTTCGCTGTAGCATATGACCTCATGATGGCTAACACCTTCTTTAGAAAGAAACAATCCCATCTAGTTATTTCAGCAGTGGTCAACACTCGAGCAAGATCGATTTTGTTCTTACTAGGAGAGAGAACAACGAGCTTGTGTAGATTGTAAGGTTATATCCGGAGAGTGTGTCATCCAACAACAAAGCTTGTGGTTTAGGATTTTCGCTTTCGAATACGCGCTCGATAAGACAAAGGCATCAAATATCAACGACGAGATGGTGAAAACTCAAAGGAATGCCCAATAGGTCTTTAAGGACAAGATGATCGAAGAAGGAACTTTTGACGAAGACGATTACAACGCTAATAACATGTTGAAGAAGATGACAACTCGCATTCGAAAGGTAGCTACAAAGGTATTCGGAGTGACTAAGGAAAATAGACATGAACCTAAAAACACTTGGTGGTGGAACGAGAACGTGAAAAAAACGATCAAGGAGAAGAACTGCTACAAGTATTTGCATCATGACAAGAGTGAAGACAACGTACAGAAGTATAAAACAACCAAAAAGAATGCAAACAAAGGTGTGAATGAAGCAAAAGGTCGAGCTTATGAAAATCTATATCATAAACTAAGTACGAAGGAAGACAAAATGACGTCTACAAAATTGCCAAACTCCGCGAGAGAAAAACGAGATATTTCAGTCAAGTCAAATGCATCAAGGATGAGACAAAATAGACTTTTGGTGAAAGACGACAAAATCAAGAACAAATGGAGAGAATACTTCGACAAGTTTGTTCAATGGAGAACGAAAGCACTACGGTTGAGCTAGATGACTCTTTTGATGACACCCACAGGTGATTCATTCGAAGAATTCAAGAGACCGAGGTGAATAAGGCTTTAAAAAGAATGAAAGTAGGTAAAAATTTAGGGCCTGATAACATTCCAATCGTGGTATGGAGATACCTTGAAGACATAAGGGTAGTATGGTTAACTAAACTGTTCAACAACATCTTCCGGTCAAAATAATTACACGAGCGGAGGAGAAGTATATTAGTATCTATCTTCAAGAGATATTCAAAGTTGTACTAATTACAGGAATCAAGCTTATGAGCCATAAAATGAAGCTTTGAGAGAGAGTGATTGAACATCGTTTAAGAAATATGACAAACATTATGAAAAACCAATTTGGTTTTATATCCGGAAGATCGACTATGGAGGCGATTTTCTTGACAAGAAAACAGATAGAGAGATATAGAGAGTAGAAGAAGGATTTACATATGATATTCATCGACTTGGAGAAAGCGTATGACAAAGTACGGAGAAAAGTCATGTGGTAGGCACTTGAAAAGAAGAAAGTTCCAACAAAATACGTTAACATTATCAAGAATATGTATGATAATGTTGTGACTAGTGTCAGAACATGTGACGGCGAGACTGATGACTTTTCCATTAAGATATGATTACATTAAGGGTCAGCCTTGAGCTCTTACATTTTTGCCTTAGTGATCGATGAGATTGCGAAAGATATACAAGACAATATTTCTTGGTGCATCCTCTTTGCGAACGATGTGATCCTAATTGACGAAAGTAAGGTAGGGGTGAATAGAAAATTAGAGTTGTGAAGAAAGACTTTAGAATCAAAATGTTTTAGATTCAGTAGGACTAAAACCGAGTATATGAAGTGCGAGTTCAGTGACGTTCGATCAGAAGATGATGTCAGTTTAGATGGACAAGTGATGCCTAGAAAAAACACCTTTCGATATTTGAGATCGATGCTACATAGTAATATCGAGATTGATGAAGATGATAGCCATAGAATAAGAGCGGCTCGGATAAAATGGCGACAAGCATCAGACATCCTATTTGACAAGGTCCCCACAAAGATTGAAAGGTAAGTTCTATAGGACAGCGATCAAACTCGCAATGTTGTATGGAGCAGAATGTCGGGCTACTAAAGGGCAACACATACAAAAGATGAGCGTGGCAGGAGATGCGTATGTTACGGTGGATATGTGGGCACACAAGAAGAGATCGCATTAGAAATGACGATATACGTGACAAGGTCAGGGTTGCACCGATTGAAGATAAACTTGTTTAACATTGTTTGAGATGGTATGAACATATCTAGCGAAGACCTTCTCATGCATCGGTATGTAGTGGAGTTTTAGGCCGCATCGAAAACACGAGAAGAGGTAGGGGTTGACCGAAATTGACATGAAATGAAGCTATAAAAATGGACCTAAATGCATGAAATGTCTCCAAAGAGTTGACTCAAATAGAAGTACATGAAAGTCAGCGATCCACGTATCAGAACCATGACAAATTAAATTTTAGAAATAGTGTTATGGTTGTACGACTTTAGTCTAGAATTAACGACGTAGAGGGCTAGTCTACACTTATGATTGGTAGAATAGTGTATTATTATTATTTTTATTATTATTAGCATTATTATTATCATTTCTATACTTCTATTTTTACTACTATTTATTATATAATTATTATTTATATTGATTTTTTATTTAAGATTGAGTTTCATTTCTAGCCTATCCAATTTATTTGAGAATAAAAGCTCTGTTGTTGATGTTGTTGTTGTAATGGAATCTTACTGACTCTGCTCAACCCTAGGAAAGGCTCTGTTGTTTCTGTTCTTATTGTTGTAATGGAATCTTACTGACTCTGCTCACCAAACAAAGTTGTATTCTGTAATGCATATTGCTTAACCCAACCTGAAGTATCCTGACAATAGCCAACTTTGCATGATAGCTCTAAGAGCAAATTTTGGTGCTTCTCCATTAAAAAGAAGGTACCTTGTTTTGGCATAACTCTGCAAAGAACTTGAACTGGTACACATCAATGTCCCCATGGAGTGCCAGATCAAGCCCGAAAATCCACCAACCTTTTGGGAGTTGCAATGCAAAATAACTCCTTTTCTGAGGCATGAACCAGCCACCTAACCAGTTTTTGTGACAAATGTACCTCATGAAGGTATGCAAGCCATCAAACCAATCTGCAGAAGAATAATATAAACCATGAAAAATATATGAAAGCTGTATGACTTAAATCCAAGAAAACCAATCAAAATCCTAATGTTATGTTCAAGGCTTTTAAGAGCAACTCTGTCTGAAGATGTTTCAACTTCAGGAACAAAATTCATACATTGAAAATAAAGCACAAACCATGGTTTCCAGGAATTATGAAGCACTGGGGTCCATGATAATCTCTCAAATCTGACACACCTTGTGGCATCTCTGGCTTGTTAATGGCAATATGCTCTGACCTGTACCAATGAGGAGGCTGAAGGGCACTTTCAAAGGGTGCAAAAAAGCGCCTCTCGTAAGTTAATGCCGATGGGTTTGGATACCTATATAGTAATTGTTAGGACGTTGCATAGAGGTTCATTTCATATCAGGACATTGCATGTTGACACAATATTTAACAATATTTGTTAATACTATTAGTATTAAACAGAATTACAGATAGCATAATACATATAGTTGGGTTATTTGCAATGATGCACAGGCATTGGTGTTGTTACTTTTTTGTCAAATTTGCTAACAATCAACGCCGAATCATTGAAAGAAAGGTAAAATTATGAAGAAAATGTTTGTAACGGCTTGCTAGGTGCTTTGTATAAAATTTGAGAACAAATATGGAACTCCAGATTTCTTTCCTGAAAACACAAAAACCTGAAAAAAGAAAAAGAACTCAAATATAAAAAGGTATTGATTCCATACGCAAGATCGCCCCCGATGAGAAGAAAATCACCACGAGGAAGCACCAATTTGGACTCGCCAATTCTAAATTTGAGAGATGGTTGAGCAAGTAAGCGGGCCACAGTGTAAGACGAATTTCCGCCGTCTCCTGTATCAGCCATAAAATCAAACCAAATGCCATCCTTTCCACTGAAATAATCATACAATAGATCTTCACTTTTGCCTTCATCTGGAACCTTGCTCACTGCAGCCTTATGAAAAATTACTGCACATCATTAGTATTAGTATGAAAAGGAAATTCATTCACATTTTGTTGTCTGAATAGAAATCCCAAGTACTCTCATTACTATGATATGCCGAACTTCCATATACAGTAGTGGTGTTAGGCAGTGGAGCTATATCCAAGATTTATAATAGGTGTTTCTAATGTGGTTCTTATCAATTTGTCGCAGGGTTTTTAGATAATTGCTTCAGAGAAGCTAGACATGCAGTTGTCTGGCAATTAGATATGAGGGTTGGTGCATTTAAATACTCTTTTCTTTGGCTTGTTCGCTTATTTTTCTGGTTTCTTTGGATACTCTCTTTAAAAAGGTTTTCATTATGAAAAAAAGTCAAACAAAGGATATACAACGATCAGTTTGGTAAAATGTAGAAAACAAATATGTACCTGCATCATTCGCATGTCAAATCGGCCAACAAAAAGTGTGACAGATACCAAGAGATCAAATGCAGTTTTAAATAAATCAGCAGAAGTCCTGAACAATTAGTACAGATATAGAATGTGAGACTATTTCCATGAACTTAACACTGAAAATATATTACACTTTTTTTTGAAAAAAAACAACTTTGCATCTGCATTTAAGGTAAAACAACAAAAACAAAGCCTTTAGTCCCAAACAAGCTGGGGTAGTAGGGCTGCTAATTGAACGGGTTGACTCATGAATATATGGTTGAAATGTTAATGGGCCTAAAATGAATATGCACTTAAATGAATCGGGCCGAAAATTCAGCTCGGATTCGGATTTAATTAAAAATGATCTGAGTTTGGACGGGGTTTGAGCTACTCAATGACAGCTCGAACAAAACTCATGAATACCTAACCGACCCTCGTCACTGTCGCTTTCTGAGTTTCTCCCTCTAACCTAACCGACCCTCGTCGTCGACGACTAACCTCGTGAAGACCAAGTCTCCCTAGGTTAGGTTAGAATTTATCTTTCTGAGTTTCTGATGGTTGATCGAGCGCAATATTATCCATCATAGTATTGACTTGTCTAAAACCAAACTAAAGATTGATCTGTCAGGAAATGGGAAAATATTTCCTTACCATGAAAAATACGGAATCTGATCATGTTGTTTTGTAGAGAAAGCACGGCAGCAATAAGCAATGGTTGACTCGCTATCAATGAGTTTCTGATGGCGCACTCAATCGACTCTCAGCACCGACTAACCTCGTCCCTCTCAGCCCCGTACGCTTCTTCATCTTCGGTATCTCCTATGTCCGTCATGTTATTCGGTATCTCCTCTCAGCCCCATATTCTATTTGTTAGTTTTATTGAAAATTTGTTGGGTTTAATCCAAAAAAAATTTGGGTCGAATCAACAGAATCAAAAAGAGCATTTATTTGGTGAGGAACTGCAATATGTTTTTGGTTGAGAACTTCTGTCAGAGATGGTAATCAAGAACAACATTTATTTGAGTTGAGATGGTAATCAACAATCAAGCTCTTTAATTGTTAATCTCTTTGAAATTATCTTAGTGTTACTTGGGTATTGCTCTTGTTTTTTCAGCTTAACCAGGGTGAAGGAGAATGGTTTTCTCTTTTGCTTTTCTTCTTTTTTCTTTCTTTTATGATGAGTTTTATGGATCCTACACTACACAACACTCTTAATATGAAGACGGTGCATTTTTTGCTATGACAGAAAAGTTCCAAAAGGAAAATGGGCTCAAAAAACATAACTGTTATTTCTTTCTGTAGAGCCCAAATTTGCGTTAATTTTAGGCTGGAGATCATAGGCGGGTCTTAGACCTTAATGCGAAATTGAGGGTACCACTGTACCAGTACAGAGGGATATTTGTGCAGTATAGCTTGATTGTTGATTACCATCTCAACTCAAATAAATGTTGTTTTCAACAATATTGTGTGCTTTTATGCTAGGGATCTTTGTTGCTTTTTCCCAACTTTTACAGTGTTCTAGCTTTGTTTATCTGGCTATTCTGGCTCACCAGCAAGTTTCTTACTGGCGAAACAGGCTTATTAGGACTAAATGTTGTTCTTGGGTGCATTTGAAAGGAATCTCTTACTGGTACAGTTGTAAATGCTGTTGATGTTTAATAGAGGTGATTCAGGCTGTTGATGATTAAGGTTCTCTTACTGGTACAGTTTGTCTGGAATTAAAAAGTACTGGATGCAGCCAGTAGAGGTGATGGTGATTTCTAATCTATGATTAACATCATAACATGATAACATCCATCCATTTTTGTTTTAATCAAACTCTAGTTGTTGCTGTTGATGTTTCTGTCACCCTTCTCTCAGTCACATTCAATGTTTAATAGTAGGGTAATGTATTTGCAGGTACCGAGTTTGATGCAAGTACTGGCAGCAAAGAAGGAGAAGGGTGTGTTTAAGATTCTTCAATGGAAAATATGTAGAAAGAATGAGATGCAGAGAAAGTGTAGAAGACTAGAAAATCCTGGCAACTCTAACTGGTAAACTAATACTATTCTTCACATGTCCTTTACTGGTCTAGGTTTGATCATGTCAAGTCTTCCAATTTTCAAAATTTAATCTTGGTATAACTGGTAAAAATCAGGACTAATTTAAGTTTAAGTTTTGGTGTATTTCGTTCCTTGCCTTCAGTTGTGTAATTAATACAGTGTTGTTATTTTTGTAGGACATGGAAATTTGCACGAGCCTTGACAGTTATAAATTCAAGCATAGTTTTTTTTGGCCTTTTTTGAGATGTTTCCAGTTTTCTCCTGATTTTACTGACAATGAGATACTTGACCAACTTGAGCTATTTTACTTATGTTTGTATTTTCAGTTGTCTGAAAAATTCGTGCATTCAGTTCAGAAGATAATATTTCCGAGTATGTAATTTGTTTTTAGTTGGTACATGCAACGGTACCAGTGTGTAATTTGATTTTATTTTTCTTTTAAATCTTGAGTGTTCATTGAATTAGGCCAGGGAACCTCGTGTTTTTTTCTTCCAAGGGGCATTCTCCTCGCAGGAAAGGAAATGAAGGTTTTACAGCGGAGTTCAAGTATCATTATCCAATTGGGTAATTTTGAGTAGCCCGGTTGGATAATTTTCGAGTAGCCCATTTATGTAAATGAGTATGGGCTCTTTCTGTTGAGTTTGATTTGAACAATTCTAAACTGAATCGAGAAAGATCTAGAGATCAGAGAAATGGGCCGAATCGAGTTTGAGTTTCAGTCCATTCTTTTCGAGCTGACCAAGGATTTGGCACGATACCCGCCCATTAGCAGCCATATGAAGTAGGCTAGAAAAACCCAATCGGAGTAACAAATTTGATCGGTTCCACTTCTATGAGAATGGCTGATTTTTTACATTTGCTCGTCAAGCCTATCACAACCCTCCTTTTCTTGGCTCACGACAGGCTATGTAAAAAGACTGCATTTGCTCAATTCCACTTCACGACAGGCTATGTAAAAAGACTACATTGGCTAACAAATTTGATCGGTTCCACTTCTATGAGAATGGCTGATTTTTTACATTTGCCCGTCAAGCCTATCACAACCCTCCTTTTCTTGGCTCACGACAGGCTATGTAAAAAGACTGCATCTGCATTTTACTGCAATCTCAAAAAACCAAGTGGAAATTTCTGTGGTGTAAGCTAAACACTACCTTTGTTGCTATTTTTTTTTTTTTGTTGAAAACAATGCCTAACTGCTGAGGCAAAGTCAGGAGCAGAAGGCAACATTGCCTCTGAATTTTCTAATAGTTCAACCATATTACTGTTGGATTAAACAACTTCTTGGTTTGACGATTTGCAAAACGATAAACTTGAATTTTACAATTTGCTTGTAAGAATTTTCAGGTGGAGTTTTGAGGCTTCAAACGATCTCTGATGGACCTGAAAGTGCTCCAGTACGGGCTAGTCCGATACTGCTTGTAGATCTCATCGTGAGCTTTCCAATGCCACGAAGAATGCTGAAATCGGAGTTACGAGTAAAAAATTATGACTGTTCGAAGAAGGCAGGCAAATCAAAGGAAGACAGAGACATGCATTAGCATAATGCATGAAGAACTTGTCATAACGAATTGAGAACCATCACAATAGATTCTTCAAGCGTTATAACGAGTTCCCTACAAAACAGAAGATTTGAAGCTGGGAAAATCGACGAAGTATAGAAAGTCTGGGCCTTGCGTTACTATAACGCATTCCAGACTCGTAACAACGAGTTCCAAACCGTTATAAAGAATTTCCAAATCGTTATAACGGTATTATGAAGGAGAGGGCCCAAAAGTGAGCTGTAGAGAAGAACAAGGGCAAAAATGGAAAATGCCCAACCTATTATCTGCAACGGATTGGAGGGTTTCTGTAACACAAACAGTTCTGGTTCAAGATTTCAAAATCCAAAAAGTGCTATGCCAATATAAACTTGGTATCTACGTCCCAAATGACCATCCAAGCATTCCCTCAAGCTTACTAGCATTCAAAGAGCACCATAAAGAGCATAGAAGCCTTCTCCAACAAGCATTCAAACTTGAGAGTTTAGGCTAGCCATTAATTGTCTATTCGAGCTAGTTTCGTTTCTACATTATTGTGTTGTCAAGCAGATCATCTTTTTCTTGGATTGTGTTGCAACCAAGATCGTTTATCTTGCAAGCTTGGTGTTGCCTCTTGCAATGGTTTTGGAGCCTTTTGGATAGGCTCCCTTTTGTAAGACACTTGTGATTATAGTGTATCAGTCCCAGAGTTGTTTTTGGATCCGGGGGTCCCGTGAAATAGGTCTAATCCATTTTGTAGGCCGAACCATTGCTCTCTTGCTCTTACTTTTACTATCTTTGCATTGCTTGCCTTGTAAATCAAATTAAATTGCACAAAACTTAAGATTGCTAGATGATTAAGATCCTAAAGTACAAATTGTTATTGCTAATAGCCTAATACGCTTCCCCATCATACTTGTGCTCAAAATAATAATTACTTCATAACTATATAAGAACATGAAACCTTCTGTTTAAGTACACTTGGCAATTGGCATGCAGATCATCTTTTTCTTGGGTTGTGTTGTCAAACAAGACCGTTTACCTTGCAAGCTTGTTGTTGCCCCTTGCAAGGATTTTGGAGCCTTTTGAATAGGCTCCCTTTTGTAAGACACTTGTGATTACAGTGTATCAGTCCCAGAGTTGTTTTTGAATCTGGAGGTCCCATGGAATAGGTCTAATCCATTCGGTAGGTCGAACCATTGCTCTCTTGCTCTTACTTTTACTATCTTTGCATTGCTTGCCTTGTAAATCAAATTGAATTGCACCAAACTTAAGATTGCTAGGTGATTAAGGTCCTAAAGTAGAAATTGTTATTGCTAATAGCCTAATACGCTTACCCATCATACTCGTGCTCAAAATAACAATTACTTCATAACTATATAAGAACATGAAACCTAATGTTTAAGTACACTTGGCAATTGGCATGCTCTATACTAATGAAAATTTCATAGAAGATGATTAATAATAAGAGAGAACTCTCTACTTTTAGGTGCATAATATCAATAACAAAAAAAAAACAAAATGGTTGAGTTATATATGAATTAAGTGATGTTATTTGAAATGCAAAATATTAAGTTCATTTTTTAGAATGCACCATAGATTTTCTAAATGATAAACCATACATACCCGGAGTACCAAGGGACCATATCCAAGAAATTGGGTTTAGTCAGCTTCTTTGATTTCTCATGCTCAGGTATCGGCGAAGGGTGCGTTAAAGTCCATCTGTCAGGAATTTATCACACTTGAGCAATTGCAACAGAATTATCGAAATAGAATGGTACAACAGAAGTTTGCTATGTACCTACAGTATCTAGAAATGAATCACAAGTTGCAACAATTTGCTATGATGCCGACAATAATCTACTTCCCTTATTCTCTCGATAAAATTTATCTCAATAAGAAAATGACGAAAGAGTACACCATCAGTCATTATGACAATTTATATAACCGTCCACAGAAAAATCCAGAAAAAATGTGAAATATACCCAATGTTATGTACCACTATATTTGAATATGTCATCTTGGAAGTTATCTTAAAGTTATCATTTATTACTTTTGTATCTTTCCAGTAACTTTTAACTAACAACTCAATTGTTCCTTGAAAGTGCTAACACATTAGTCTTTTCTCAACTTAAGCAATACCATAAAGAGTCCTCTTGCAAGTGCTGCAAGATGGGTCTTTCACAATTCTGCTAATGCAATGATCCCCCTTGAAAATTTTCTCATAAGAAAATGTTTAAGTGTATAAAGGAAGTTTAATAATTACCCTGTAGATCTCTCAACAACATAATTAGCAATGTAGAGGCCCATAAAAGTAGCCCACAAAGAATACAATGGGGATATTTCATCAGACGTGCCACCACATTGTCCATTGCACACCATCTGGAGAAATGGATCAACCAAAAAGAAAAATACAGTACTAAAACATTGATAACAACGAACATGCAAATTGACATGGTACTCTTATGTTAAAGAAAGTAAGTGTAGATCATGGAAAACTGTGAAAAACAACAAGTTATAACCAGAAAAAATGTTGACGAAAAATGAGTTCCCCGGTGGCTAACACTGTACTGATTTCAAAAAAGAAAGAAAGAATGGAGTATGGAAGGCACCTCTCCATAAATAACCCACTTAGATAAAAGGGGATAATCACTGGCGGACCCCACAGGAGCCAACCAAGACGAGCACATCTGGTCCTTCAATTCATGAATTCTTAAAAAGTTTGCCCAGGTGTTGTTGTGCTCTTGTATTGGCTGTTTCTCTTCTCTGTGTAAAGCTCTGTTCCCACACCCGCTGTAGAATACACAGCATGCAATGCTTATTACCTGCAAACAAAATTAAACTAGTATTGAATATTTTCTCAACTCCGCCTATGTTTTACATAGCCGGTCCCAAGTCCGGAAAGGAGGAGGGTTGTCATAGGCTTGGCGAGCCAACATAGAAATTAGCCAATCTTATGGACATGAATTAATTTCTAGCCTACCCCAACTTGTTTGGGACAAAAGGCTTTGTTGTTGTTGTTGTATTAAATATTTTCTCAAAATCAGTATAATTTATGTTGCTTGTAGGTTAAATAAACACGTTAATATGTTATGTGGGTAAAAACTGAATATTAGTAGTTTAGTACCATATTAACATTTTCTGTCAAGTCCTGTTCACTGTGAAAACCTCAGTAAAACATGAAAGAAACAATCAACACGTTTTCATGAAATATAAGTAATATTGTGCTACAACCTTGATATTGGTACAAGATTCCAACCCAGTATGCAAAATCTGGTAAAGCCTGAAAGGCCATCCAGTATCCATAAATTTCCTTGCTCAAAGTTGTATGCAAGTGAAGAGGACATACAGTGCAATTTTGTAGAATTGTCAAGATTTCGGGCCTCTTTCCCGCCACTCTAGCAACTAGGCCGAGATACCAAAGCCCAAGAAATACAATATGAAAAGCAATAAGAAATAGTACAGATGATATGTATACTGTTATGAACAAGGATAGATTCATCCTCATGTCCACCCCCATTGACTGAAAGCTTGGGAGATGGTACAATGATGCTACAAATATCCAACCAACATACCTGAAAATGTAAATGTTAAAGAAAGGGTGAAACATATTAAATACAACATTTTTTCTATAAGCTTCATATTGAGGACTACAAAAGCAGGAGTTGCTGCTTGGTGCCTTTTCTGTTACAGCAGTTGCTGTACTATTTTAGTAGGGTTTTTTTTACCAAATAAAGCTGATTTAAGTGTAAAGCAAACAAAATATACTTGTAAGTACTAATTAGCACTTAACATTGTACTTGTTTAGTTGTTTTAACATATAATACTCAACATTTAGACTAATATAATGGAAACTCCAATGCATCCATTGAAAATGTGAACAAAACTGCCCCTTTTCTTGACAAGGTAACCTTACAAAGCCAAATTGAACCAAACAAGCTAATGTTACTAGGGAAAGAAAGGTGTTATCTGCAAATTTGGTAATATAGTGAGTACACTGTTATTGTTTTTATCAATAATCAGTGTTTTACATAAGCCTAAAAACAACCTCATAGCTCAATTAGAAATAAAAACTGATTAGACTGGCAGCCAGAAGTATCAAGTTAGAAAAAGGGATTAATATTTGGCAAGATAAAACTCACCAGCGGCTAAAGTTGGAATAGCTTGGCTTGATAGTCTTTCCAATAAAAGGTGACGAGAAGAAATAAAAGAAACCAATGAGGCAAACATACATAGACCACCACTTGATATTTTTATCGAGCTTTTGTATCAGAGTATGCATATTGTCTGAAGAGATGAAGAGAAAGCACACCATTATAACAGCTATCATGATGTGCCTTGAGTGCTCATGCGGGTATGGGTATTTGTGGGTCAGTATGGTCCGAACCCGTGATATCTTTAGGTTGCCCAGTAATGGGCTAACAGATGGATTGTCTGAACCCATTTTAGAAAAATTATGCCCCTACTCAAATTTTCAGCAGTCAGTGCCTCTGAAATGAAAATTTTGAAGTGTTAGTTCAAATGAGAGCATACGTGGCACTCTACAATCATCTAATTAGCTCAGAATTATTTTCCTTGATTTCTTAAATTTATTTTTTGAATAACCCGTGGTGCTGACTAGTGAAGCAGTGATTGATTGAAGCTATAAGCTGTACTAATTAGGTACACATGGAACAACAATACATGAATTACCTAAAAAGTAAATGCCAGAGAACAATACTACTTCAATTAGTTGAAAAATGAAGATTCTCCTGTGCAATTAAGGAACAAATTCAGGGATATTGACCAAGATTTTATCTTAATTCACTTTAAAATGCAGAACCCGAGCAAAGCAACTTAAATGTAAAGACTAAGATCACTTTACGTCACAGACAAGTGGCATCAACTAAGCATTTATTCTCAAGTTTTCTCCCTCCTCTATACAATCTAATTGAAAAACGACAAAAATTAGACTTACAAAATAGTGATACTAATTTACCTTCGCAAGAGCGCCCCAATTTGTATCATTTAAAGTGATCAGAGACGCTCAAATCGACCAAAATCGCACGCGAGAGAGGCGAAACAAGTGAATAGAATAAGCAGCAAGTGCTGAGATCCCTCTTACGGGTTATATCGTAAAAAATAAATCATTAAAAAGTTTCAACAACGGGAATGTCGGAGAGAGAGATAGGGGTTCGGGTACCAAATTAAAGGAAAAAGGTCGAACTGAGGGAGGGAAGGGAGGGAAGGGGAGAGAGAGAAGCGCAGTGATGCGTTGGCACCTGAACTCTAAATATTAGGAGGGAAGTATAAAACCGCATATTCCTCCACTAACCACCATTCGAACGAATCCAGTTGATTAACTGAGTTCATTTCTGTAAAGTCGAATATGTGGCAGGTTATTACTAGATGTCTCCAGGAGGATCAGGACCACTAGATTGATTGATTGATCGATCAGTAAGTCGCTGCATAATCACCTCTAGAGAATATAGTATGAGAATTGAGAAGTCGGCTCCGTTCGACGATAATCCGTATTGTCTGGATAATGGTGAATTCGTGATGCCTCAAGCCCTCAATTTCCTTTTTCTTTCGAAGAGCTGCTTAGAGCACCCAATATGTCCCACAAAATAAACCACACTTTGAAGACTCAGTTTGGGATTAAAATAAATACCGACATATGTGTTTTAATTTTAAAGAACTTGCTTAGTTTTGGACTCTACGAAAGATTTAGAGATAGATAGTCAAGTCTATATTTACAGCACTGGATATACCAAGTTCACGACAAATGTAAAAGAACTGTTATATTTCTTTATAAATTTTGTTATAGTGTTTTTCGTCTTCATAATCGTCGAAACTTTTATATAACAATTTCAAATTATTAATTAATAGGAGACAAAATAGTTTATAAATATATATTAAATGCTAATTTATTTTTATATGTATCTGAAAAACATCTTAGATGTAGAAAATTATAATTTGAAAAGAGAATGGAGAGAATATTAGTGCATTGCATTTCTTGTTGTAATGTATATCTTGTTGTTATCAATTACATTTACAACATAGCTATTTATAACAAAAAAAATTCTATCTAGCCGATAGGCCAAACTAGCCGTTATGGCTTCAATGCTTCAACGGTCATTAGACCGTTAGAGTCTTCTTTTTTATTTTTTATTACTTTTTAACACTCCCCCTCAAGTTAGGATTGTAAATGTCCATCAATCCTAGCTTGTTAATTATTTCTTCAAATGCCTTCGATATGAGTCCCTTTGTAAAAATGTCGATCAATTGGTCTTGACTTTTTACATAAGGAGTTTCAATTTCCTTGGCTTGAATTTTTTCTCTTATGAAATGGCAATCAACTTCGATATGCTTGGTCCTTTCGTGAAATACCGCATTCGAAGCTATGTGTCTTGTCGCATTATTATCGCAGTACATCTTCATTGGACTCTTGATTGGAAAATTTAATTCTCCAAGCAATTGTTTGATCCAAGTGAGCTCACTTGCGGTGGATGCCATGGCTCGATATTCCGCTTCCGCGCTTGATCGTGCCACGACATTTTGCTTCTTGCTTTTCCATGTGACTATGTTTCCGCCTACAAATGTGCAATAGCCGGTCGTTGATTTTTTGTCAAAGCTTCCGGCCCAATCTGCATCGGAATAGCCACATATTTCGTTATAATTATTATTTTTCATCCATATACCCTTTCCGGGTGATTTCTTTAAATATCTTAAAATTCTATCAATTGCATTAAGGTGTGGTTTTCTTGGTGCATGCATGAATTTGCTTACTTGACCTACGGGATATGATATGTCGGGTCTTGTTACTGTTAGGTAAATCAACTTGCCTACAAGTCTTTGGTATTGGGTAATATCATCTAACGGTTCACCATCCTCTGAATTTAATTTACAATTGCTATCAATAGGGGTAGATACCGGTTTGGCCCCTAATTTTCTCATTTCTTTCAACAAATCCAAAGTATATTTTCTTTGTGAAATAAAAAGACCTTTGATAGAGTGTGCAATTTCAATTCCTAAAAAATATTTTAATCGACCAAGGTCTTTTATTTCAAACATTTTTTTATTTTGTTAATTTTTTCACAATTATTTTCGATAACTATGATATCATCAACATATATAAGAAC
This sequence comes from Eleocharis quinqueflora, assembly GCA_964058865.1. NCBI lineage: Eukaryota > Viridiplantae > Streptophyta > Magnoliopsida > Poales > Cyperaceae > Eleocharis > Eleocharis quinqueflora. The sequence goes on from CAXKVX010000420.1 coordinate 195,030, forward strand.
AACAGTTGTATCTCCATGCTCATGTTTTGAAAACAATGAGTTATCGAATTGGCTTACTCTAAACCCGCAATTAATTAAAAAATGAGATAGCTTGTCATACCATGCTCTTGGAGATTGCTTGAGGCCATAAATAGTTTTCTTTAACTTACAAGCTAAATTAGTATCGTATTCCTTTTTATGACCCGGTGGTAGGGACATATACACTTCTTCTTCAAGTGTCCCTTGAAGAAAAAACATTTTTTTACATCCATTTGATATAGGCTCCAACCATTATTTATTGCTATGGATAATAAAATCCGTATGGTATTCATCTTTGCAACCGGTGCAAAGGTTTCTTGGTAATCAATACCGTATGTTTGGGTATAACCTTTGGCAACTAATCTTGCCTTATACTGTTCAATAGTATCATCACTATTGTATTTTATTTTATAAATCCATTTGCAACCAACGGGTTTTTTTTCTTTGGGCAATTGAACAATTGTCCAAGTATCATTTTTTCTAAGGCACATAACTCTTCTTTCAGGGCTTTAGTCCAAGTTGAATTCTTTTTTGCTTCGTCAAAATTTTTTGTTTCTTCATTTTTTGTTATTGCACTTAAAAAGGTGCGATGGTTATTGCTTATTTTATTGTATGAAACATAATTTTGGATGAGATATTGAACCTTGTAGGTTACGAAATCTCGTAACCTTGTAGACGGCTTTGATGGACGAGTTGATCTTCTCAATGAGACTTCTCCTCCAACATCGCTACTTTCTTTCTCCCCTCGTTCTTCTTCGATTTCAAGAGAGGTTTGGGACGTGTTGTCATGCTCCTCCTCACTTGTGTCTTCTTGATTTGAATTTTCGGTTTCTTCTTGCACATTTGTGTCTTCAACTTTTCTTGGTATATCTAATTCATACACAATTGGAGACAGAGAAAAAATTTGGTCCGGTTTATTGGTCTCACCATTGTTAGAACAAACATTTTGGTAAAAGGATTCATTTTCTCGAAATGTTACATCTCGAGAAACATAGAATTTTTTATTAATTGGATCATAACATTTATAACCCTTCTTGCTTGAAGAATATCCAAGAAATATAGTTTTTATAGCGGTTTTGTCCAACTTATCAATTCTTTGTGTGTGAACAAAACATTTACACCCGAATACTCTTAAGTGATTTATAATCAACTTTCTTTTGTACAAAATTTCCAAGGGGCTTTGGTAATTAAGAATTGAGCTAGGTAGTCTATTTATTAAGTATGTAGTGGTAAGAACCGCTTCCGACCAAAATCGTTTTGGAACATTATTATTAAATAAAAGAGATCTAGCTACTTCTAATATGTGTCTATTTTTTCTTTCGGAAATTCCATTTTGTTGAGGGGTATAAACACATGTTGTTTGATGAATGGTTCCTTTTTGTTTTAGAAATTCGGTGAAATTATTGTTAATATATTCCGTACCATTATCAGATCTAAAAATCTTAATTTTTGTGTTATATTGATTTTCAATTTCGATGCAAAATTCTTGAAATTTTGAAAATACTTCGGATTTTGATTTTAACAAATACATGCAAGTAGTTTTTGAAAAATCATCTATAAATAAGACAAAATAATTAAATCCATTATATGAAGTTAAGGGTGTCGGTCCCCAAACATCGGAATGAATAAGTTCAAATGGTTCTTTTGATTGTGTTGTTGATGAGGGAAATGGTAATCTCGTTTGTTTAGAAAAAATACATGCATCACATGAATTTGATTCATAATTTAGAGTTGGAAATAATTTGCGAAGAACATTATTAGATGGATGTCCAATTCTTCTATGCCATAAATTGCTTAGGTCATCTTTTTTAATATGAAAGTTCATTTTTTTATAATTAAAAACATAAAGACCGTTTTCAAAAGAACCTTCACCAATAATTTGTTTGGTTATTGATTCTTGAAAAATTACATTTTTAGATGAAAAAATAGCTCCACAATTCAACTCACTTGTAATTTTTCCTATAGACAAAAGATTGCAAGAACAATTTCCTACATGCAAAACATTTTTTATTTTTCTTGAAAATAATTCAATTTCACCAATTCCTTTAATTTTCATTTTCTCACCATTAGCAACAGTCACAAAATTAATGTCATTTAATGGTTGGTAATTATCTAGTATGTTTTTATTACTGGTCATGTGGTATGTTGCACCAGAATCAAGTATCCATTTATCATGATCAATTTTATTTGTAAAATTGGTTATCTTGAGGCCTAAATTGGTACATTTATTTTCTCTCTTTCTTTTTTCTGAATTAGATAAGGGAGTATTAAAAGTGTGGGTTTTACCAAGCCCACAAGAATGTATTAAATCTGAACTTTTATAATCGGTTGGAACATTTTTTTTGCTCCCCCTTTTTTGGATCCCTCTTAGCGGCGCCTCTGCCTTCCCGTTTTTGAAATGGCCGAAGAAAAGGATTGAGAATCCAACAGCTGACCCTCGTGTGACCTCGTCGTTTGCAATGATTGCACCGAGTGGACGCCTGACCTTCTCTCCTTTTTTTCTTCTCGCCATAATTAAGGCTCAAGATTTTTGTAACGGGAGGTTGATCTTGAAGACTGCTGTTAAGAGTTGAGGCTTTTGCATAAGCTCGATTTTTATTGTTGGCTTTGTTGCCGGACATAGCCACCACTTGTGCCCAAGTGAGTTTTTCTTTCTCTTTGACTTGGACAACGGTGATTTTGGAAGAAGAGATCTTAGCCATTGATTTTGCGAAAGTTTTTCTGGATCGAGCAACAACTTGCTCTGATACCATGTAGAAAATTATAATTTGAGAAGAGAATGGAGAGAATAATATTGCATTGTATTTCTTGTTGTATTGTATATCTTGTTGTTATCAATTACATTTACAACATAGCTATTTATAACAAAAATTTTCCTATCTAGCCGTTAGGCCAAACTAGCCGTTATGGCTTCAATGCTTCAACGGTCATTAGACCGTTAGAGTCTTCTTTTTATTTTTTATTACTTTTTAACATTAGAAAAACTCAAAATTTCATAGATCTAATACTAGTTTATTATCAAGTGTGCTGTAACTTCTAACTATAAAATGAATTTTACATAAGTTTTATATATGCATATCAATACTATATATAAAGCTTGCTCAGTGTTGGCGTGTAATTTTTCGGACATGCTGACACACTATTTTTCTGTTCAATTTGCATTGTACGTGTGCCCAAGTTATCGGACACGCGACACGTCATTAATGAGACACCCCATTAATTCCACATCATTAATTTGACACCATTAATTTCAGTATAAATCATTAATAACATTAATTTCACATCATTATTGTTCACATCTTCCTCATTTCATATAAATCATCATGGTTTCAAGAGAGCTTAAAAAGATGTATGGTATTTATTATTATATAACTCAAATTTCAGTGAAACATTAATGTTATTTAACAAAAAGATTGAAGTTGGTAGAGTTGTGATGTTTATTTTTCTAATACAAAAGGTTTCTTTTTCTTCAAAAAAAAGAAACTGAGGTACGTCGCAATGCAATTTCTAATATATATATATATATAGAGAGAGAGATAGGCTAGGGTGCTCCATGGAGCATCAAAATCCTAATACTCCACATCGTATCTCTAATTTTAAAATTCTAACGACCGATCCGAAACGTTGAACATGATCTACATGTTGAAATCTACTTAGAGATTGAATTTTACATTTTTTTTGAATTTTTGTGCTATTTTTTAGAGAGGTAGAAAAATTGCAACTTTTGTTGGTTCAGAAACCGTTTGATTAGCAACTTTTCTACCTCTTTAAAAAATAGCAAAAAATTTCAAAAAAAATGTAAAATTCAATCTCCAAGTAGATTTCAATATGTAGACATGTTCAAATGTTCGGATCGATCGTTGGAATTTTCAAATTGGATATAACGAATGTGGAGCACGAGCGATTTGGTGCTCCATAAAGCACCATAGCATTTCTCTCTCTCTCTCTCTTTCTATATATATATATATATATATATATTATAGGTAATATACAATGGGCCACGACAGAGGTCTGCAGGATTTGAACAAGTCGCCTCTTTTTTTCTTTCTTCGCATAGCACGTTAATCTATCCCTATATCAATACTAAATATAAAGCTTGTTTAGTGTCGGTGTGTCCAATTTTTCGAACACGCCATTTTGCCATTCAATCTGCATTGCACGTGTGTCCAAGTTATCGGACACGGCACGTCATTAATGAGTCACACCATTAATTTCATGTCATTAATTTTGATACCATTAATTTCACTATAAAACATTAACAAAATTAATTTCACAACATTAATATTCACATCTTCCTCATTTCATATAAATCATCATGCTTTCAAAAGAACTTAAAATGATGTATGGTATATATTATTATATAACTCTAATTTCAGTGAAACATTACTGTTATTTAACAAAATGATTGAAGTTAGTATAATTGCGATGTTTATTTTTCTAATACAAAATGTTTCTTTTTCTTCAAATGAAAATACAAGAATCGGCGGTACGTCACGATGCAATTTCTAGTGTATATAATATCTCATGCATCCAATTGACCTAGGCATTATGCATGTTTCTTCTAAGAAACTTAGATTTCTTTCATCATTTTAGTCTCATTGTTAGACAAAATTATAGGGAAAATATAATAAGGAATAATTTAAAATACATGTCAATTGAGCTCAATTTATTAGTGAATTCTTTGTGGATTTATTTAATGTGCATAGTCATAAAATATCACTCAATATTATTTAATTGATAAGCATTACCTAGCATGTCATAGAATATTGTTAGAAAAGTAATTGGAGAAATGATGAAAGGCATGGCAGTTGAAAGAATATTATCCCAAAAAAACTATGTTTTTGGCAACTGAAGATAAAATAAGCATGATGAGCAATTCATTTCACTTTCCTCTCTTCTACATTTTATTTATTTATTTGAAATCTCAGAACTCTAGAAGAGTTCACAGCCAACAATTTTTTTTTCAAATAGAATAAACTTTTTGTAAACATCCTTCAGTGCTTGAAATGACCTCATTAAAAATACTGATAAACAAATTGAGTTGTCAGATGACTTGTTATATTTTTACTTGACTGACATTTGTCTTGTCACACTTTCAAATATTAATTTCATTATTAGTCATGCACCAACGAATCATGTGAGCAACTAGGGTTTTACATGCGGAGCGGGTCGGATATTCGTAGATTCAATCCGGACGGATTCACGAATTTACGGATATCACGGATCTACGAGTATCATGGATCGGATAAGCACGAATCCGCAGTGGAAAGAGTCAACCCGACCTATGATAAATCCGAACGGGTCGGATGGGCACAGGTCCAGACGAATCAGACCACGGACGGATCGACCCGCCCGGACTTTAGCACAACTCAGAGCAACAGAGCAACCCATATTAAGATGTACCATTGAATCAATCTAGAAAAATATTTTATAAATACAAAAACTATTGATTAATAAGATGTGCAACACAGATGGTCCCCAGTGAGGCAGTGACATATCGCTTTTCCGTAGGAAATAAATGAATTTTCTTTTTGCAAATTTAGGGCACCAAAATTTATTCACGAAATTTTGTTGGTATAAAAATAAGAGAGTAAGTACGGAACATTAAATTATTAGAAGAAATAGAGAAGTAATGTAACTTATCAAACACTATCTAGTGTACCGGTGAGATACAAAATTTTTATGAAAGAGGTTTGAGGTTCAAGTTCAGTTAGATGCTACTTTCAGAAAGAATTTTTAAGTTTATTTTCTGATTTGTTTGTAGGTGTGTGTGCAATGAAATATTTTTTTTTAATAACTTTAGAGCTAAGTCATATCTAAGACACAAGATTTCAACATAAAAGATTTGGAATTCAAATCCTTCTAGGAGTTATTTTCAAGTAGTTTTTCTTTTACTGATTTGTTTTTTAGTGTGTCGTAAGTCTACGACAATAAATAAAAAAAAATTAAATAACTTAACATAAAACATTAAAAAAATGAGTAGTAAAAGCAAAATTTAATTCTACCTACGCTAGGAATCATCAGATTTTTTTTTTGATCGAAAGGAATCATCAGATTGGAATCGAGCATCAAGGACATGCTGATGCTAGATGCGAATCAAAGCACAGTGGTTAGAAGCGTATCAAATTGATCTCATTAAATGTGGTCAAATTTCAAATTAATTCCAAAAAGAACCTTCGAATTGGCGCCTCAATCATTGCCTCCACCAGTGAGTGAGCAGGTTTGATGCCGTAATTTTTATCATTGACATTATTTTTTGTTATCAAAAGAATAAGGTGGCATTTCTAATAAGGCTGTATTTAGATGAAAATGAGGATTAATGAGTTAATGGTTAATTCATACATCCATTCGGAATAGTTGCCAAGTCAACAAATTGATAAAAAAAAGTTGGGTTTTAAAGATGGGTTTATGGATAGATTTTTATTGAAGCACAATTGCCTCGTTTTTTTTTCCCTATTTCTAATTGGTCTTGGATCGCAAGATCTCTACCAGGAAATATTTTTTTAATTGAACCTCCAAATAATCAGTGGAGGCATAAAGCTCTGACTAATGCTATAGTTTTATGTGATGTCTGTTTTTCTATTGCTATTTACGATCCTTATCAAAATGTGTGTGTGTGTGTGGGAGGTGGTGGGTGG